>OY720441.1:99247959-99329784 GCA_963082915.1 Dolichopus griseipennis | reverse complement strand
AATCAGAAATTAAAACAAAATACGCGTATCTGTTAAATTAAGCTAACTTGGTTAAATTAAAGGAAACTATTCGATTTTTTAAAAATAAAAATTTAAAATATTTTACCAAAACGCTGTAAATCTTAAAATAAAATTAAAAATATATTTAATAAATTTATAACTGATTAGTGGTTTTAAAAATCTTAACAAATAATTTTTGTTGTTGTATTATATATTTATATAATATAAGTTATATTATAATATGAATTATAATGAAATTATAATATATTAAAAGTTATATTTTAAATATTTTATATATTCAAAAAATAAATTCCAAATCTTACATAAATTTTAGAAAAATTAATTCTTTAAAGTTTTAATATGTAAGTTTTTAAAATCTTACATGTTGAAAAATCAGGGTAAATTACAATTTTTAATATACAACAAGCTTTAATATACAATATGATCAATAGACGTGTTGATCAAGTCAAATGTATTGAAATGTATGTTTCTATTTATTTACATATGTGTTTATATTTTAATATGATTTTATGTTTAAAAAAAACACTGGAAGATGGTGTAGGTAATTTTTTCATAGTATTATTTTCAATGGCTGGGATTTTATATTTTAACCCTTGGTGGCTTGTCGTTTCATTGTGAGATTACCTATTAAATTGTGGTTGCTAATTGAAATATAATTGCAAAGTAAATGTGATTTTAAATCGCGGCTAATTAAATTATTATAGGCGGCGGTGACTTATATCTTTCTTTTATTTTTATTTAGATAAAATTTTTGTTTTTTTTTTTATTAGAATTTTAATAAAAAACGAGGAAGAGTGTAGTAGAGTAGACTGTGTAAACTCTGGGATACCCGTATGACCGTAACATATACATTATATCATCCGGTTAATTACTTTTGGCAAAATTTCAAACATTCAGCTTTATTAGGTGTAGAGTAATGCTCATATAAAAGAAGAAGTTGTATAGCAGCTACTCGAACCCTTTGCAGTAGACCAACCAAATTTTGGAGTAACCTTGGCCATTAATTATTTTTGGCAAAATTTCAGACACCCAGCTTCATTTGGTGTAGTGTAATCCTCATATAAAAGAAGGAGTTGTATGGCAGCTACTCGAACCCTCAGCAGTAGACCAACTAAATTTTGCAGTAACTTTGGCCATTACACTAAACTATTTTTTGCAAAATTTTAGACACCCAGCTTCATCAGGTGTAGTGTAAAACTCATATAAAAGAAGGAGTTGTATGGCAGCTACTCGAACCCTTTGCAGTAGACCAACCAAATTTTGCAGTAACTTTGGCCATTATACTAAACTACTTTTGGCAAAATTGCAGACACGCAGCTTCCATAGGTATAGAGTAATGCTCATATAAAATTAGAAGTTGTATGGCAGGTACTCGAACCCGTGGACCAAAATGGCTGAATTTAAAACTCGATTCCGTTTTTTGCATAAAAACGAATTTGTGAAAATTTCATAATCCTAGCTCCTTTACTTTTTGAGTTATCGTGATGACGGACGGACGGACTGACGGACGGACGGACATAAATAGCTAAATCGATTTATTTTTCGATTCTGATCCGATCCATACACTTGAGTCTATATCTACCCCCCCTCCTTCTCTGCGTCACAAACGTAATGGCAAATTTATTATACCCTTGGACTATATAGTCATACCGGTATAACGAGGAAGAGTGTAGTAGAGTAGACTGTGTCAACTCTGGGATACTCGTATGACCGTAATATAAACATTATACCATCCGGTTAATTACTTTTGGCAAAATTTCAAACACCCAGCTTTATTAGGTGTAGTGTAATTTTCATATAAAAGAAGGAGTTGTATGGCAGCTACTCGAATCCTCTGCAGTAGACCAACCAAATTTTGCAGTAACTTTGGCCATTACACTACTATTTTGTATAATTTTATAATTACTATTTTTACTTTAAACTATTTTTGGAAAAATTTCAGACCTCCAACTTCATTAAGTGTAGTGTAATGCTCATACAAATAAAGAAGTTGTATGGCAGGTACTCGAACCCGTGAACCAAAATGGCTGGATTTAAATAGAGATGACGGCTATTGCAAAAAAACGAATTTGCGAAAAACATTTTAAACATCGAATTATTTTTATTCTAATATTTTCAGATTTATATAACAAACGTTTATTTTGTAATAAATTTTGTTTGTCTCAAGAACCTAATTTTCATACGTAGAAACATCCTTTTCTTATTATTCAAATTTAAAATTCAGAAAAATAATTAAACAAAATATTTTAGAACCGCTTTATACGATTTTAAGAACGTAGATAGTTTATATTAAAAACGAGGAAGATTATAGTTGCCCTTGTCAACTTTAAGATACCCGTGCGTGTATTAAATAAATAAGAAATTCTTATATTGCAATTGAACTGTTTGACAGAAAATTCAAAATATTTGTTTTTTTTATATTTAATTACAAAAAAAATTAATAAAAAAAAAATGAATTAAAAAAAAGATGAATTTAAAAAAAAAATATGCTCTCAACGAGATTCGAACCTACACTTTTCAATTAAAATGTCGTCGTCTTAACCACTAAGCCATCGAATTTATATTCATCTCAATTTTTTTTTAAATTATTATAGTTGCGATGGTATCAATTGTTTGTTTTGAATAACTGTTTTGAATTTTTTTAAAAATGTATTAAAAAAAATAAATAATTTATAAATGAGAATTTTAAAATGAATTTAAAAAAAAAAAACATTTCGCCCCAGCCAGGAATCGAACCGAAACGTTTTGACTACTAGTCCCATGTCCTATCCACTATACCATAGAACAATTAATAATTTGTCTACAAAACGAGTTTTTATTTATCTCATTATTTTTTTTTTTTAATAATTGTAGTTGCTAAGGTATCAATTGTTTGTTTTAAATAACAGTTTTGAATTTTTTTATAGAAATATTAAAAAAAATTAATAATTTTTAATATAAATGAGAGTCTTCTGTCAAATTTTCTATAAAATAAAATATTTTCAAACATAAAATAAATACATATATTTTATTCAAAAAAAAATAGATAAAAAAAAATGAATTTAAAAATAAAAAAAAATTTTCCGTAGCCTGAATTCGAACCGAGACATTTATGCTACAAGTAACATGTCCTAACCACTACACCATGAATCGATTAATAATTAAACAACAATTTGTTTGTTTTTATATTTGGTTTCTATTTCGTTATTAATTTAGAAAATACTCATAAAATATCGAAAAATTTGTATGGCAGCTACCCGAAGCCTTTCTCCGATTTTAACCAAAAACAATAGGGAACCTACAAATTGTCAAAAAATTACTTTGTGAAAGTTTCAGAACTCTAGCTCTTATAGTTTTTGAGTTATCGTGCTGACGGACGGACGGACACACATAGCTAGATCGATTCACTTTTCGATGCTGATTCGATACGTACCCTTGACACTATATCTAGCTCTTATATTTCGATGCGTTACAAACGGAGGAGTAATTTTAATGTACCCGATGTTCATATATGTATGCACGGGTATAAAAAATATTATCACAGATAAATATATTATGCAGATGTCTCATGTCCATATAAAAAACGATACCATTTTTAGCACATTTTCAAAAAATTTTGTTAAAATGTGCCTATATAGCTTCACTCTGTCCGTCCGTCCGTCCCTTTTTACCTACGATTGACTAAAAAATATCAGAAATGGGTAGGTATTGCAATAAAAATAATTTAATGTTAAAACTTTTTTTTGTAGCCCCTCCCATTACGGAGCTACAACCCCACAAATTCGAAAAAAGCCCCATATTTAAACAGTTATAATTAGAGTTCTATAAAGTATATTTCCAACCTGAAAACGATAACAGACAGCTGTTTTTATAAGCTTTACAAATTTTTAAAAACCAATTGTATAAGGTTACCATACGGTACTAAAATTTACCGTTATTCAAAACTAAGTTTTACAAAATTTTTGGTCCCTCATAACTTTGGAACGGCTAAATCTAGAAACTTGAAATTTTGGGAGAAGTTAGATCCTTAGAAATAAGTAAGAGTCAGTTAACAAAATTTTTTTGTCACGTCCCCTCTTTAGGAGCTGTAAGGGGTCGAAAATTGAAATTTTGCTAAAAATTTAGCTTTTAAACACCTATAACTTGAATACCTGTCAAAATTTTTTTTTATTTTTATACAAAATTGAAAGCTCCAAAACGAAAGTTTCAATAAGTGTCAAAGGTTTTTCTTAATTTTGACTTTGTCCGTCCGTCCGTCCGTCCGTATGTTTACAAAAACTTTTACACCGTTTGAAATAGATTAAAGAAATTTTAACCACGGGTAGATATTACAAAAAAAATAATTTCGTAGAAGAATTTTTTTCTGTAGCCCCACCCGTTAAGGAGCTACAGCCCCCGAAAGTTGGAAAAATCCCTATTTTTAAATTGTCATAACAAGAGTTTCGTTAAGTGTATTTTTAATCTGAACGGCAGAAGATAGCTGGTTTTATAAGCTTTACAAAAATATAACGTTTAAATGTATAGGGTTACCATACGGTACTAAAATTTACCATTAAGCTAAACTCAACTTTTGCAAAATTTTTGGCCACACATATCTTCTAAACGGTTCAACCTAGGGTCTTGAAATTTTGGGAGAAGTTAGGTCCTCCAAAATTAGTAGGAGTCGGTTAACAAAATTTTTTTGTCACGCCCCCTGTTTCGGAGCTATAAGGGCTCGAAAATTGAAATTTTGCTATATTCAACCACCTGTAATTTTAACACCTGTTCAAATTTTTTTTTACAAATATGCAAAATTTATAGCTGCAACATTATATTTCAACATACGTTAAAGGTTTTTCTTAAATTTGAAAGGGTCTCTTTAAATTGAAGAAATTGTTTCTTAGTCTTAACCATTTTTGGTTAGATAATAATATTTTAGTTAAAATTCCAAATTTTGTTGGAATTCAAAATTGATTTCCTAGAACCGGAAAAAAATAGAAGGGTGAAGACAGGAGGGGGGAGAGCAGATCCATCATAAGTTTGCTAAGTAAAAATTTGGGAACCTTCCCCATTGAAGGGCTACTAGGTCTTCAAAATTAAAACTTTTATGTTTATATAAAACAGTAACTTATTCACCAGTGTAAGTTTTTTCCAAAATTAAACGTTAACATTGAAGCTGCAACATTATCTTCCGCACTTATTAAAGGTTTCCTTGAGTGCATTGGGGTTATATTCTAAGTAATTCATTATTAGTCATATAATTAATTATTAATGATATAACAAAATTATAATATTATCATAATATATATTTTTATAAAAATAAATGATAAAATACTCAGTAAGAAACCGTAAATAATTTTGAAAATGTGCTTTTTAAAAACCCTTGGTTTTTTTCCCTCACTTGTTTTCTCTAGCCGACATTTCGCTGGCTGACAAAAAGCTTTAATAATAACAAAATAATGAAAAAAAAACAAGAAAAATATAAAGTTAGAAAGCTTTCTAAGTGTACTGAAATTAAATATGTATGTATATACTCGTAATAATCAAAATTAAAACAAAAAATTATATTAAACTGAAAAACAAGGCAGTATGTAAAATAAAGGTTTTGAAAGTCGCGGATTTTAAAAAGAGAAATAGAAAGGATCACTATATTTTTGGTTTAAAATTTGTAATATTCTTTTTGGAATTTTTATGTAAGAAAATCCCACAAGTAACAATATGATATTGGAGGTCTCATTTTATGGTTTTATTTAAAAGAAATGTCCAAAGGTTCCCAATTTACAGGTATCTAGACATACAAAATTTTACATTTTTGCCCCTAAAAAACTCTTAAGGAAGAGGGAATACGAAGGCTCGAAAACTGTTCAAAGAAATGGTTTTTTCTATTTTTTTTTTTTGCTAAAAAGAAAAAAGTGATGAGTGAAGAAAGACTGAAAATATTTTACTTAATGCGAACCAAATCAATTATTAGATATTGTTTATTTTTCGACCATCAGACAACCAGATCATATATCAATATTAATAAAATTGAATCTTTGACGACAAACGAATATTATTGAAAAAGAAAAAAAAACGAGGAAGAGTGTAGTAGAGTAAACTGTGCCAACTCTGGGATACCCGTATGACCGTTATATATACATTATATCATCCGGTTAATTACTTTTGGCAAAATTTCAAACATACTTTATTAAGTTTAGTGGAATACTCATATTAAAGAAGGAGTTCTATGGCAGTTACTCGAACCCTCTGCAATAGACCAACCAAATTTTGCTGTAACCTTGGCCAATACACTAAACTATTTTTGGCAAAATTTCAGACACCCAGCTTCATTAGGTGGAGAGTAATGCTTATCTAAAGTAGGAAGTTGTATGGCAGCTACACAAAATCACTGCAGGAGACCAACCAAATTTTGCAGAAACTTTGTATAGGGTTACCATACGGTACTAAAATTTACCATTAAGCTAAACTCAACTTTTGCAAAATTTTTGGCCACACATATCTTCTAAACGGTTCAACCTAGGATCTTGAAATTTTGGGAGAAGTTAGGTCCTCCAAAATTAGTAGGAGTCGGTTAACAAAATTTTTTTGTCACGCCCCCTGTTTCGGAGCTATAAGGGCTCGAAAATTGAAATTTTGCTATATTCAACCACCTGTAATTTTAACACCTGTTCAAATTTTTTTTTACAAATATGCAAAATTTATAGCTGCAACATTATATTTCAACATACGTTAAAGGTTTTTCTTAAATTTGAAAGGGTCTCTTTAAATTGAAGAAATTGTTTCTTAGTCTTAACCATTTTTGGTTAGATAATAATATTTTAGTTAAAATTCCAAATTTTGTTGGAGTTCAAAATTGATTTCCTAGAACCGGAAAAAAATAGAAGGGTGAAGACAGGAGGGGGGAGAGCAGATCCATCATAAGTTTGCTAAGTAAAATTTTGGGAACCTTCCCCATTGAAGGGCTACTAGGTCTTCAAAATTAAAACTTTTATGTTTATATAAAACAGTAACTTATTCACCAGTGTAAGCTTTTTCCAAAATTAAACGTTAACATTGAAGCTGCAACATTATCTTCCGCACTTATTAAAGGTTTCCTTGAGTGCATTGGGGTTATATTCTAAGTAATTCATTATTAGTCATATAATTAATTATTAATGATATAACAAAATTATAATATTATCATAATATATATTTTTATAAAAATAAATGATAAAATACTCAGTAAGAAACCGTAAATAATTTTGAAAATGTGCTTTTTAAAAACCCTTGGTTTTTTTCCCTCACTTGTTTTCTCTAGCCGACATTTCGCTGGCTGACAAAAAGCTTTAATAATAACAAAATAATGAAAAAAAAACAAGAAAAATATAAAGTTAGAAAGCTTTCTAAGTGTACTGAAATTAAATATGTATGTATATACTCGTAATAATCAAAATTAAAACAAAAAATTATATTGAACTGAAAAACAAGGCAGTATGTAAAATAAAGGTTTTGAAAGTCGCGGATTTTAAAAAGAGAAATAGAAAGGATCACTATATTTTTGGTTTAAAATTTGTAATATTCTTTTTGGAATTTTTATGTAAGAAAATCCCACAAGTAACAATATGATATTGGAGGTCTCATTTTATGGTTTTATTTAAAAGAAATGTCCAAAGGTTCCCAATTTACAGGTATCTAGACATACAAAATTTTACATTTTTGCCCCTATAAAACTCTTAAGGAAGAGGGAATACGAAGGCTCGAAAACTGTTCAAAGAAATGGTTTTTTCTATTTTTTTTTTTTGCTAAAAAGAAAAAAGTGATGAGTGAAGAAAGACTGAAAATATTTTACTTAATGCGAACCAAATCAATTATTAGATATTGTTTATTTTTCGACCATCAGACAACCAGATCATATATCAATATTAATAAAATTGAATCTTTGACGACAAACGAATATTATTGAAAAAGAAAAAAAAACGAGGAAGAGTGTAGTAGAGTAAACTGTGCCAACTCTGGGATACCCGTATGACCGTTATATATACATTATATCATCCGGTTAATTACTTTTGGCAAAATTTCAAACATACTTTATTAAGTTTAGTGGAATACTCATATTAAAGAAGGAGTTGTATGGCAGTTACTCGAACCCTCTGCAATAGACCAACCAAATTTTGCTGTAACCTTGGCCAATACACTAAACTATTTTTGGCAAAATTTCAGACACCCAGCTTCATTAGGTGGAGAGTAATGCTTATCTAAAGTAGGAAGTTGTATGGCAGCTACACAAAATCACTGCAGGAGACCAACCAAATTTTGCAGAAACTTTGGCCATAAAACTAAACTACTTTTGGCAAAACTTCAGACACGCAGCTGTTATAGGTACAGAGAAATACTCATATAAAAAAAGAAGTTGTATGGCAGCTACCCGAACCCATGGACCAAAATGGCTGGATTTAAATAGCGATGACAGCTATTGCAAAAAAATGAATTTGCGAAAATTTCAAAATTCTAGCTCCTTTAGTTTTTGAGTTATCGTGCGGACGGACGAACAGACGGACAAATGGACAGACGGACGGAAGGACATACATAGCTAAATCGATTGATTTTTCGATTCTGATCCGATCCATACACTTGAGTCTATATCTAACCCCCCTCCTTCTCTGCGTCACAAACGTAATGGCAAATTTATTATACCCTTTGACTATATATGTTCTAAATATAATTATTGCTCATAGATTTATTTTGAATAAATCTAAAAACCTTCTTGCAAATTCAGCATTTGTAACATTATTCATTTAATAAATTTATTTACTTTAAATATTCAGATAAATTTTTTGTTATTTTAATAAATTCTTTTCCCATAGATTTACTTTTAGTAAATCTACATGTTCCAACACGTTCCTGCAAATTCAGCATTTGCAACATTATTCCTTTATAAAATTTATTTACTTTTAAATCATTTTTTATTTTAATAAATTCTTTTCCCATAGATTTACTTTCAGTAAATCTAAACGTTCTCGTTAATTCAGCATTTGCAATATAATTATGAAATACAATTAATGTTAAAATTGATAATAAAAACCCGTTTTACAAAATATCGTTTGTTTTTTTTTATTAATGGTAAAATTGAAACGAAAACTTATATAGTCATACGGGTATAACAAAAGTATGCATCATCATACATATTAATGCTATATTATAATAGATGCGCATCAGTGAATGTATATTATTAAGCTTCGTATAAATGCATATATACGTACGTGTAGTCTTAGTGTATAATATATGCCGGTAGTAGGGATATGGGGTTGCAGATATATGGAGCAATGAGGAAAAATATCTTTGGTATGCATTTTAAATGGTAGAAATTTGTCTAAGATAGAGGGTTCAAAGAAAAAGCGTTAGATGTCGGTAGTGTAGAATGAGGAATATGAGTAGGCTGTGTCTTTGATAGTTTTTAAGTTATAAATGAGGTTTTTAGGTTTGTGACTTTGGGTTGAATTGAAGCGAGTTAAAAAGAAATTTTAGTACATAGTGTCTTTGATAATATTTATATTAGAAATGAGGTTGTTAACAAAAAATTTTGTAAAAATGTGCCTATATAGCTTCACTCTGTCCGTCCGTCCGTTCGTCCGTCCCTTTTTACCTACGGCTGACTAAAAAATATCAGAAATGGGTAGATATTGTAATAAAAATAATTTAATGTTAAAACATTTTTTTGTAGCTCCCCCCGTTACGGAGCTACAGCCCCACAAAGTCGAAAAAAGCCCCATATTTAAACAGTTATCATTAGAGTTCTATAAGGTATATTTCCAATCTGAAAACGGTAACAGACAGCTGTTTTCACAAGCTTTACAAATTTTTAAAAACCTATTTTATAGGGTTACCATACGGTACTAAAATTTACCGTTATTCAAAACTAAGTTTTACAAAATTTTTGGTCCCTCATAACTTTGGAATGGCTAAATCTAGAAACTTGAAATTTTGGGAGAAGTTAGATTAGAAATAAGTAAGAGTCATTTAACAAAATTTTTTTGTCACGTCCCCTCTTTAGGAGCTGCAAGGGGTCGAAAATTGAAATTTTGCTAAAAATTTAGCTTTTAAACACCTATAACTTGAATACCTGTCAAAATTTTTTTTTATTTATATACAAAATTGAAAGCTCCAAAACGAAAGTTTCAATAAGTGTCAAAGGTTTTTCTTAATTTTGACTTTGTCCGTCCGTCCGTCCGTCCGTATGTTTACAAAAACTTTTACACCCTTTGAAATAGATTAAAGAAATTTTAACCACGGGTAGATATTTCAAAAAAAATAATTTTGTAAAAGAATTTTTTTCTGTAGGCCCACCCGTTACGGAGCTACAGCCCCCCAAATTTGAAAAAAGCCCTATTTTTAAATTGTTAAAACAAGAGTTTTGTTAGGTGTATTTTCAATCTGAAAACGGAAAAAGATAGCTGGTTTTATAGGCTTCACAAAAATATAAGATTAAAATCTGTAGGGTTACCATAAGGTACTAAAACTTACCATTAAGCTAAACTCAACTATGGCAAAATTTTTGGCCCCACATATCGTCTAAATGGTTCAAACTAGGGTCTTGAAATTTTGGGAGAAGTTAGGTCCTCCGAAATTAGTAGGAGTCGGTTAACAAAAGTTTTTTGTCACACCCCCTGTTTCGGAGCTATAAGAGCTCGAAAATTGAAATTTTGCTATTTTCAACCACCTGTAACTTTAACACTTATTGAAAAAATTGTTTCTTAGTCTTAACCATTTTTGGTTAAATAATAATATTCTAGGTAAAATTCCAAATTTTGTTGGAGTTCAAAATTGATTTCCTAGAACCGGAAAAAATGGAAGGGCGAAGACAGGAGAGGGTAGAGCAGATCCATCATAAGTTTGCTAAGCAAAAATTTGGGAACCTTCCCCATTGAAGGTCTACTAGGTCTTCAAAATTAAAATATTTATGTTCTTATAAAACAGTAACTAATTCACCAGTGTAAGTTTTTTCCAAAATTAAACGTTAACATTTAAGTTGCAACATTATTTTCCGCACTTATTAACAGGTTTCCTTGAGTGAATTGGGGTTATATTCTAAGTATTTCCCTATTAGTCATATAATTAATAAATTAATGAAATAACTAAAATAATATTATCATTTATTTTTATATATATTTTTATAAAAATAAATGATGAAATATTCAGTAAGAAACCGTATATAATTTTGAAAATGTGCTTTTTAAAAACCCTTGGTTTTTTTCCCTCACTTGTTATGTTTGTGACTTTAGTCAAAAATTATACATATATAGATAAAGCAAGTAGAACAAAAAAATTCAATAAAAATTCTCGTAATTTTTTCTTAAAACCATTGCCCCATATGCTATCTCTTTCTCACTAATGCTTTCTTCCACTATTCATAGAGTTTGCCTTTATAGTTTTTCTGGGTATCAAATATAAAAATAATACGATTATTAAACTTTAATGACAAAATACAAGTTTATATAGAAAAATTTTAAAAATAACCTCTGTTTTCTTTTATTTTTTATTACATTTTTCAAATAAAACTTATTTACTAGTTAAAATTTCTTATACCTAATATAAAATTTTAAATTTGCCGACTGTATCAAACCATTTAACCAAGTATCAAATTATTAATATCCCCGTACAATATTTGAGTTAATGTTTTTTTTTTTTAATGAAGATGTGTATGTAAATTAATACAATATTATGCCATATCATTTGCATGATTAAAAAATTTATTTTTTATTAATTTAAGTTTTAAAAACCTCAATATTTAAAAAAAATATTAAAATTTAATTTTTTAGAAATTTAAAACTGATTAGTCATTCGAGTACAAACACTAAAGAAGTCTGCAAGTAGTACACGAAATCAGAAATTAAAACAAAATACGCGTATCTGTTGAGTTAAGCTAATTTGGTTAAATTAAAGGAAACTATTCGATTTTTTAAAAATAAAAATTTAAAATATTTTACCAAAACGCTGTAAATCTTAAAATAAAATTAAAAATATATTTAATAAATTTATAACTGATTAGTGATTTTAAAAATCTGAACAAATAATTTTTGTTGTTGTATTAATATTTTATATTTTAAATTATATATTTATATAATATAAGTTATATTATAATATGAATTATAATGAAATTATAATATATTAAAAGTTATATTTTAAATATTTTATATATTCAAAAAATAAATTCCAAATCTTACATAAATTTTAGAAAAACTAATTCTTTAAAGTTTTAATATGTAAGTTTTTAAAATCTTACATGTTGAAAAATCAGGGTAAATTACAATTTTTAATATACAACAAGCTTTAATATACAACTAGTATCGGCCAGTGCTCGAAATTCGAGCTATTTTTGCTTATAAATTAACATATAAAATTGTGTAAATTATATTAGACTATACATATTGTATAGTCTATACCAAGGGTGGGCAACAGCCGGCCCGCGGGCCAATTACGGCCCGATTTAATATTTCATCCGGCCCGATAGCAAAAATAGTACATTTGAAATATGCAATAAGAATTCACTTTAAAAAAATATTCACTTTCAAAAAAGGAATATTCGAAAAAGAATGCATTTTGTTTGAGCTGTTATTACATTTACTATATAAAAATCGTATTTTACATCTACTACATTTCAAAATGATACAAATATAATGGATGAATTATATTTGAAATTTCAATAAATATTTTGAACAGTTGCCGTTGATTGGAGATATATTTTGAGTTCACTATAAAAATAAATTGTTATTAACAATTGTTAAAATACTTTAAATAAATTAATATTATTTTAAACCGTTTTATTTAAATTTATAAATCCAATTATAGTTAAATTAATTTATATTTAATAATTTTTAAATGAATTTAATAAATAAATAATATTATTTAAATGAAAATAGTTTACTAAAAAAAAAATCAAGATTCTATCGCTTGTTTATACTTAAAAATAAATGCCTAATCTTACATATACAGATAAAATGGCCCGCGACTTTTTTTTAAGAAAAAAATTTGCCCTTTGTCTCCAACTGTTGCCCACCCGTGGTCTATACTATTATGCTAACAATGTTGTCAACAATTCTTGCACTTGAAATTTGCTTAAAAAGAAATTTATAATTTTTCTTAATTATTAAAACGTTGTTAAGTACCGATTTTTGAGTGTTATTTCTATAGCTTAAGCCGCTTTAAAGAGAGGATAAATTGGTACAGTTAAATTAAATTAAAATTCTAAATACACATAAATATTATTCTAATAAATACATATTTCTAAACATATACATATATTCATTGAAGTCAAGAACCCAAAATTCTAGTTAATGCTGTCCTTCATAGCAAACTGTACTTTTTTTTAAACATTTTAATACGATTTGAACTATGTTGTAGTACGTATTCTGTATCCTGATTAAAAAGCTCTATGAATACATAATATGTACACCAAAATTTAACATATCATAATTCATAAGTTTAGTACTTAGTATTATATTATATTGAAGCTGCCAGAAGTATAAAATAATAGTCAAGTTGACCGAAGTCTTTTTTTAAATCTCAATCTTAAGACTTATAGCAAAAAAAAAAGATTTTCAATAAATCAAAGAATACATTTCTCTTTTTCCATTTTTAAAAAAATAATTCTGAATTCCTTAATTTACTTTATACCTTTTTGTCTAGTTTATTTATTTTATATTTCCTAAGTTTTTTATTGACAAAAATATATTTCTATACATGGTCATGAGCCATGACTCATAAGTTTCTTAAAACAAATAAATATTATTGCTTTCGTTCCTTTATGAGGAGTAAACTCTTTTCTACTCTCAACTATTGCCAACTACTCCAGCTCTTGTAAAAGAGTATATGACTATATATAGTAGATAAATAATTTCCGGCAGATGGCTTCAATTAAAACTCTCTTGAATAGGTTATGTTAAATCATATTTTTTATTTGATAACCAATAAGCACTTACCCCCTTCCATTTTAAAAAATATTCTTTATATTTATATCAGCAATAAATAAACCTTAATTTTTTCACTTTATTAATATTTAAATACTATTAAATATAATTAACTTCTCAAATGACAGGTAGTTTTAAAATTTCAAATATATATATATATATGACAATTAATCTGACAATTACGTACACCTGAAACAAAAATTAGCGTTCCATTTACAAACTACGCTTATCTAATCTTCATGTACACTTTTTGATATATAAAATTCGTTCGTTTTGTCAAAGTAAAACTAATAGTTTTAGCACATTTTCAAAAAATTTTGTAAAAATGTGCCTATATAGTTTCACTCTGTCCGTCCGTCCGTCCGTCTGTCTGTCTGTCTGTCTGTCCGTCTGTCTGTCTGTCTGTCTGTCCGTATGTTTACAAAAACTTTTACATCGTTTGAAATAGAGAAAAGAAATTTTAACCACGAGTAGGTATTACAAAAAAAATTATTTCGTAGAAGAATTTTTTTCTGTAGCCCCACCCGTTACGGAGCTGCAGCCCTCGAAAGTTGGGAAAAGCCCTATATTCAAATTGTTATAACAAGAGTTCTATTAAGTGTATTTTCAATCTAAAAAGGGCAGACGATAGCTGGTTTTATAAACTTTATAAATTTTTAAAAGACAAATGTTTAGGGTTACCATACGGTACTAAAATTTACCATTATGCAAAACTCAATTTTTGCAAAATTTTTGGCTACACATATCTTCTATACGGGCCAATCTAGGGTCTTGAAATTTTGGGAGTAGTTAGATCCTTAGAAATAAATAGAAGTCGGTTAACAAATTTGTTTTGTCACGTCCCCTGTTTTGCAGCTATATGGGCCCGAAAATTTAAATTTTGCTATTTTTAAACACCTGTAACTTGAATACCTGTTCAAATTTTTTTTTTGTGATTTGCAAAATTGAAAGCTCTTTAACTATATTTCAACATGTGTCAAAGGTTTTTCTTAATTTTAAAGGGTGACGAAGCTACAGGCCCCGAAAATTTCAAAAAAGCCCTATATTTAAATTGATATAATAAGAGTTCTGTTAGCTATATTTTCAATCTAAAAACGGCAGAAGAGAGCTGCATTCTTAGGCTTTACAAAAATATATCACTTAAATGTACAGGGTTGCCATACGGTACTAAAATTTATCATTATGCAAAACTCAATTTTTGCAAAATTTTTGGCCCCACATATCTCCTAAACGGTTTCAGCTGGGGTCTTGGAATTTTGTGAGAAATTAGAACTTTAAAAATTAGTAGGAGTCAGTTAACAAAATTTTTTTGTCACGTCCCCTGTTTAGCAGCTATAAGAGCTCGAAAATTGAAATTTTGCTATTTTTAAACACCTGTAACTTGAATACCCGTTCAAATTTTTTTTTGTTGATATACAAAATTTTAAGGCCCTACATTATACTTCAACATATGTTAAAAGATTTTCTTAAATTCAAAAGTGGTTCTTTAAATTGAAGAAAGTGTCTGTCACTTTTAACCATTTTTGCTTATATAGTTAAATTCAAAATAAAATTCCAAATTTTGGTAGAATTCACAATTTAATTTCTTGAACCTAAAAAAGTTGGGGGAAGGGGAGTAGTGAGGATTAGATCCTTGAAAAATTGGGCAACCTTCCCCATAGAGGGGCTATTAGGACTTAAAAACTAAAAAAATTACGGTTTTTATTAGTAAGTAGTAACTTAGTCACCAACGTATATATTTCCTTAATAAAACGTTAACATTAAAGCTTTAACATTATACTCCGATAAAATAATCAGTATGAAACACTATATTATTTTGAAAATGTGCTTTTTTAAAAACCCTTGGTTTTTTTCATCACTTGTTTTATTATAAAAAAACATTATTCGATGTTGAAAATGTGAAATAAACTTTTCAATTATTAGAATGAAATCAATACATACGACGATCAATACATTTTTATACGGCAGTACTTCAATACGTCTGTCAACATATCCATTATCGGTAAATCGATACGCGCGTACAGTATTTAATTTATCAAAAAATATTTATTTGAATGTTTTAATTTAGTACCTACAAAAAATATTTTTAATTTCATAATATAGGTATTTTGAATATAAGATATTTTTTAAATAAAAATTATTTTAAAAAAATATTATGTTTTAAAACATAATATTAGAAATATAAGAAAAACTGATAATAATAATTTTATACATTTTATCAATATTTGTAAATTTAAAAAATCCGAGATACAGTACATCGCGTTACGCGTATTTTGGCTGCTCTCGTGTAAATTTATGTACCTACTTATTTCTAATTTTTTTGACAGCAATTATATGCCGTACGCTTTTATTTAGATTGGGACGTAAGGAACAAATAATTTTTTTTAAGAAAGATAACTTTTTTAGTTTTGCAAACATATTGTACTGTAGGTATTTTCAATTATTTTGAACATATGTTTTAAAAAAAAATTATTTTAAAATATTTTATTTTTAAAGTTTAATCGTAGCAACATAAGAAAAAAAAATTACAATATTTTTATACGCTTTGTCAATTTTTAAATTTTAAAACTCCGAGGTACAGTACGTCGCGTATGCTTTCATGTAAATTGGTTTACATAACTACTTATTTCAAAATTTTTTGACAGAAACTGAACGCCGTACATCTTGAATTTGGTTGATCCATAAGGAACAAATCATTTTTCTTAAGAAATATTATTTCTTTTTTTTTCATTTCGAACAGAACTCATTTTGGATAAACTTCCGGAAAGGGGTTGTGAGCTATCAAGATGACGTCATCACATAACGGTACTAAATATCTCAAAGTTTCCGAATATATATACCATTAGTGGCGATGGCGCCATCTAGTGGTCGAAAAATGTATTACAAAATGTTCCTAAGATTTTGTCGCGTTTTTATTAAAATGTTATATTTTTCCTGTAAGACAATAAACTGGAACCAACATCTTACAATATTGTAGGGCATGATATTGTCTTTCATAAACATCTTGTTTCATCAGAATCGGTGCTATCATTTTTGAGATATTGCAATTTCAAGTGGAAAATTGAAACAAAAAAAAAAAAAAATTTTTGAACTTTAAAAAAAATCACTATAAGTATGCAATTTTCCAAAATACCCTATATTTTTTATGATACTGATAGAAAGGTCTTTTGACACTCTTTCTAACGGTATATAATAAGTATGGTATATGTTGACAAATAGCCCCACCAGAGAACATAAATGAAAAACTGACACAACAATTTTATTAAAAAATACATTTTCATACTTTATTTTTCATAAATTTATTTTGCATTTTTGTTTTCCAGTTGAAATATGTATTTTAAAATGTAAGAATGCACTTTTGACTTGGGTACAATATTGAGTTTTGTTTTGGTATTTTGTTTGAAGGAGTTTTTGGAGGTGGCAGCCCCGTAGTTTAAAATTTTTGTTGTTGAAATATGTATGTAAAAATATAATTATAGAGGCTAGAGTTGGCTACAAAATAAGAATTATGCGCTTTTTCCAGAAGATTTATAAACATATATATACACAAGAATCTGAATTAGAAGACATTTTAGAGTTGGATTCTCAATCAGGATTTCCGCTTTTTCCAGAATATTTTTTCCGGATTGCCGCTTTTTCCTGATTTTATAGTTAGTTTACAATTTGTGATAGCAGATAAGCATTATATTTTAATTTCATTATTTTAATTAAAGATAATTATATTATCTTTATCATAAATGGAAAAATCGTATCAAAGCTTGTATTCAAAACTTAGCGGAATGTCGTAATACGTAGTGTCTGAAAAAAAAACTACTAAAATATAATTATAGATTATGCACATAAGTGTGTAAGCATTATTCAGTATATAATTAAAATATATACCTAATTACGTTTATTTGTATATTTATATATAATAAAATAACTCACATTTTATTTAAGATGCATCAAATAATTAAAAATAATGAAACTAATAAATAAATAAAGAATATATAAGTCCAGCTCTAATAGTTGAATCCAACTCTAAAATCTTTTCAAAGTCAGAATCTGGCATATTCATATATATTTTTAAATATTCTGGAAAAAGCGGCAATCCTGATTTAGAATCCAACTCTAAAATCTCTTCTAATATTGGATAAACATATACACATATATTATAAATATTCTGGAAAAAGCGGATCTCCTGATTAAGAATCAAGCTTAATCTCAAATCTCTTCTAACATTGTATATACAAACACAGATATAATAATTTTGGAAAAAGCGGTAATCCTGATTTAGAATTCAACAATAAAATCCCTCCTGATTCAGGTTCTTGTGTATATATATGTTTATAAATATTCTGGAAAAAGCGCATAATTCTGATTTTGTAGCTAACTCTAAGGTCCTTTCTAATTATATTAAAAAAATTTTAAAACTATGAGGTTGTCACCTCCAAAATCCCTCAAAACAAATTACCAAAACCCAACTCAATATTGTATCCAAGTCTAAAGTGCATTCTTACATTTTAAAATACGTTGACATGTCACAGCTCCCTTTGTCATAAGTCCTTTTTAAAATGTCATAAGTCCCTTAGGGATTTATGACACTTTTTTTCAGAGAGACTTTTGACACACTTAAATATTTTATTAAGTGCCATAAGTCCCTTAAAGAGTATTATGACGAAAAAAGTTGTTATATTGATGCATGACGATATGCAATCTTTTCCAGGAGTTTAACTAAACGGTTCAGAATTTTGGGGATAATATATTCCCTTTCTCCGAAATATAGGGATTTTGACCAAAATTGGCCAAGTTTAAATAATTAAATGAAATTAATTTTACTATAATTTTATTAACTAAATTGATTTCATTTTATTAAACAAAAATAGATAAAATAACCAAAGTTTCGCACAAATGAAATTCATAAATATTTTGGAAAAAGGATCAACTTTGATTTTTTAACTAACTTAACTTACTTTCTAATATAGAATCTAGCACTCTGGATATGCATAGAGACAGGACTCTGGAAAAAGGAACAACTTTGATTTTGAAACCGATCAGACCAATGTAGAAATATATAATAAAAGTTGCGATTTGTGAAATTATAAGGCATAAATCATAAAGGGAGTTATGACACTTTTGAATGTGTCCCTATATATTTTAAGGGACTTATGTCACTTTGTGTTATTTTACAATATGTCATAAGTCCTTTAGGGTGCTGTGACATGTTACCTAAAATACATATTTCAACTGGAAAACAAAAATGCAAAAAAAATTTATGAAAAATAAAGTATGAAAATGTATTTTTTAATAAAATTGTTGTGTCAGTTTTTCATTTATGTTCTCTGGTGGGGCTATTTGTCAACATATACCATACTTATCATATACCGTTGGAAAGAGTGTTAAAAGACCTTTTTATCAGTATCATAAAAAATACAGTGTGTTGGAAATGGTAGCACCGATTCAGATGAAATAAGATGTTTATGAAGACAATATCATGCCCTACAATATTGTAAGATATTAGTTCCAGTTTATTGTCTTACAGGAAAAATATAACATTTTAGTAAAAATGCTACAAAATCTTAGGAACATTTTGTAATGCATTTTTCGACCACTAGATGGCGCCATCGTCACTAATCATTTTATAACTTTCCAGAATATTTATATATGTGTATGTGTGGGATTCTGAATTAGGAGGGATTATAGAGTTGGATTCAAAAGCACTGTTTGACGCTTTTTCCAGAATATTTATATATGTGTATGTGTGGGATTCTGAATTAGGAGGGATTTTAGAGTTGGATTCAAAAGCAGAGTTTTACGCTTATTCATATGAATTTTGGCCCCAAAAAAAAAATGAATTTTTGACCCCAATTTTATTTTATTTTCATATGAAAAAACGCCCCAATTTCATACAACATTTTCGGGTCTTTTTTCATTTTTTTTTTTGGGACCAAAATTCCTGGGGCGTAGATTCGGGTAGCCATATAAACTTGTATTTTGTCATTAAAGTTTAATAATCGTATTATTTTTATATTTGATACATATTCCACATATTTTGTGATACCCAGAAAAACTATAAAGGCAAACTTTATGAATAGTGGAAGAAAGCATTAGTGAGAAAGAGATAGCATATGGGGCAATGGTTTTAAGAAAAAATTACGAGCATTTTTATTGACATTTTTTGTTCTACTTGCTTTATCTATATATTTATAATTTTTGTCGATGGTTAACATGATGGTGGTGGTGGACAGTGGCTGTAGTGGCTGGTGGCAAGTTTTTTAAACGCCTCAGCGTTTTGTTGTTTTAAATATTAAAGAAGAAAAGAACAAATAAATTATTAAATTTTTTTCTTATCTACATTTAATGTTATACAATTTTTAAAAAACTAAAATGATTGCAGAGTATTTCTTTGGCTAATATAAAAAGGAAAGAAAAAAACAAATTAACAACAAAGTTTTTGCATTAATTTTTATTTGTATGGAGCAAAAATTCAGAATTTTAGTGTTGCCGCTGTAGTGAAATTTGGATGCGGTACAATGTTGGGTATATTTATATACATGCATGTAATGGGTATAAATATATTTGTATATATATTTTTAATAATAGGTGTATAGTACTATAATAGTAGAAGTGGTGGGTAATTGCAAGTTATAATGGAATTGATTTCAGGATTTAAAGGTTGGGTTTGAGATAATAAAATGGTTTATGTTTTAAGTAGAGCTGGGGTTGGTATTAAGTGGAACTGGAGCTGTGGACTTGAACCAAAACAAAGTATAAATAAAATATAGGAACTGAAGCTGTTCTATAGTACACAAACAAAAAAAAACCAAAAAAAATAATAAAATACTAATGTAATAAATAAAACTCTGAAGTTCCTAAGTTCCCTGTCGAAGTTCTAAAGTTTCCGCCGAAGTTCCCCAAGTCCATAGACTAAGTTTTTAGAAATAGGTATCTGTCGAAGTTTTGGGGATGAGTATCCGTGCCCATAAATTTGATTATATTGTTATGAAAGTGTTAAGGTACCCTATAGTATGCTGTAAATGATTGCGGTTTTGTAATAAGAGTTTAAAATTTAAAATTCTAAATGTTTGTGGTTTTGAGATAAGAGTATAAAATTTAAAATTTTCGAATTCTCTTATCGAAGAAATATTTTTATTTTACTAAAATTTTGTTTCATTACTAACTAGCAGATTTACCCGGCGTTCCCGGAAGCTTGCAAATTGTAAAAAAGCAAGTTTCAGCCAATTTTTTGAAATACTACTTTGCTTATAAATGAAGCCACAAAAAATATTTGTGGAGTTCCGTTAACCCATCGTGACCCAACAGCTTTTTATAGGTTTTTTCGTTGCTTTGCTATATATTTGAAATGATTTAACCGATTAACTTCAAATTTTGTTTATGTGTTCCACTTTGAAAATGAAGTTCAATTTACTAACAGATTTGGAACTTGTTAATCCCTGCCGACCCGACGATTGTTAAAAAAAAAATTTGTAAGTAAATAACGTCCAATTTTTGAAATTAGGTACAACTTCTTTGAATTAGGGGAATACTTAAAAAAATGTTTTGTCGAATTCTTTTAACCGATTGCGAAACAAAAACTTTAAAAAAAAGTTTGCAAAACAGTTTGTACGATTATCTCTAATTTTCTATACATTGTGCTTCTGTTAACTGAATTAAAATGACTATAGGTCAAAAGCGTATACTAAATTTGCCATTATGTCATTATACTTTGTCAATAGTAGTTTTCTTGAATTGCCAACGTTTAAATAAAATATAGTCGATGGTTTAGAAAAGGTTTAAAAATCTGCTTTTCAACTTATATTTTGTTTAGTACTTACCTGAAAGTTGTACTACGGTCTTCCTCGTTTTTTTTAAGATTTTATGAGAGAAATGTAGGCTTCTTTTTTGGAAAAACAGTTTTAATAAACTAAGTATTTAAGCATTATGTATACGAAATTGAATTTTTTGATTTTTAGATTTCATTTGAAGATAACTGCAATTTAACACTGAAATGTTTTTTTAAAAAACAACAACTGCAAAGTAGATAAAAAACAAAGACTTACGACAAAATGTGGAGAAGGAAAATGCTATGTTATTTAATTTTAAAGATTTTTTTATTCGGATTCTTTATTAGCTTTATTTTTATTATTATTATTATTATTATTAATATTATCTCATTTAGCTTTTCACTATTTGAGACTATTTAAGGAAAACAATTAGTATTATTAATTAAGTGAGCTTTTGGAATAAAGATTAACTTGAGTTTATACCAAAAATTTGAAAATTTCATTTGTTCAAAAAGCGCAAACAGGTCAAAACCAAATTAACCCTGTGGGTTTTTATAATTAAAATGCTGATACAAAATTTGACTTGACATTAAAAACATTGAAAAAGAATCTTTGGGCCCTCGTGCCCCTAACGGATTAACTGAACTCAACAAAAATTTGTGTCAACCTCTCTTTTTGACTGCAAAATCATCATGTAAATTTGCACAAATCGAAAACACAAAATCTTTTGGAAGCCCACCAGGCCGAAATGAATTAATTTATTCCAACCAAATTTATACAACTAATTCCGGTTGCTAAGAGAAACTTTTGTGCAAAATTTCAAGACAATCGTTCAAACCCTTTTGACTCGACATCCAAAAAACGAAAAAGCTTAAAACGGCTTTGGAGCCGCAACCTGTTGACCCTTAAACAGTGTTTTGAAATTGTTAAAGTATCCTATAGTAATAGGAAATGAATATGGAATAGAAGTAGAAATAGAAAAATTAAAAACTTATGGTTTATTTGTTATCAATTAGAAACATTAAATAGGGATCTAAAAGAAATATTTTAGTATTGCCGTCGTAGTAAATTTTTGTGTTATTGGAACTAAGTATCCGTCGAAGTTTTGGGGATGAGTATCAGTGCCCATAAATTTTAGTATACAAAAAGTTTTTTAAAATTATGTTATAAAAAAATTTTGTTAAAAATTAAATTAATATCTTATAGTTGAAGGATGAGTTTAAGCATTTTGCGATAAAATTTAATTTGTTGTATGGTTTTGAATTATTTGAAGAAAAGAAAAAATTATTGATAATAAAAACACTGTAAATATGAATCAAAATGGAATTGAATACTGTGGGTTGTTATTAAGGAAAAAAAATATTTTCAATTAAGCAGCTACATACTTATGTCGAAGTGTTGTTAAATGAATTAGCCAAAATGACGTAGGAGATGCCCAAAAAAGTTTTTCAACCTCATGAACTTGAGAATTTATAAAAATCTTATGGATACATGAGAATAAGGTTTTAAAAATAGAATATTTTTGATAAAACATAATGCGAAAATCTACTGATTTATATATTTATTTAAAAACTTTTACAAAAAGTAATTAGATGTTACATAATCATGATGGTACTTTTATATTATAGGTATAATTATATCTGCCTTGAAGTTCATCAATAACACAATCGAATTCAATTCTATGAATACTATCAGCCATACGAGAATTGTTTAATTCCCTTAATTGATTAACTAATTGATTTAGATCGTTCCAATAAACATACTGTATAAGATTGTCAGAATAGGGTATTTCTGTTGGTTGAGATTGATTAAATTCATACATTCCTCCAGTTTTAATATTTTCTGCATAATATTCATTCTCATAAAGCTTACTATGATATTTTTATATTTGAATACTCTATTAGCCTTTATCTTTCCATATGGATTATGATTCATTTTATGGTCGTTAGTTTTTTTCAAAATCTTTAGATGCTAAATTATCTTGGGCAAAATTTTCAGGCTTATTTCCAAATATTAGGTTATGTAGTTCTTCTGTTCCTCTAAAAATTTCGTTCTCAATTATAATATCATTATAATCTTTATAATAATACTAAATGATAAAGAGCCCAATTTTTCTTTTTATACCCGTATGACTATATAGTCCAAGGGAGTAGTATGTATATGCCGGTTCAGCGGCGGAGGAGCTTTTTTAAAGCTTTTTTAATGCCGTTTCAGCGGCAGCAGGAGCTTTTTTCGGCAGTTCTCCTAAATTTATGCAATAAAATTGTGATAAGTAAAAAGTTTTGTGCTTTTGAGTATTTTAAATTAAGCTTAGCGGTTAGAATATCAGTTATGTTTAAATTTCAAATTAAAACAATAATAAGCTTAAACTAGTTTGAGTCTTTGAGTATTTTAAATTAAGCTTGGTTGTTAGGATATCAGTTATGTTTAAATTTCAAATTAAGATATTGTGCTTATTGTTCTTAATGAAATATGAAAAGTTTTAAAGCTTGGTTTAAATACAAAGTTAATATTATCAAAGTTTAAACTTGATTTAATATTTCCGTGAAAATTAAAAAAAAGTTTTATAAATTAAAAAAAAAATAAGCTTAAGCTATTTAGCTGAATATTCTTAATTAGATATGAAAAGTTTTTTAAATATCAGTTATGTTTAAATTTAAAATTAAAACAGTAATAAGCTTAAGATATTGTGCTTACTGTTTTTAATAAATATGAAAAATTTTAAAGCTTGGTTTAAATGCAAATCTAATATTATCAAAATTTAAGCTTGATTTAATATTTCCGCGAAAATTAAAAAAAAGTTTTATAAATTAAAAAAATAAGCTTAAGCTATTGAGCTGAATATTTTTAATTAAATATGAAAAGTTTTTCAAATTTGGTTTATACTTAATATTATCAAAGTTTAAGCTTGATTTAATGTTTACGTGAAAAATTTAAAAAATTCAAAGCTGATAAAGCTCGTCCGTTATGTTTGAAAAAATCGATGGAAATGTTTTGTTTGATTATTAACTTAACTGCAAAAGTTTTGAAAAAAATTAAACAAATAAACGTTTAAAATTATATTGTTAATTTTTTTTAACTTAAACTTGATCACGTTTTCAAAATTTTAAGCTTGATTTATTATTTCTGTGAAAATAGAAAAAAAGTTTTATAGGTTTTGAGTTGAATATTCTTGATTAGATATGAAAAGTTTTTATAGTTTTGGTTTAAGTACAAAGTTAATATACAAAACTAATATCAATGTTAAAATTAAAATTGAAAGACACTTTTAATGTGTGTATAATATTTGTTATTTTATTTAAACATCTTAAATTGTGATTTTTATTAAGCTAACAAAAATTTGATTTTTTTTTATTGTTTTTTTTTTTTACAACTATTGCTCAATGGCATAATGCCCCCAAGCATATGTTTTTATGTTATCTTCAGTTACATATCTTTTATTATCTAATGAACTTAAAGCTACTTTATTTAAATTTTGTGTATAAATTGTATGTAAATATGATCTAAATATTTTCATTTCTTTAAAACAAGTTTCATTTTTTAATAAACAATTTTTATAATTATCTAATGTTAAAGAATTTACAACATATTTTTTTATTCCTTTAGGTTTTTTAATAGTTTTATTTTCATATGTTTGAAGGAAATACATTTTAGATTTTAATCCAATAAATTTAGAAACAATTTTTCCATTAAATTCATCTTTAAAAAGACCTGGAACTTTTTTATTCATTAGAGGAAAATTAAATAAATTGTCAGATGGATAATCTGATGTATCAAAACGTTTTGGTATTTCATTAAATATGTCAGCGTAAAAATCATCTGTCTGTATAGTATAAATGAAACTGTCAGTGTCTGTATAATTTAAAAAAACCTTACTACCATATTTAGGTTTAATATAATCATAATGAAAATCATACATAAGAATTTTAGATTGTTCGAGTACCGTAAATCCCAAATATATAGGTTTGTCATAACATATATTTGTATGATTAAGCTGAATTGCTATCAAGTTTTCAGTAAATCTAGAGTGACTATGATAATTTGGTTTTGCTGTTAACGCTCGAGCACCTAAATGTCTTCCTTGACTTTCCCAAGATGTAGCTATTTTGACATTTTTTCTTTTATCTACATTTTCCATTGTTTTACCAAAAACAGCATTATTCATTAATTTAAAATAATCTTTTTCAAAAGCATTTTTAGCCATTGACCTGTGTGCGTTATTTCAATCAATATATTTTTTTAACCAATTGCTTTGTGTGAATTTTAGTACTCTATAAATTTTTTTGAGAATCAAGCCGTTTCGAAGACACTGTTTTAAGTTTCGATAATGGATAATATATTTGCGTTTGTTTGTTAAGTCAACTAACAGTTTAGGAATTTTACCTTTCGGTGGAACTTTGTTTTCAGCACAAAAAGGAAAATCATTGTGCAAATCATGTAAATGTTGAGGGTAATCTAAATCCACTTCTAAAACGTAACCAGTTTGCGAATCATCGGCAACTGAAAGCACATCAATATTTTCAGGAGTATCAACCCACTGAAAATCTTTATGAGGTAAATATTGGATCATTGCCCATCCATATAAATTGTTGGCATCTTCATATACTATATATTTGGAAGGTTCGTTTTTTTTATAAGGTTCCCCCATAAATTTATTATTTGCCACTGAATGTCTAAGTGAGCACTGACTAATTACACCACGTATCCCTTTTTTAAAAAAATTATACATATCAACATCAGTTAGCAACTCTAATTTTATGTCAGTGTATTTTAACATAGCCGCCCATGACAAACCTGGTGTAGTGTAAAAATTTGCAGGATCTAAAGAATAGATTTTGGAGCATATTTTTCGAAAATTTTCAAAAACATCAGTCAAAATAAGTACATCTGTTTTAAGGTAAAGTTTAAGATAGTCCCATAAATTTTGACATTTAAACGTATTCCATACATTAACTGCATGAATGTAGTCTTCATCGGAACATGGTGTGTTTGTCATTTGATTGGTAAAATTATCTTGCGACGGTAAACATGTTTCGTCAAGTCGTTCAATGGAATTTAAATACTAATAGGGAAAAACTCCCTTTCGAGTCATAAGTTTAAATTTTTCATTATTATTGAATTCTTTTTTTATATGAATCAAATCGTTTTCATTTAAATTTTTACACAATGAATCAAGGCTAGAAGCCATAAATCTGAAGCTGTCGAGAAAACGTAAATAAAATGAATGATTATTATCTATTGTAATTTTTTTAGATAATGAAATATAACGTTCTTTATTCAAAGGAATGACACCAATATGTCCATTCACTTCGTTTAGTTCTTTAAATAAAAGATGACAATCATAGCCGGAAAAATTGTGAAAAAAAATTGGGAAAAAATTTGATCGTCTATAGTACAATAAGTTGCAATAAGAATGAGCAGGACCTCTATAATTGCCAGTAAAGTGGCAATGGTCTCTAATTCTATTATTAAAATCTAAATGCTTACCACATATGTGACACGTTTCTTGAACCAATTGTTGTAGCTGCTCATCCAGTGTTAGCGGATTCATCGGTTTTGAACTCATAAAGAAGGTTGAATATAATTCACTGCATGTTTCTGCCAATGATTGGATAAATTCCTTAGCACAGTTAGCTCCAAAAAATTCTTTGAAACAGCTTAGACCATCATCAAAAGAACATTTAATGTAGTAAGAGAAAGCTACTTGAACATGTTGATGAATGTTTGTTGTGAAGACATCGTGGAATAAGCATTGCATGTTGCAATAGGTTGTAAAAAAATACTTTCAGCATCGGCATAAATAACAAAAGGTGTTTTCAATTGTTGTTGATAATTCTTAAACTCCAGTGTATTTTTTTCAACAGACGGAAACTTTGTAACTACTTTATTGCATTCGCGTTTGTGTAAGTCACATTGTTGTAATGTATGAAAATGTTGCTAGCACATATTACAAATATAAATTTGATGAGTATTCCTTGTTACAGACCGACTTATCAATCTTGATAAATTTTTTATGTAAACAAAATGAAATTTTTCATCCCTTTCCAAAAGCAATAAATTTACATGAAACTTTTTTTCACATTTTGTCAAATAAAATGGCCCTACAACCTCATATTTCTTATTAATGACTTCCAATCCAAACAAATTTATGCTTATTTCATTATTAAGTTCTTCGAATAAATTTAGTTCAGACAATTTAGTTGGAAATTGCATATTGCCAAAATTAAGTTGTAAAACATCGCCAAACTCAAGCTTGACTGTGGGTTGAGAAATGTCACTAATTTTGTATGAAGATGTTCGTTTTGCACTTTCAGCGCAAGCTTGTAGGGCTGATACTAAACTCCACTTAAAACAGAAGTTATCATTATTGTTCATATTAATGCAGGCTTTTTTATCTTCTATGTTTTTTGGTAACTTAATATAACTAGAAACGTGGATTGGTTCATATTTATTGATATTTATTTCCACGTGTAAAATTCTAATTAATGCCCAACCACTATCCTTTTCTTGGAAGTCTTCTGCTTGTTGTTGAATAACGTCTTTAGCATTTTCAAAAAAATCATTAAGATCGTCTGCCTGTGTTATGCTTAACATTCGAGTTTGAAAAGATTTGATTGATATATTTTCAAACTCTTCTTCTGTTGGTTTTATATATTCACCGAAAAGTTCCAGATTCTCCTTAATGACATTGTGCTTTTTTAGTGATTGTCTCAACAGTTCAATGATATCGGTTTGAGCCTTTTCTAAAAAGTGTGATGGGTTTAATACGCCTTTATCATCATTATCTCTAATAAATGTTTCTAGTCTATTTTGAAAACATTCATTAACCCAAGTAACATTTGCCAAGAGTAATACTCTAGAAAATTTGAAAAAGATCTCATAAGGCTCTCATAACACACTTGGAAGCTCTCATAACATATTCTTATAACAAGAGTTAAATTAACTCTTAAAGTGTTCTTGTTATGAGATATCAACACTTCTAGTGTTAAAAATTCTTTTACTCTCATAGTAAAACTATTTTCATATATCTCCATTAAAAGTAAGAAAATTTCTATTCTCATAAAGTCTTTTTTATGAGATTTTAACTCTTGTAGAATTGTGCTCTTATAAGAATTCCTTTGTGAGAGTCTAACTTAAATAACACATTATAATAACATTGTTGTTAGAATGTAAGGACAAAAATAAGTTTAATTTGACAAAATGAATAAATTTAATTGGAGAAAGTTCAAGAGATCTGGTATTTTTCGTAAAACAGCGCAGAAAATATATAATAAATCGAAAGCGCCCAAGTGAACTAGCTATTAAAAGATGTACTACATATGGTCAATCAGAGGTAGTTTCATTTGAGGACTCTACTTTAGAACCTAATAGTATTAACATTACAAAGAACCACTCAGATGAAAATATCGAAGAATCACTTCCTTTTCATAATTCAACAAAGCCCGACAATGTTATTATAAATTTTAAAAGTTAATTAAAAGTTAAAATAAAAGTTAAAATATGTTAAAAGTCAAAATAAAAGTGTGAATTATTTTTCAAAGTCTCTATTTATTATTTTATTTTTCTTTTACATTTATTTTTTTTTACAGAGAGCTTAAATGTTTTTCTTTTACAGAGAGCTTCAATGTTATTATAAGTAACTAAATAAAAAAAAGTCAGAGATCAATACTCTTGTAACAAGATCAATATTCTCATAATAAGATTAAAAAGACTGCTTTATACTTGTAGGAAGAGCAATATTCTCTTAAAAGTAAAAAGACTGATTTATACTTGTAACAAGATAAATATTCTCATAATAAGAGTAAAAACATTAATTTAGTTTATGAAATATGAATTAAATTTCAAATTAATCTCATAAGAAGATCAATACTCTTGTAACAAGATCAAAATTCTCACAAAGAGAAAAAAGGCTGATTTATACTTGTAACAAGATCAATATTCTCATTTAAGTAAAAAGACTGATTTCATAAAACATGCATTTTTTTTTTGTTTATGTATATGTAAAACTACAAAGAAAGAGTTGTCTTCGCCAACTCTAAACATCAACTTTACTGCAAAACATGAAATTATATGAATTTTTTTTTTTTTGTAGATAACGATTTTGAGTTACGATTTCATATGATTTAAATGATGCGTAGTTTATTTAAGATAAGCAAAAAAGAACACAAAGATTTTTAAGTAAATAAATAAGTAAAAAATTTAAGTAAAAAAATAATAAGTTAATCAAAAATTATGGGATAATAAGTTAAATTTTTTTTTAACTATTTTACTTTCTTATATTTTTTTTGTAATATTTATAATAGCATAGAAATAAATAAATATTGAACAGCTATATGTTCTACTAATTTAATAAGTTTCATGTGGTATAAACGTAGTATAAATTTTGGCATACCTGAAACTTGTTTGTTTAGATATAAAAAAAAAATTAGAATTTTCTGAGAAAAAAAAAATATATTTTGACACTGAAAAAAATTATCAAACAATACGTTTTGTCGAAATACTTGGAAATTAGAACAAATAAAAATTCAACAATATTTTTTTTTTTAATATATTTCATTGATGATACTTCATTTATAAAATAAGTATTTTTAATAAAAATTATTTAAAGAGTTGAAATTTAGAGAAGAAATTTCATATTGGTTTATTTAATTTCTTGCAAATATACCCTGTTAGGTAATGTCAGTAAAAAATATTTTTAATGATATTTTTATTTCAATTAACTTTTTAATAGATAATTAATTATATTATATAGATATATATGGTGTTATCTAAATTCTAAAGTGACATCCAGACTTTTGAATACAGCCGGTTAGAAGATGCGAAAACTCTGCGTGTTTTTAAATTTATTAGAATTTATACAAAAATCATAATAGACTACCTATACTATTTCTAAATTATACTTCTAAAGTTATTTAATGCCTAAAACACGAAATATGTATATTACAATAGTTTCCTGTTTTTTTTTAATTTCGTTTAAAAATAGGATTATCTTTTAATTTTTATAGCAAAGCATGAATTAAAAATAATTTTTAGATTTTGAATTTTATTCAAAACTTAAAAACTTATTCATATTTTTGATAAAGACGGTAATAATAATTATCCAAAATACAAAATTATAAATTTTGTGAACCTGGTTAAATATATTTTATAAACTAATAAGTTTTTAAAATTATAATAATAGGTATTTATATTAAATATTAATAACCTTGCCAGCTAATGCTATTAATAAAAATAACAATAATAATTTAACATATTTATAATATTATTAAATTATGTTCAGAATTTTAATAAACGGACAAATCATAAATGTGAAAAATTTTGCACTTTATTTGATTTGTTAATAATTTTTTTCAGTGAATTATTCTCATATGAAGAGTTTTACTCTTATAAGAAGAAATCGGACACTGTAGTGTCCGAAATCGGACACTGTAATAAAAATATCGGACACTGTAGTTGTTACAATTAACTTAAACAAAACAATCCTTTATAATAGTTGTGGTCAACCGGATATGATCCACATAAAAGGCAGTAATGTTGTAAAATTTACAAACTGTTGATTCATTTCAACAAGAAAATTATGAGAAGGAATATCACAATAATATCTTGCCATACGTAATATAAGCATTGAGCAAGTGGTCAATGCAATACAATTGACAGAATTACATGCCTCCAATATTAACAATACAAAAATAATTAAATTAAATATAACAGTTCTTGGAAGTTTGCACGCAAGCATTTTAGCAAACTCATTTATTGGCGTGATTCTTGTATTATCACTGTTTATTGCCTAAAACAATTTAAAGCAAAAAGTTCGAAAATAAATATCGAATTAAAAGAAATTCGCACGGAGTCGAATCTTAAGGGGGAGGAGTTACATCATCACACTCTTCCTCACCACAAATCATACAACAAGATTGCCCGCAAATAACTAAATTGCCTTTTCATTAAACTTTAAAATAAAATCTACTTTTACTTTTCTTTTTAAATTCAAATTCACTTTAAAATCATAATTAGCTTATCTTGCAATTCTTAGTATGTCACAATCAATTTTATTACCTAATTCTAAATAACCCAATTATGAGAAAAAAAATAATAAATTGTTCAATGCACTTGTGCATTCAACAATTTAATTAATAACAACAAATTCATGAACTGAAATATGACACATTTTTGTTTACGTAGTATAAAATGTTTAATGCACTTATTCTTTGAACATTTTAATTAATAAAGAAGATGTTATTTAATTTTTATATGAAGTAAGTAGTATTGCGAACGGAACTAGCTGAACCTAACAGGAACTGAACTGAATAACTGATGTACCAGCGGATGCAGTTAGGCATTGGTTAGTTTTAATCACCCACACCGCCATCATTAGTACAGCCACTTGCACATTAATATAAGCCTCACCACATATTTGTATAAATATCACATTTCAAATTATGAATATGTTAGTTAGAAAAAGAGAATACTCTTTAGTCATAAGGATAATCTATTAAGGCATAAAATAGCAAAACATGTAAAAGTATTGAAACAGTTAAAGCCGGATATTTTAAAGAATGTAATTGAAGCTAGAAAAGTGTTACGTAAAAAATATGCTGCACTCAAAGCTAAAAGCTATTTTAAAGAAAAGAAAAATTGGGCTCTTTATCATTTAGTATTATTAAAAAGATTATAATGATATTATAATTGACAACGAAATTTTTAGAGCAACAGAAGGATTACATAATCTAATATTTGAAAATAAGTCTGAAAATTTTACCCAAGATAATTTAGCAGAGTATCTAAAGATTTTGAAAAAAACTAACGAACATAAAATGGATTATGATTCATATGGAAAGATAAAGGCTAATAGAGGATTCAAATATAAAAATATCATATGTAAGCTTTATGAAAATGAATATTATGCAGAAAATATTAAAACTGGAGGAATGTATGAATTTAATCAATCTCAACCAACAGGAATACCCTATTCTGACAACCTTATACAGTATGTTTATTGGAACGATCCAAATCAATTAATTAATCAATTAAGGGAAATAAACAATTCTCGTATAGCTAATAGTATTCATAGAATTGAATTCGATTGTGTTATTGATGAACTTCGCAAAGCAGATATAATTATACCTATAATCATGATTGAAGTACCATCATGATTATGTAACTACTTAATTGAAAATATTTTTTTTCCTTGAAAACAACCCACAGTATTCAATTCCATTTTGATTCATATTTGCAGTGTTTTTCTTATCAATAATTTTTTCTTTTCTTCAAATAATTCAAAACCGTAAAACAAATTAAATTTTTATCGCAAAATGCTTAAGCTCATCCTTCAACTATAAGATATTTATTTAATTTTCAACAAAATTTTTTTATAACACAATTTTTCAAAAGTTTTTGTAAAAAACTAAAATTAATGGGCACTGATACTCATCTCCAAAACTTCGACGAATACCTACTTCCAATTACTTAGGCTGCAGACTTGGGAAAATAAGGTAGGGAATTAGAAGAACTTACAAATTTTATAAGCTTTAAGCACAGATAAATATATTATACAGATGTCTCATGCCTATATAAAAAATTGATGTTCCACGGTTAAAGCTCACAAAAAATAAAAACAAAAATAAACAAAAGCTTTAGGAGAAAAATATAAAAACAAATAACTTATTTTTCTTTTTCTTCTTAAGCTTTCATTATTTTTGTTTTTACATATGTAATTACTCACATATAAAGAATAATTATTTGTGTGTTTTAATTTGAATAGATGTGTATGTATAGGTGTGTATGTATGTGTATAACTGAAATTGAACTATTCTTATTTTTGCATTTATTGATAATTTAATTATCGAATAAGTAATATTGTTTTACTTTGAATTTAAATAATTTAATGAAAAAATGTCTTGGAAAAGAACAAAATGTCATGTTTTAAATTGTGGAGCAACTTTAAAAAATTTTCCAAATCGAAAATTTTTTAAGTTCCCAAATAAAAAAACGGAAAAATACAAGAAATGGCTAGAGATTATACCGGAATCCCGTGAAATTATAGATTCTCATAAGAAATTTTTTATATGTAGTAAGCACTTTGAGGAAAATGATATAGGTAGGTAATGTTATATTTTTAATTTCAAAATATAATTTTAATAACTACAATTCTATACGTACATATGTATGTACTATATGTACGTTATTTATTTGAAAAATTGAAACAGGGAAAAAATATTTAAATAAAAATGCTATACCGAAATTATTTTTAAGACAAAATACAATTATACCACATTACGAATATGATAATAATTTGATTTTCGATCCTTCAAAAGCGAATATTACTTATTTAAAAAAACCAAGTACTGCATTAAATGAAAATGTTAATATAGATGACCTAAACACCAGCGGCGGCTTGAACATTTGCGGGGCCATGTGCGAGGTTAACCGCGGGGCTATTTTTTTTTTTAATTTGCTTTGCTTTTTTTCAACCTAAGACATTGGAATCTGCTATAATAAATTACTAATATAAAATATGATTAACATCACATTGTTGCATATAGCTATAACCTATAACATATTTCAATAAGTTATTTACCAACTTGCATAACTTAAATAAAAATATACATAGCTATATACATATATACAGGGTGTTCCCGACTCGATGGTCTTCCTTCAAATGGGTGATCGGGCATATCGAGAAGAACAAAAAATTGTATGAAAGGGGGGGGGGGGGGGGGTCTATTTTCATTAGTTTAGAAGTTATGGGGCCTTAACTATTTTTCAATCATAATTTAGTTTTATTTCGATAAAATTGGAACTAAATCAGATAAAAAAAAAGTAAGTATAGCATTTAAATGCTTATTAATGCAGATTTCTAAATTACTATCAGACATTACTCTAAAGTTTCTCAGTCTGAGGTTATAAGGGCTTAAAGTCCAATATTTTTAACAAAATATCAATTAAATCCCTTTTATCAAGAAAATAACGGTATTAACATAACAGTTTTTTTACTTCAAAATATTACCCTTCTCTTTTCCTGCATTTTGAGTATACTAGCACTTTTATAGCTTAAAAACTTTGAAAGTTATAAAGTAAAAACTTTTTTGTGATATATCCCTATAAATTTCATCAAAATAGCGTAATTAGTTTCTGAGTTTTGGTGTTTTTAAGATAAACGTTTGTTAGCTTTTGAACTTTTCAAAGGTTCCAGAACCTGAAACCATGGTACGATTTCGCCCTTTTCATTAGTATACTTTCAATACTAATTAACCCTTGTACACAATTGGAACATTCTATATTAATTTAAAGCTACTATTTTTATTAATTTCGATGACAAGCCTTTCAACATTTAGAGGTCTAAGAGATTTATCTTATTTAGAGTCCAATTTTATCAATATAAAACTAAATTATGATTGAAAAATAGTTAAGGCCCCATAACTTCTAATCTAATGAAAATAGACCCCCCCCCCCCCTTTCATACAATTTTTTGTCCTGCTCGATATGCCCGATCACCCATTTGAAGGAAGACCATCGAGTCGGGACACCCTGTATAACAATTTTTTTATCAGTATTTTGAAAACTGCAATGCAATTATAACTTTGAAAAATGGAAATCATTAGTATCTTTATTTTAATTTTTTCATTAAAATAAAAACACAAATAATAAATTGTATGTACTTTCTTTTAATTGCCAAAAAAACAAAGTTCCAAAGTCTTTTGGTTTTCCAATATTTTTAAAAACAAAGCCAACTATGTAAATAAATTTGAATTTTCTTTAAAAACAGTTCGAATTTGTATTTCCACCAATCAGGAGCCACTAAATTTTTCCAATTTAAATTAACAAAAATAATAATGTAAACATTTTTATACCCTACACCTATAGAATAGGTAAAGGGGTATATTAACTTTGGTATGGTGTTTGTAACCACCTAAAGGAAGCGAGCTAGATATGGAAAAGTATATATATTTGTGATCAGCGTGACCGCCTTAGTCGATATAGCCATGTCCGTCCGTCCGTCCGTCCGTCCGTCCGTCCGTCCGTCCGTAGGCACGATAACTCAAAAAATAATGGAGCTATCTTGATGAAATTTTAACTGTAGGTTACTAGGACTGAAAGTACGGCGGGGATTGCATATGGGCGAAATCGGCCCATGGGTTCGGATTCTGGACCTTTTAATCGGTTTCAGGGCTAACGAACAAATATAAAAAATCACGATAACTCAACAACTAATGACGCTATCTTCATCAAATTTGTGCTGTAGGTTACTAGTAATGAAACTACTTCGGGAATTGCGTAAGGTCGGGATTGGACCATGGGTTCGGAACCTAGAACTTTTTGATCGAATTTAGGCCAAACGAGCATAATTCCGAAACCAATGAAGATAGAACCTCCAAATTTAGTATCAGGGTGTCCCTTCCTATTTCCTAAGTGTCTTGTGAATTTGGGTCCCATTGGAGTCGTGGGTCGGGGACCAGCCACACATTTCCGAAGACCTTAAAACATATATTTAAAATTAATAAAGATAACAACTTGAAAAAATGTAGAAGCTTCCAATTTGCCACAAGGGTGTTCTTTACTATCTCTTGCGTGTTCCCCTAATTTGGGATCAATTGGAGTGGTGGTTCTGTACCCCTCTCAGACCTCCCAAGTTTTAAAGGCTTATAATCGAAATTACTAAAAATAGTTACTTAAAATTAGGATAGACCGTTCAAATTGTGTACAAGGGTTAACTAGTACTATAAGTACAGCGCGGACTATATAAGGGCGAAATCAGCCCAACGGTTCGGATTCCGGACCTTTTAATCGATGTCAGGGCTAAGGAACATATATAAAAAATCACGATAACTCAACAACTAATGAGGCTATCTTCATGAAATTTGTGCTGTAGGTTATTGGCAGCGAAACTACGGCGGTGATTACGTACGGTGAGGATTGGACAATGGGTTCGGAACTTAGAACTTTTTGATCGAATTTAGGCCAAACGAGCATAATTCCGAAACCAATGAAGATAGAACCTCCAAATTTGGTATCAGGGTGTCCCTTCCTATTTCGTAAGTGTCTTTGAAATTTGGGCCCCATTGGAGTAGTGGATCGGGGACCAGCCACTCAGTTCTTAGGCCCTTAAAGCATATTTTCGAAATTAATAAAGATAGTAACTTGAAACAAATGTAGAAGCTTCCAATTTGCCACAAGGGTGTTCTTTACTATTTCTTCCGTGCCCCCCTAATTTGGGATCAATTGGAGTGGTGGTTCAGAACCTCTCTTAGACCCCCCAATGTGTAAAAGCTTATCATCGAAATTAATAAAACTAGTAACTTAAAATTAAGATAGAGCGTTCCAATTGTGTACAAGGGTTAACTAGTATTGAAAGTATGACGGGACTGCATATGGGCGAGATCGTACCATAATTTCGGGTCCTGGAACCCTTGAAAAGTTCAAGGACTGACAAACATATATCTTACAAACACCATAACTCAAAAAATAATGCCGGTATTTTGATGAAATTTAACAGTAGGTTACTAGTAATGAAAGTACCATGGGAATTGGTTGTGGTCGAGTTTAATTTCGAAGCCAAAGAATATATTTCCTATGTCCTATGTGTCTCCGAAATCTAGACTTAATTGTAGTGGTTCAGCTATGTTCAAAGGTACTTGCTGCATTTATGTAAAATTTATTTTTATATTTAAATGAATTATATGAAAAGGTGTAAATTTTTAATTGTATTTTAGAAATACATTTATTGCATATTTTGCGTTTATAAGCTTTTCTATTAGGTATATAAACTAACCATTATAAAATAATTGCAATTTTTAAAAATTTGGATTATTAAATATATTATGCTTTGATTATCTTTTTATCACAAAATTTAATAATTAGAATTTTTTCATTTTGTAATTGAATTGGAATAAATATATTTTCATTTATTTCAAGTTTGTTTGTTTTTTAATATTTTTAAATAGATAAATTAGTAAGAATTTGTAGTATTTTTTAATAGATAGGGTAATTAGAAAATGTTTTTAGTATTATACAGTTAATTTAGTTAGCTATGTCTTACGATCAAATTAATAACAGCTTCTATGGTGTTAAAATGACTTATGGATATGTCCTTAAATTTGAACCAAATAGGTGTAGGGTATTTCTAAGTCGGTTGCACCGACTGACTGTTTCTTTACTTGTTTTTAGGTTTAAAAAGGCATTCTAAAAATTTAATGTTTGTAATTTTTTTAAAATGCTTTTTTTAGAAAAAAAAACTTTTAAAGAAACTGTTTCAATTGAAGGAAATTTTAATTGTATTGTGTAAATTTCTAATTTTTGTCTTGAATTTAATAATAATATTATATAAACTTTACAAAGTGCGGGGCCTTCCAAAGTGCGGGGCCGGGTGCGGTCGCACCTTCGCACACCCTATCAAGCCGGCTCTGCTAAACACAGCTGCACAAATTCTATCTGATAATAAATCAAACGACCAATCTGAATTTTCTATTTGTGAAAATTGCAGCAGAAACCAATATTTTTATATTAAAACAATTAGCAAGTTAAAAAAAAACAAATTATAGCTTGCAACTTAAGTTAAATAACATGAAAAAATTAAATAAAATTTTAAAAAATGAAGTTTTAAGACTAAAAAAAGATAAAAAGAATTTACAGCAATATAAAAAATCAATTAAATCCAATCCATTTGATCCAGTAACTGAAGTTAATCCACATTTAAAAATATTATCAAAATTAATTTTTTCAAGTAATAAAAGAAGTTTCTCAGAAGATGAAAAGTGGATTTCACAAGTTATATTTTTTCGTTCTGCTGCTGGATATAATTTTCTAAGCGATCAATTAGGTTTACACTTACCACATCCTTCCTCCCTATACAGATGGATAAAAATCAAAACTTTATCACCTGGTATGGATATAAATGTCTTTAGCAAAATAAAGGAAATAACTTCAAATCTAACACCTAAGGAAAAGGAAGTTGTTCTTGTTTTTGACGAAATGGGAGTACAGACCAATTTGACTTATAATAAATGTAAGGACCTAATAGAAGGCTTTGTTGATTATGGTGGCAATAAAAGGTCTAATGTCTGTGCAAAGTCAACTTGTGTTTTCATGGTCAGAAGTGTGTGTGGTAAATTCAAGTTGCTTGTCAGAGTAACATACCCACAGAGCAACTTGAAATACGGGTAAACTATTGAACAGTCTTAATATTTGCAAAAATTTAAAATTAAACGTTAGAGCTATTTGTTGTGATCAAGGGCCAACAAATCGAAGTTTATTTAAAAAATTACAAATTTCGGAGAATAACCCAACATTTCTACATGAAGAAAATTTCATTTATGCAATATATGAATTTCCACATATTTTTAAAAGCATTAGAAATAACTTAATGAAATATAATTTGTCTACAAATGATGGTATAGCTAGTTGGGAAATAATTAAGTACCTTTATAACTCAGAAAAGGCTAATGTTATTAAAATGTGTCCTAAGTTACTAATTGCCCATATTGATTCAACAAAATTTCAAAAAATGAGTGTCAAATTAGCTACGCAAGTACTTAGCCGAACTGTTGCTTGTGGAATTAAGGTTCTTATAAAACTAAATAGATTTCCTTAACATTTAAAACAATTTGCTAAGCCAACTGCAGATTTTATAAAAAACATGAACCAACTATTCGATTTACTTAATGGAAACCATCTTTACATCGACATTATAATGAAAAACATTTTGAATTTATCAGGAAAATGAAGGAATATGTGTTAAATATTGTTCTAATTGGTGCTAAAAGGGAATGTCTTGTTTCAAGGGGTTAGGTATTACTATCGAATGTATATTAAATCTTACTAAAACCTTATTTTTGGAATATGACGATTTGATTTATATTTCTTGCAATAAATTTAATCAAGATCCTCTTGAAAATTTGTTTGGAAAAATTCGAGCTCGCTATATTAATTAAAACAACACAACAATTTCTGAATTTGGCTCATTATTTGCAAAAGTTATTTCAATAAATATTTTATTTAAATCAAAGTTTTCTAATTGTGAAGAGGATGATTCGGAGTTTATTCAACTAGATATTATCGCTGTTTTGCAAACAGATGAAGAAAATTTTATAAATTTGAATGGAACACAAAATCATTCAACTAATCCCCTTGATCTAATTGACAATTTTGAAAATTATTTTTACAGCAAAACTTTATTCGAACCAGATTACGAAGACACAATTTCAGTAAATGTACCAGATATCAGTGATGTAGCAATTATATTTTTTGCAGCATACTGTTTTTTTAAAACATTAAAAAAGTTTTCCAAGAGTTGTGATAGTTACTTCAAAGAAATGTCGAAAAATAAGCAAGCTATGGATATGACCGAAATTTTAATTAAACTAAAAGAATATGAGACCTCAAATAAATATCCAGTTATTTCCTGGCCATCCGAATATTTTTTCCAAATATGTCGCTGCACGTCAATATATTTTTCACATATTTTCAAAAATTACCATACGCACAAAATTTAAGAGAAAATATTGTACAGCAATGTATTCTTATTACAAACATTCATTTTCCAGATTGGTTTAATAGGTCTAATGATTGTTATGACCATAGAATATCAGTTACTAATTTCTTAATAGTAGTTTTGTTATGGAAAAATTGTAAATGGGTTCTTGATAAACAAAATAAGCAACCAAGAAATAAAATTAGGAAGCTACAGAATGTTATGAATATTTAAAATAAATTATCTTTTAAGTTTTATTTTTTTTATGTTTTTTATAAAACTGTAAATATTATATTTAATAAAGTGGATTAGGCCTCTTGGGGAAACCACGGAAGAAAAAAAACGCGCCTATGTCTTCACCTCAAAGGTGGTGTGGAAAAAAGAAAATAACTTTTTACAATAAAATAAATATAATCCAAAAAATAATAGGTATATATGTATGAATGTACGTAGAAGTAATCTGTTTATACCCGTATGACTATATAGTCCAAGGGTATAATAAATTTGCCATTATGTTTGTGACGCAGAGAAGGAGGGGGGGTAGATATAGACTCAAGTGTATAGATCGGATCAGAATCGAAAAATAAATCGATTTAGCTATGTATGTCCGTCCGTCCGTCTGTCTGTCCGTCCGTCCGTCCGTCCGTCATCACGATAACTCAAAAAGTAAAGGAGCTAGGATTGTGAAATTTTCACAAATTCGTTTTTATGCAAAAAACGGAATCGAGTTTTAAATTCAGCCATTTTGGTCCACGGGTTCGAGTACCTGCCATACAACTTCTGATTTTATATGAGCATTACTCTATACCTATAGAAGCTGCGTGTCTGAAATTTCGCCAAAAGTAGTTTAGTATAATGGCCAAAGTTACTGCAAAATTTGGTTGGTCTACTGCAGAGGGTTCGAGTAGCTGCCATACAACTCCTTCTTTTATATGAGCTTTACACTACACCTGATGAAGCTGGGTGTCTGAAATTTTGCAAAAAAGAATTTAGTGTAATGGCCAAAGTTACTGCAAAACTTAGTTGGTCTACTGCTGAGGGTTCGAGTAGCTGCCTTACAACTCCTTCTTTTATATGAGGATTACACTACACCAAATGAAGCTGGGTGTCTGAAATTTTGCCAAAAATAGTTTAGTGTAATGGCCAAAGTTACTGCAAAATTTGGTTGGTCTACTGCAAAGGGTTCGAGTAGCTGCCATACAACTCCTTCTTTTATATGAGCACTACTCTACACCTAATAAAGCTGAATGTTTGAAATTTTGCCAAAAGTAATTAACCGGATGATATAATGTATATGTTACGGTCATACGGGTATCCCAGAGTTGACACAGTCTACTTTACTACACTCTTCCTCGTTTTAATTTTAAAATTAACGATCTACACAACTTAGCATATCTAAAATTTTAATTAACCATTGCATATTATTATTGCCTCTTTTAACATTAGGTTTTGATAATATAAGTTCAATCTTATTTTTATTTCATGGCACAGAACCTACATTAATTCTTTCAGAAGGCCTGGACATCGAAAATATTTGAATGTATTAGTAAACATTGTTAAAGTGTGTGAAAAAAAGCTCTTCCAAATGACGTTTCTTAAAAAATTTTTTGTACTTTTATGTTTATGTTTTTTTTTTAGGTAAAATTAAAATTTTCATCAATTTTCTTTTAGAGTTAGACCTATGAAATAATTGTCCAAATATCTTAATTTTTATATTAAAATAAAATTTGAAATTTTTTCTGTAACATATCAAAATTTCAGCTTTCAACTCGAAATTTTTAATATATTTACAACAAAATATATTCAATGATTTTTTTAGTATTAAAAATCACCGCCATTTTGACACTCTCAAAAAATATTTGAATAGACATTTATCATGTTTTTTAGTGAACATAACCTTCAAATTAAAAGCTATAATTTCAAATTTTTTCAACGATTTCGGTAAGTAGTTCAAATTCAATCTAAGTTTTAATATATATAAATTTAATAAATAATTATGAAATTTATATATAAATAAAGCTTAAAGAATTCTCTTTTCACTCGTAAAAAAATTAAATTTGAAATCATTTTTTTCAGCACATTTCCAAGCAAGAATTGGAAAAGGAGTACCACATTCTGGGTAAGAAAGTTTTTTCTAATAAGTACAGTTTCAAATAAAAAGTTGCTTAGTGTAAAATTGTGTAGAGTAGTATTTTATAAAATTATCATCAAGTTTATAAAAAATATTTAGCCGAACTAAATAATTTAAAACAAGATATTGGTGAAAATACTCTGAAACATGTAGTAGATTTAGATATATTTGAAAAAATTTTTGATTCGTCCGACTATTTATGTGACGCAGATTTCGATCCCGAATCTATTTTGTATGTGGGAGACTATGCTTCAAAATCACTAAAAAAATATATTAAATGCGTCAATTGCTCCTGGGGATACCACTTTAAAAAAAACGAGCCATATTCTCTACCTCTACGGTGGTGTGGAAACGAGAATTATTAAATATCTATAATATATATATATATATATATATATATATATATATATATATATATATATATATATAATTAATTTTTTTTATTTAATTACTTATTTTTTATTTTCATTTATTTATGATTTATATTTTTCAATTTTTAATATTCTAATGAAATAATTAAACTCATTCAAATTCCCACTGAACACAACTTTCTTTTTGACCATTAATGTACGACATTAATAATCTTTTTGAAAGCTTCTAAGAAGCTTTTTCCTATTAAAATTTTTTTTGGAAGCAATTTTTTGAAATCCATACTTATGAATGAAAAAATTAAAGTTAAAATTTTTTTTTGTTACTAAATGATGTAAAAAAGATGATATTTCAATTTACTCTTTTAACATAATTAAAAAAAATCAGTAGTTTTTGAGTTATTTTAACATTTTTAGGAGGACTCCCGCGTTTTCCCATAAGACTACGTGTAAATTTCATTTGCGGGAGTCCCATTTTGAGCTTTTTTTTTAGATGTCCAGGCCTTTTGAATTATTGTAGGTTATGCATGGCAGTTTAAATTGCTTCTAAAAAATAATTCTGCATACCATCAAATAACCAAATACCTCACCAAATAAAATATCATAAATAAAGTTCTATAATTTGTATATATACATAATAATATTATGGCATTAGAGCGTCTCTATATATATTATACAGTATACATACTTACTCAAATTTTATTTTAGTGTAATGCAAGAAAGCAATTTAGATTTGAGCATATAATTTTTTTGTTTGTTATTTTTATTCCAAATTTGTTATTATTAAAGCTTTTTGTCAGCCAGCACAATGTCGGCTAGAGAAAAAATTGGTATAATTTTTTTATATAGGCATGATACATCTGTATATTACATTTATCTGTGCTTTAGGCTATATTTTCTTACTGTTTTATAATTACTAGTTATTGTTGTTTATTTTTGTTTTTTCGTTTTGTTTTGTTGTAATTTTTGTTATGTTTTGTTTTTATTATGTTTTTTAGTTATATTTCATAATACTCTACAAATCAAAATTCAATTCCATAATACTCCCTAATGGTCCAGCTGAAAATATGATCATGCCCAAAATATTTCAAATTGATAAGAACTCTAAAAAAACCTTATAATAGCTCTTCATGTATTTAAACTATAAAACAAACATTCATATACAATAAAATATGAGTATCTCTAACCTAACTTTTCAATAATTAAACTTTTTTTTTCAAATTTTGACTTAGAAATAAATAATAAATATTTTTATATTTCTTTCTAAAATGTGTACTAAAATGTCTTTTTAACTCGCTTCAATTCAAACCAAAGTCACAAACCTAAAAACCTCATTTCTAACTTAAAAAATATCAAAGACACAACCAACTCAAATTCCTCAACCTACTCAAATATTTTGTTACTCAAAAGAATTATATATAAACTAGCTAAAACCCGGTGCGCGTTGCCGCGCCTCTAAACATAGGTTTAATTGAAGTTGATGATACTGCAAAAAGCTAACACAAAAATTACACACGGCTTACACATTTAAATTTTAAAATGTATGAAAGCAATTGTTTTAAAACGATTTTTCTAGGATTATTCTAGTAATTTTTGAAACTTTTTGTAATTCAAAGCAGTACAAACTACTTTCCAAATAACTAATTTACTTCCAAACATTTTTTTTGACCAATCAACCGGTCAAATCATTTCTAATTTATAGTTAAGTAACGCAAAAATCTATAAAAAGCAATTGTGCCCCAATGGGTTAATGGTACTTAACTTTTTTTTGACTTAATTGCACGTAATTTGCATCCAAATAATTTTTTTGCCAATCGTCGGGCCGCCATGGGTTAACCAATTCCAAGTCTGTTAATAGTGTCAACTCAATTCTCACAGCTGAGCACGTATACAAAATGTGAAGTCAATTGGTCATACCGTTTCTAATTAAGAGTATAGTATTGAAAAAACCTATAAAACGCTGTTGGGCTGCAATGGGTTAACGGAACTCATCAAAATTTCTGTTGGGGCTTTCTTTTTAGCCAAAGCAGTGTTTCGTAAAATCGGACAAAATTTGGACCCAAAATTTTTTTTGACCAACCGTCGGCCTGACATGGGTTAACAAATTCCAAAACTGTTAATAGTGTCAACTCAATTCTCAAGGAGCATCACGTATACAAAATTTGAAGTCAATTGATCATACCGTTTCTAATTTAGAGTAAAGTATTGAAAAAACTTATAAAAAGCTGTTGGACCGCAATGGGTTAATGGAACTCAACAAAATTTTTTTTGGGGCTTTATTTTTAGCCAAAGCAGAATTTCGTAAGGTCGGACAAAATTTGGACCCAACATTTTTTTTGACCAACCGTCGGCCCGACATGGGTTAACAAATTCCAAAACTGTTAATAGAGTCAACTCAATTCTCACAGAGCATCACGTATACAAAATTTTAAGTCAATCGGTCAAACCGTTTTAATTTTAGAACCAAATAGTTTAAATACTTGCACAACAGCCCCAACTTGTCGGTCGTTAGAGCAAAATTTTTGGACCACGATTTCTTTCCGTACCCAAAAACCTCTATATACAAATTTTCATGAAAATCGGCTGGGCAGTGTAGGAGTCTATTCGCTACATACAAACAAACAAACAAACACACAAACAAACAAACTTTCGCTTTTATATATATAGATTAATACATAATTAATAGTACAAAGTCAAACAAAATAGTACAATAAAATTGTAATTTGCTACTTCTAGTACCTTTAAATTAACATATTATCTACGTACTAGGTACTTCTTTTATGAATTATGGTAGGTTAAATTGCATTGTATTGTAAATATGTGCATAAAGGCTATGATAATGATGTGGTAGGGTGGAAGCACATAAATCTAGCATGACCCAATCCTCTTTTGACAAAATATTCAGTAAATAGTGTTTAGTCGGTTTTATATACATAGACCTGTTTCGAAAAAGTTGTTGAACAAGCCTTCTGTCAAATAGTAAAATATAAAATTAAAATTTATTATCGATAATATTTAAAAACGAGGTAGAGTGTAGTAGAAGTAGACTTTGTCAACTCTGGGATACCCGTATGACCGTTATATAAACATTATATCATTATTATAAACATTAATTGCTTTTGGCAAAATTTCAGACACCCAGCTTCATTGTAATGGTGTAGTGTAATGTTCATATAAAAGAAGGAGTTGTATGGCACCTACTCGAACTCTCTGCAGTAGACAAACCAAATTTTGCAGTAACTTTGGCCATTACACTAAACTATGTTTGGCAAAATTTCAGACATCCAGCTTCATTAGGTGTAGTGTAAAGCTCATAAAAAAGAAGGAATTGTATGGCAACTACTCGAACCCTGTGCAGTAGACCAACCAAATTTTGCAGAAACTTTGGCCATAAAACTAAACTACTTTTGGAAAAATTTCAGACACGCAGCTGTAATAGGTGCAGATTAATGCTCATATAAAAAAATAAATTGTATCGCAGCTACCCGAACCCATGAAACAAAATAGCTGGGTTTAAATAGCGATGACGGCTATTGCAAAAAACGAATATGCGAAAATTTCAAGATCCTAGCTCCCTTAGTTTTTGAATTATCGTGTGTGCGAACGGACAGACGGACGGACATACATATACATAGCTAAATCGATTTTCGATTGTCGATTTTCGATTTTCGATTTTCGTTGATATATTGCGACACAATTTACAAATTGTACTTTTGGTTTCAATTAAAAACCTTTTGAGAGTAGCAGAAACATTCAACTATTATTAAATATTTAAATGTAAGTATTATTATACCCTATTGGACTATTGGTCAAAAGGGTATACTAAATTTGCAACTAAGTTGTGACGCAGAGGAGAAGGGGGAGTAGATATAGATTCAAGTGTATGGATCGTATCAGAATCGAAAAGTAAATCGATCTAGCTATGTTTATCCGTCCTTGGATCCGTCCTTCCAAACAGGTTAACCGAACTCAACAAAAATTTGATTCATCCTCTATCTTGGACTGCGAATACACCCTGTAAAATTAAACACAAATTGGAAACAACAAAATTTTTGGAATTTTTGGTTAATATAATCCAACCAGCTTTATAAAATAATTTCCTCTAGCTAAGAGGAACATGTTTGCAAAATTTCAAGTCGATCGGTTAAACCGTTGCGACTCGGCTTCCAAAATAGGCTCACAACCCGAGCTCCCAGAATTATTCCTGTAACATTTGATTGGCAATCGGACCAGCAGTTTTCACGTGAATCCTTGGCAAACAAAAAAACAATTAACCGACTCAATTAACCGAATTAACCGAACAAACAAATTTTCTTCTTTATATATTAGACTAGTTAGTACGCGGGGGTGCGCTTCTCAATGGAGGTTTAATTTAAGTAAGTGTTAAAAGTAAACACAAAAATTACATTTGGGAAAATGTTAATTTGAAAATGTTTTAGCATTATTCTAGCAATTTTTTAACAAATTTATCAAAGTTCACTTAAAATTTTTCATAATTAACATTAATGTCTCGAAATATTTATTCACTTGACATTATTCGCCAAAAACCCACAATCCTCAACTCCACCGTCAAAGAGCACTAGATATAGGACAATTACAGATGAGGAGATTCACACACACAAAATATAAAGTCAATTGGTCAAACCGTTTCTAATTTAGAATAAAGTAAGAAAAAATGTGTAAAAAAGATGTTGTGCCGCTTACTGTTTGGCAATTTAATACTATAGTAATATAATAATTTTTCGTAATTTGCTTTCAAAATTTTTTTTAACTAATCGTCAGGTCGACATGTGTTAACAAATTCCAAGTCTGTTAAATGAGTCAATTCCTTTGTTAAACAGCTTCAGTTTTTTAAAAATTGTCAATCGGTCAAACCGTTTTTAATTTAGAATAAAGTAACCTAAAAATCTATAAAAAGTTGTTGTGTCACAATAGGTTAACGAAGCTCGACAAAATTTTTTTTTATCTTATTTTTTGGCCAAAGCAGAATTTTGCAAAATTGAGAGTAATTGCCAACCAAAATTTTATTGAGTAATTGTTGAGAGTAATTTGCCAACTGTCGCCCAGACATAGGTTAACTAATTCCGAAACTGTTAATAATGTCAACTCAGTTGTCAAAGAACATCACGTATAAATTATATAGAATTTGAAGTCAATCGATCAAATCGTTTCTGATTTAGAGTAAAGTAACAAAAAAACCAATAAAAGTCGTAGGTCCGCAAACGGTTGAGAACAAAGAAAAATTTAGACGGAAAGAATGCGTGCAAACGATTAGGTTATTAAACGGTATACAATTTCATTGTATACAGTTGATATTAAGTGTCTACCTTTCCGTTTAAAACTGCTTTTATAACATGGTTCAGGTGCAAAATCATTTGAAACATTTGCAAACATAAACTGATATTTATAGCTAATGAATAGCTTAATAGAAATTAATGTCGAAATTGTTTAAATGAAGCCGTCAAATCCCATTTTAATTGCGACAGTTATTTAGTTTCATTTGCAGTTTAAATGAATTCAAATACTTACTTTTCTTTCACTTTAGAATGAATTTAAAAACTTCTTATGTAAAAATTTTCTAAGTATAATGAGGATATTTCCATTAATAAAAAGCTTATTGAAACTAAGAAAATATTAATAATAAATATTACCAACGCAAAATCAGAAAACATTAAACATAGAAATCATTGGTTGTAAATTTCAAAATCAATTTTTTAATCCTGTAGCGGAAGACTATTATATCGTTAAAGTCTTATATAATAGTATTGTTAAAGTCTTACAAGAAATTCAGTTTTGGTACAAATGTTTTTTGTTTGACTGTTAATGCAGGTTGTGCCAAACCAAAATTCAATTATTCATAAATTCATTATGTGCATGAAGCAGGATCGCTTCTACTTTATTATAAAGTGGAAAAACTTTGCATAATATTTTTTAAAATTCCAATTTGGCGTTTGGAAAGTTCTACTTCAACCTGAAGTTTGAATGACGCTTCGTTTATTATAGATGAAATTTCAATGTATCAAGTATTATTTTAAAATCAACTAATAAATTGTTACGGAATATTATTAAGCATGAAAATGTTAATAAAATTTATGGAGGTAAAACTTTTTTAATAAGGGGCGATTTTTTTGAAATTCCTAAATTCCAGAATTTAATTCTTTATTTTTTAACTTTTTTTTGTGCTATTGCTGTACCAAATTATTGCTCCCTTTAAGCTATATCAAAAAAATTTAATAAGATTTTTAGAATTAAACAAGTAAAGAAACAGTCAGACTTAGAAATACCCTACACCTATTTGGTTCAAATTTTTTTACACACATGTGATTACTTATTTTCAGGATTTTTAGCTGTAGTGAATTTACTGCTAAATGATTTAGTACCCCTGATTAATTATTTAAATTTTCAATAATTTTTAAATTTATTCTTTTAATTTACTTATTTTTTAATGTTTTATATTAATAAACTCAAAGATATTCGGAAGAAATATTAATTTGCAATAATATAGATATATAAGTTCCTATAATTTGGTGGTTTTTAATGTTAATAAAAACCATTAATGCTTTCATTAGCTTTTTATCACAAAATTTAATAATCAGAATATCCAATAAATGTATTTCTAAAATACAATGACAAATTTAGAACTTTTCGTATAATTTATTTAAATATAAAAATTAATTTTACAACTTAAGTATTTTACACAATTTATTAACTATAAAGTACCTATGGTAATAATTAAAATTAATATAGATATGATATAATAACAAGTAAAGAAACAGTCAGTCGGTGCAACCGACTTAGAAATACCCTACACCTATTTGGTTAAAATTTAAGGACATATCCATAAGTTATTTTAACACCATAGAAGCTGTTATTAATTTGATCGTAAGACATAGCTAACCAAATTAACTGTATAATACTAAAAACATTTTCTAATTACCCTATCTATTAAAAAATACAACAAATTCTTACTAATTTATCTATTTAAAAATATTAAAAAACAAACAAACTTGAAATAAATGAAAATATATTTATTCCAATTCAATTACAAAATGAAAAAATTCTAATTATTAAATTTTGTGATAAAAAGATAATCAAAGCATAATATATTTAATAATCCAAATTTTTAAAAATTGCAATTATTTTAAATGGTTAGTTTATATACCTAATAGAAAAGCTTATAAACGCAAAATATGCAATAAATGTATTTCTAAAATACAATTAAAAATTTACACCTTTTCATATAATTCATTTAAATATAAAAATAAATTTTACATAAATGCAGCAAGTACCTTTGAACATAGCTGAACCACTACAATTAAGTCTAGATTTCGGAGACACATAGGACATAGGAAATATATTCTTTGGCTTCGAAATTAAACTCGACCACAACCAATTCCCATGGTACTTTCATTACTAGTAACCTACTGTTAAATTTCATCAAAATACCGGCATTATTTTTTGAGTTATGGTGTTTGTAAGATATATGTTTGTTAGTCCTTGAACTTTTCAAGGGTTCCAGGACCCGAAATTATGGTACGATTTCGCCCATATGCAGTCCCGTCATACTTTCAATACTAGTTAACCCTTGCACACAATTGGAACGCTCTATCTTAATTTTAAGTTACTAGTTTTATTAATTTCGATGATAAGCTTTTACACATTGGGGGGTCTAAGAGAGGTTCTGAACCACCACTCCAATTGATCCCAAATTAGGGGGGTACGCAAGAGATAGTAAAGAACACCCTTGTGGCAAATTGGAAGCTTCTACATTTTTTCAAGTTGTTATCTTTATTAATTTTAAAGATATGCTTTAAGGTCTTCGGAAATGTGTGGCTGGTCCCCGACCCACTACTCCAATGGGACCCAAATTCATAAGACACTTAGGAAATAGGAAGGGACACCCTGATACTAAATTTGGAGGTTCTATCTTCATTGGTTTCGGAATTATGCTCGTTTGGCCTAAATTCGATCAAAAAGTTCTAGGTTCCGAACCCATGCTCCAATCCCGACCTTACGCAATTCCCGAAGTAGTTTCATTACTAGTAACCTACAGCACAAATTTGATGAAGATATCGTCATTAGTTGTTGAGTTATCGTGATTTTTTATATTTGTTCGTTAGCCCTGAAACCGATTAAAAGGTCCAGAATCCGAAACCATGGGAATCCGAAACCTACAGTTAAAATTTCATCGAGATAGCTCCATTATTTTTTGAGTTATCGTGCCTACGGACGGACGGACGGACGGACATGGCTATATCGACAAAGGCGGTCACGCTGATCACAAATATATATACTTTTCCATATCTAGCTCGCTTCCTTTAGGTGGTTACAAACACCATACCAAAGTTAATATACCCCTTTACCTATTCTATAGGTGTAGGGTATAAAAATTACAAACAAAAAAATTTCGTCGTTTATTAATAAAATATTTTGGTTTTAATTTATAATATATAATAATGTTTTATAGTAAAATTCTTAACCTTTTAAAAATATAAAAGTCTTAAGTAATAACGGAAATAGGAAATAGTGTATCAAATTTGAAGTTCAAAGTTATAGATCGGATCAGAATTGAAAAGTAAATTGATTTAGCTATGTATGTTCGTCCGTTCGTCTGTCCCCACGATAACTCAAAACAAAAAAGAAGCTACGATTTTGAAATTTTCACAAATTGGTTTTTATGCAAAAGCCGTCATCGCTATTGAAATTCAGCCAGTTTATTCCACGGGTTCGAGTCCTTGCCATACATTTTTTTTTTTATATGACCATTACCCTATACCAATTGAAGTTGGGTGTGTGCAATTTTGCCAAAAGTAGTTTAGTTTTATGGCCAAAGTTTCTACAAAATTTTGTTGGTCTACTGCAGTGGGTTCGAGTAGCTGCCGTACAACTCCTTCTTATATATGAGCATTACTCTACACCTAATAAAGCTGTATGTTTGAAATTTTGCCAAAAGTAATTTACTGGATGATATAATTTTTTCCTCGTTTTTATTTAGAAGTATTTTTAACTTAAGAGAGTGGAATTTCGTTAAATTACAATGATTTTTATGTTTGGGAATGACGTTATCCATAGTTTTCATAATTATTTAATTTAGTTGTAAGAGACGGAAATGTAAATTTTGGTTGGAAATATTACAATTGTTCAAAATTTTATTACTACTGTTGAAATAATGGCCTGAATAATTTTGATTTAATTTAGTCTGAAAATTAGCCCAATTTACTTTTGTGAATAACAATTTATTGTTATAATCTGGCAATTCCTGTAATAAGTGCTCTTCATTTGTTATTGGAATTGGTATACAGATAGCATTGTGGTCGCTATCATATGAGAGAGTTGGGAGTTTGTTATCATTTCCGGAGAAACAAATATTTATTCTGGCATCAAAGAAAACAAGATCAGTTAAGAATAAATTAAATTTATATATAATTTTGTTGTCTTGCAACCATTTGTTTAGTTGAACTTCTCTGGTATTGTTAACAATATTAAGCCAAGTTGTATGTTTGGCATTGAAGTCATCAGTTAATATGTAAAAGTTATTAATATTCGCTAAATTTAAAATTTCGAATATTTTTTCTATTTCTGTTATAAAGTTATGTGGATTTCTATTCGATGCATAAATAGAAATTATGAATTATTTTTTTCTTTTCTTTAATTGTATTGATATAATAAATGTTTCGATACATAAAAAATGCTATTATCTACAATTTCAAATTGGAAACAATTTTCCCATCTCACCCGGCTTCTAAATCAGAATTGTTAACTACCATGTGGTTAATTGGTTTGTTGTTTTCTAGAAAGTGCATAAAAGAGAATTTTAACTGTATGATATTAATGAATCGACATTGACAGAAATAATTTTAAATTAATGTGGTTAGTTATCAATTGTTATTGTTGAGTGCATTAAGTGACTCATAAATAAAACAAACTTCATTTCTGCTTTCTGTAATTTATATACCTATTTGATTTTTTTTTCTAAATTTGTTATTGAATTTTTAATCTATATATATAAAAGCGAAAGTTTGTTTATTTGTTTGAATGTAGCGAATAGACTCCTAAACTGCCCTACCGATTTTCATGGAAATTTTGTATATAGAGGTTTTTGGGTACGGAAAGAAATCGTGGCCCAAAAATTTTGCTCTAACGGACCGCCAAATTGGGGTTGGTGTAAAAGTATTTAAACTTCTTTGGTCTAAAATGAAAACGGTTTGTATACGTGATGCTCCTTGAAAATTGATTTGACACTATTAACAGTTTTGGAATTTGTTAACCCACGTCGGGCCGAGGGTTGGTCAAAAAAAATTTTGGGTCCAAATTTTGTCCGAAATTACGAAATACTGCTTTCGGTAAAAAGAAAGCCTCAAAAAAAAATTTTGTTGAGTTCCATTAATCCATTGCGGCCCTATAGCTTTTTATAAATTTTTTGGTTACTTTACTCTAAATTAGAAACGGTTTAACCGATTTTCTTCAAATTTTGTATATGTGTTCCGTTTTGAGAATGGAGTTAACTCTTTTAACAGACTTGGAATTTGTTAATCCATACCAGCCCGACGATTGTCAAAATAAAGATTTGTAAGTAAATTACGTCAAATTTTGCGCAATATTGCTTTGCCCAAAAAGAAAGTTGAGTTCCGTTAACCCATTGCCGCACAGTGGCTTTTTGAGTTGACACTATTAACAGTTTTTGCTTTACTTAAATTAGAAACGATTTGATCGGTTTGAGTTGAGTTTGTTAACAGTCTTGGTGTTTAGGAACACATGTCGGTCCTACGATTGGTCAAAAAAAATTTTTGGAAGTAAATTACGTCCAATTTTGGAAAGTAGTTTGTACTGCTTTGAATAACAGAAAATTTCAAAAATTACTTGAATAATCCTAGAAAAATCGTTTTAAAAAATTGCTTTCATACATTTTAAAATTTACATTTACACCGTGTGTAATTTTTATGTTAACTTTTTGCAGTAATATCACCTTAAATTAAACCTCCATTGAGAGGCTAATTGAGAGGAAAGATTGTTTCTAATAAAATATTATTATTTAAATCTGGAGAATTTGTTATATATATTAAATTGAGTTAAGTGTTATTTAGTTTTTTGTTATTTGTGTTTGAATTATTTTTTACAATTTCAGAAAAAGAAATATTTTTATTTACAAAATAATGTGCTTACTAAATATTTTTTGTTTAAGTGCTTCCTTCAATTGTTCCATTTTTGCTACTTTTTTTTATGCTCCAGGTATTTACTAAAAGAAGCTGGATGTCCATGCTTCTTGCATAAAGTGCAAAATAATTTTTCCTTGGGGTCTTCAGGTTTTATGGAGCATTTTTTAAGTGGCCGCATTTGAAACAATGAAACTCCATTTTGCAATTGGCTGATGAGTGACCAATCGATGACATCTGGTACATTGGAAAATGTTTGGTTTGTGAATTTTTTCCAGTATATTATTTTTTAATCAAGTGCGGATATTTCTGATTTCATTTATGGAGCTTCCGAGTGCGGCTTGAACAATGTAATATGGCAAACCAATATTAATTTTAATTAAATGTTTAGTCTTTAAATTTAAATTTATTTATTTGTTTCTTATTTATTTATTATTATCTCTCAAAGAGCAATTTGCTCGTACAGAGGGTTATTTAATTAATTTTTAAAAGACGAACACAGATATGAATACAAAAATTAATTTAATTTATATAAAGCAAGTAATTCTATTTTCAAAAGCATGAAATTAATTTAAATTATATAAAATCAAGATATTTAATTTAGTATAAAATAAAGCACAACTCAATATAATTGACAATTTATACATAGCTTAGTATATTTACCTAGGTATGTACACCTTAATCTTACATTCTTTTTTTTGTAAATATACTCGTAATGCTCACTTATTATACTTTTTTTTGTGATTATTTTTATGTTTTCATTTCTTTTAATTCAATTATTTTTTTATTTTTTTTTTTAATTGTATTTTTGTTTTGTTTTATTATTTCAATTCTTTCTTAAATTTTTAATTGATATTTTTATATTTTTGTTTTATAAAATTAATTTCAAATTAAACCAAATTTGTAACACGATTATAAATTTATATATGCCTAGATTATTTGTTCATTTACACAATTATTATGTACATATGTATATATTTATATAGGAAATTTAAGAACCTTATTCTTAACCTTTTTTTTTTAAAAGTTAAATTTTTTTTCTTTTTTTTTTTTGTTATATATTATTCAATTTTTATAAATTATGTTTACTTATTACATTAAATTTAATAAGTATTTTTTCTAATTTTGTTTTTAGGACATGTTTTTTTATCAGATGGTAGCTTATTGTATACTGTTATTGCTGCATTGTATATACCCATAAGACCAAAGTGTTTGTCAATTTAATACATATTAAAATGAATGTGACTTGCCGTTCTGGTGTTGTAAACGTGTAGTTCATTATTGTGGTTAATGTGTGAATTAGATGTCACTAAATTATTTGTAATATTATGTACATGTATTGCTTGAATTTCTTTTATATATAAACATAAAGAAATCATATACATAGAGTATTCTTCTAAAACAAAAAATGTTAGTCAATTTTGTTGATTTGAAATCACCCAAATACGGTATTTGAAATCATCCCATTATCGTAAAAAGATGGCCGTATTTTTGGTATGCATAGTAAAATCAAATTGAGATTATTTCTTTGCGATATTTTTATTTTGTTTGTTTGTTAATGTATGTACAATTGTTTATATTTCCTTATCAAGTTGGACGATTTCTTTTTAAAAAATTTTATTTAATATTTTTATTCTTGTTTTTTTTTTGTATGTTAATCGATGTATGTTTTGTGTATTTTGTATATATATGTGTATTTTGTATATATGTATTTCGTTATACAATTTGGACGATTTCTTTTTTTTAGAATACAGAGAACCTTTGAAAATAAATAATAATTATTCAAGCGCTAAATACTATTCTAACAAAAATGTAAGAAATTTGAATGTACTTTTTGAAAATTTTTAAACTGTCTCGTCACATGAAAAAGTTTGTTTTATATGCATTGCTTGAAATTTTATAGGAGTGCAGATTTTTATTTAAAAAAGTATTCGACAGTTTTTAAAAGGTTAGCTTTCTTTAAGAAACAAAATTTAATTTAAAAAAAAACATTATTTACTTACAAAATCAAAATAAAAATTTAAGGCAAAAATTAAAAAAAGAAAAACAGGATTTATGTTTATGTAGCATTATTAATAGGCAGTTTCAATTGCGTAACGAAGTCAAATAATTTTAAAAAATGAATGTTAAAAGTGTTAGTAAATGGTCCGAAGATGAAAAAAACGTAGAAATAAATATTCATTTTAATTCCTCAAAAGGGTTATAAATTTTTGAGAAATGAAGTAAAGCTTAATTTGCCCATTTAAGTTCCCTTAATAGATGGATCCCCATAAAACATTTAAATATAGGTTTTAATGACAAAAATATAAATGAGTTAGGCATTATATTCTCAGAAAAAAAATTAATTGAAAGGCTGTGTTGGTATTCGATGAAATAGGCATTAGAAGGCTAAACTATAATAGTGCACTAGATGAAATTAATGGTTTTTCTGATTATGGTTCCGGCAGAACAAAAGACATGGCAAAATACATACATACATATGTATATTTTATAATGTGTATTTACATACTCAAAGCGTTTTTTATGCCGAATGGAATATGAATTTTGAAAGCTTATTTATATACTTTTCCATAATATATTTTACCCGGCTTTTTGCCTTTTAGAATTCTAAATTAAATAATAAAATAATAAAACAAATTTTCAATAAGATAAACAAAAACTTTTAATTATATTTTTTTAGTAGGTAGTTAAAAACCTAAAAATTATAAAAAAATTTTATATACCTATTTTAAACTAACGGAAATTTAAAATACATAGGTACATTAGAAGACAATTTATGGAATTATTTTCTAACGGTTTGAAAGATTTGGAATAATGGAAATAAAAAAATATAAATCAAAAAAAAGAAATTTCATTCTTCTTCTTCTATCGATAATATTTCTATACCCGTGCATACAAATATAAACATCGGGTATATTAAAATTACTCCTCCGTTTGTAACGCATCGAAATATACGAGTTAGATATAGTGTCAAGGGTACGTATCGAATCAGCATCGAAAAAGAAAGTGAATCGATCTAGCTATATGATCTAGCACGATAACTCAAAAACTATAAGAGCTAGAGTTCTGAAACTTTCACAAAGTAGTTTTTGGACAATTTGTAGGTTCCCTATTGTTTTTGGTTAAAATCGGACAAAGGCTTCGGGTAGCTGCCATACAAATTTTTCGAAATTATATGAATATTTTCAAAATTAATAACGAAATAGAAACTAAATATATAAACAAACAATATGTAGTTAAATTATTAATCGATTCATGATGTAGTGGTTAGGACATGTTACTTGTAGCCAAAATGTCTCGGTTCAAATTCAGGCTAAAGAAAATTTTTTTTTAAATTCATTTTATGTTATATATTTTCCTTTTAATAAAATATATGTATTTATTTTATGTATGAAAAATTTTATTTTATAGAAAATTTGACAAAAAACTCTCATTTATATTAAAAATTATTAATTTTTTTTAATATTTTTATAAAAAATTCAAAACTGTTATTTAAAACAAACAATTGATACCATAGCAACTACAATTATTTAAAAAAAAAAAATTAAGATAAATAAAAACTCGTTTTGTAGGAAAATTATTAATTGTTCTATGGTGTAGTGCTTAGGGCATGGGACTAGTAGTCAAAACGTTTTGGTTCGATTACTGCGATTACTGATTAAAACTCTCATTTATAAATTATTTATTTTTTTTTAATACATTTTTTAAAAAATTCAAAACAGTTATTCAAAACAAACAATTGATACCATAGCAATTATAATAATTTAAAAAAAAAATTGAGATGAACAAAAAGTCGATAACTTAGTGGTTAGGACGTCGACCTTTTAATTGAAAAGTGTGGGTTCGAATCTCTTTCAGAGCATATTTTTTTTTTAAATTCATCTTTTTTTTTAATTTTTTTTGTAATTAAATATAAAAAAAAAAATATTTTGAATTTTCTGTCAAACAGTTCAATTGCAATAAATGAAATTCTTATTTATTTAATACACGCACGGGTATCTAAAAGTTGACAAGGGCAACTATAATCTTCCTCGTTTTATTTTGTAATCAAAATATTTTGATTACAAAATAAAACGAGGCGAAACTGCGCTGTGTACATACATGATACTGCAATTGATATGATATACTAACAAAAAAAAAAATAAAAAAAGGAATATATACAAATGTATACACATCGATTGATATACAAACAAAAAATAAAAAAACTAAAAATTAACTAAAATACGATCAAGTTGATTTTACGAAATAAAAAAACTTGTCTAACTTTTTTGTTCTACGTGAATACTCTATGTATATAAGTAGTTACTTTATGATATAAATCAATCGGAAATATTTCTAAGGTCATTTTCATTTGTATTCCTTTCCCACGATACCACACTCATATAGCATATAAAGCATTTTCAAATCAACTGAATCGAATGTTTTCGCAAAATCAAAAAATATAAGTGATACCTTCATTTTTTTTCCAATTCCATCTTGAAAATTTGTAATCAGTAATAATAATTGACTGTAATAGTTGACCAACTGATGACTAACATGCGTTTTTATTGCTTTCCCTATAATTGATGGTATTGGAAATTGGAAATATGGTTGGAAATTACATATATTATCATTATCTCCATCTCGTTTGTTACCTGGGATTTACCTGTGAATACCGTTTGTTACCTGGGATCAATACACTGAAGTAATGATTACATCTTTTATATTATTTACTAATTCATTTTTACATATTTTTAGAATTTTTGTTTTTGTTATATTATCATAACCTGTTGCATTTGTATTCGCTAAGTTATCTATTAGTTTGATTGTTTTATTTGTATTTATTTGCTTGAATTTGAATTTATTCGATGTTTTTACAGTTGGAATGTACACTGTGTTAAAAGTTTTACCTAGAAAGCCAATATTAGCATAATATTCATTGAATCGATTTAGTTTATTGTTTCTGTATTTTTTTCATTCGTAAAGAATTCATTTTGTTGTCCAGAATTATAATTTAATATGCCGCCAGATTTTTCTGGAATTACGATTTGTATTTTCAAAATGTTTTTTTGATCTAATATTCTATGTTTTTCTCTCTTGGTAGCTGTATATTTATTAAGCCAGTATTTATATTTATATCGTAAGTACTCATTATCATAATTTTTTACTAGTTTCCTATGCCAGTATTGCCAGATTTTATTAAGTCTAGTACATTCTTAGTCAAAGCAAACAGGTAAATGTTTTTTTTGTACTGGAAGTAATTTTTGATATGTGATAACTCTAATTTTTATACCCGTGCATACATAATTGATCGGATATATTAAAATTATTCTTCCGTTTGTAACGCATCGACCCAGACGAGTTAGATATAGTTTCAAGAATGAGTATCGAATCAGCATCGAAAAGTAAATCGATCTAGCTATGTGTAACCGTCCGTCCGTCAGCACGATAACTCAAAAACTAAAGGAGCTAGAGTTCCAAAACTTTCACAAAGTAATTTTTAAACAATTTGTAGGTTCACAAAGGCTTCGGGTAGCTGCCATACTTCCTGCCGTTAGCTGCCAAATTATAACTAAATAGAAAGTAAATAGAAAAACAAACAAAAGTGTAGTTAAATTATTAATCGCTTCACATGCGACTTGTTGTCAATGTCTTGATGAAAAAAACCAAGGGTTTTTAAAAAGGTGATTTTCAAAAATATATACATTTTCTTATTGAGTATTTTCCTGTTAACAAGTGCGAAATATAATGTTGAAGCTTCAATGTTAATTTTGAGAAACATACACTAGTGAATAACTTACTTTTATATAAAATAAAAGCTTTAATTTTTAAAACCTAGTAGCCCTTCCATGGGGAAGGTTCCCAAATTTTTGCTTAGCAAACTTAGGATGGATCTGCCTATCCCCCTCCTGTCACACCCTTTCATTTTTTTGGTTTCTAGGAAATCAATTGTGAACTCCACATAAATTTGGAATTTTAGAATATTATTATCTAAGCAAAAATGGTTAAAACTAAGAGACAATTTCTTCAATTAAAAGAACCCATTTTAAATTTAAGAAAAAGCTTTAACATATTTTGAAATATAATGCCGCAGCTTTAAATTTTGTATATTTGTAAAAAAAATTTTAACAGATATTCAAGTTACAGGTGTTTAAAAATACAAACTTTCACTTTTCGAGCTATAATCTTCCTCGTTGTATTTAAATTAGCAATTAGTTATGAGCAATTTGAGATGACATCATTGTTTGGGAAGCCAATAATCTTCTTAAATAATTGATTTTAACTTATTGATATATAATATGTCACAATTTAAACTTGAGTTAGTTAACTTCAAATTTAAATTATAATTATTTATCTCAGCAACCGGAATTTGATGTTCAGAATATCTGAGTTTAGGTGAGTAATGTTTATATTTACTTGAAGATTATTTGTTATAATATTATCTAAACTCGTACCTGATGTTGGTCGGAGAATGTTTGATCAGAGAAAAAGAATCCATTGCTTTCAACAATAGATCATAATTAAAATCACCTATTATGTAAGTATGTTTCTTGTTTAGATTATTTAGGTTTACTTCTAGTAGTTCGTAAAAACTGGTTATAAATATTTTTCTTTTTCAGGTGGTCTGTAAATTGCAGTTACATTAATTTTGTTATTGGAATAATCAATTGTAATTGTTATTAAGCTGTTGTATTTATCTCAATATATATTATGTAATTTAAAGTGGAGTGTTTTATGAATAAATATACAAGCTCCACCCACCCTTACGTTTTTTTCTGCATGAGAATAATTATTAAGATTAAATTAGTTTCATATTCATCTAGCCATGTTTCGAAAATAAGAATTACATGTATTAGTGCGTTAAAAGAATCCAGTATATGTGCTATTTCGATTTATTTTTCGATCTTTTTTTTTTAACTTTTCCCAATTAAGTAAACTATTTTTAGTGAATTTGATATGTGCTGCATGGTTACAACTATTGTTTACATAGGTTTTTAATGGCAATGTAAAATTCTCATTGTACATCAATTATATTGTTTTCTGATAATACTCTAATGACCCTACATTGCTCGATTTCCTAATTAGAATTTTCCCATTTTTTACCTATGCAAATTTTATAGCATTAGATCTTTTCATATCTATTTCTTTTTTATATAGTTAGACAAAGTACGAAATGAGAGGTTCATTTATAAATATTGTATTAGAATTTATTTTTTTAATGTTGATTTTTATTGTTATTTTCTTTCTGCAGTAATAATCACTGATATTTGCTTCCTGTTGATTACTTGTGTTTTCTTGAGCATTTGTATCTTATATATTTTCATCAAAAATTGACATATTTAGCTCAAAATTTTTTTATACCCATATGACTGTAGGTAATTTGTAATGGCCAACAAACTGCTGAGGGTTCAACTAGCTGCCATACAACTTCTTATTGTATATAAGCATTACTCTACACCTATTAAAGTTGGGTGTCTAAAATTTTGCCAAAAATAGTTAAGTGTAATGACCAAAGCTACTGCAAAATTTGGTTGGTCTACTGCAGAGGGTTCGAGTAGCTGCCATACAACTCCTTCTTTTAAGTGAGCATTACACTACACCTAATAAAGCTAATATAATGTTTATATAACGGTCATACGAGTATTCAAGAGTTGACACAGCCTACTCTACTACACTCTTCCTCGTTTTTTTTTGTAACTTTCTGTTTTTTGAAAATTGTCAATATTTAAAGGAGAACTTTCATCCAAGCCATTAATTTCAGATATCTCTAATATGTTGATTTTTTTTTTATTTTAGTTTTCAATCTCAATATAAGTGTAGTCTAATCTTTCTTTCAATATAGTACTCACGTTTCTTAATATTATATTATCTTCCGGAAGATTGTTCAATTTTTCTTTTATTTCATTAACTTCATCTTTGACATCACACATTTGATTTTCATGCGTATTAATTTTTTGCAATATTTCATTCAGTTTGTCCATAATCACCTGATTCTTCCCTTTCTTGGTCGTATCTTGAACCGACTTATGTAGATCAGTTACATTTCTAGTAGTACTAGCATTATTATTTATACCTGTAAACCGAAGTTTTCTCCTATTTGTTTTACAGATATTGCATAGACTATATTTTCCATCAGTGCAAACATATTCTTCGTATTCTTCAATACCGAATCCAGAGCAATGACTATGGAACCATTTCCTGCATTCTCCTTCACATTGTATATAGTTGCCTTTTTTAAAATTAAATTTTATTTTGCATTCAAAACAATTAGCGATATTCTTAGCTGACATTTTTTGACATTTTGTTGTAGTTAATCTGATAACCTTTTCAAACTTGGTTACAGCTGTTTCATGCGCTTTCAATAATTAGATCACTTCATCTGGTGAGTAGAATTGTTTAAACCCTTTAAAACCATTGATACTTTTTTTATATCTTTTGGGGTGTATGTATAGGGCTTAATGCTAGCTTCGTTTAAAAAATCACGTAATTTTTTATAATCTTCAATATCCTTTGTGTATAAGATTGAATGTTTATCGTTCAATGCTTTAATTAGGAAATTTCCAACTCCGAATTTTGTTTTCATTAGGCTTTTTAAGTTATTTACTTTTGGATCAAAAAAATTAATAGGTGGCATTTGGTTGACTTTGCTGGTGTTTTGTATTTTTTTTCCAGTAGCTGTTTCTGTTGTTTGTTTTTTTGTTTTTTTTTTGATTTTGTGAGGTTATATTTGTCCTCTATAAAATTTTCTTCTGCACTAAGTTTAGTTTTACTTAAATAGAATTTGCTGATTCATCATCAGAAATATCCGCATTTAGGTCTATATCGTTTAGACTTGAATAATAGTTATTATTTTTTAATTTTTCGTTACTGGAAGATAGGTAGCTGATATTTTTTTAATTCACTATTCTTTGTTTCCTTTTATATTTCTTTTTTTTTTATGATTTTTTTTTCAACTAAGTTTTTTAAATCACTTATTTCAAGAGTGGTTTTTGAGTCTATTATTTCGCTATTTATCAACTAAATAGCACAATTTTTTATTTTTAGAGCTTTTTAGTTTATTTTTATTTTTTTTTCAATGTTTTTGGCCGGCATGATTGCAGTCCTTTATTTAAAGGAACCGAATCACTTTGCAACCTTTTTTTTCTGGTTAAATACTTATATAAAACAAAATATTTTGTGTTAATTAAAAGTTAATTATTCAATTACAATTTCATATTTAAAATAATATATATACGCATAGTTTAGTTTTTAAATATTAAGTATATTAAGTATTGTTAACTTATATAAGTACTATTTCTTAATGACTTAATGAAAGAAATTTATGTTTTTACTACTAATGGTAATAATTCAATAAAATATCTGATATAAATACGAGTAGAATTAAAATAAAATACGAAATTTTGTCGTTTATCAAAAACATATTTCAGTTCTTTATTAATAAAAAGTATAAAATAATATGTTTAATATTAAAATTTAATTACCTTTTAGGTAATTTTACTAATAAATATATAAAAGTATTAAATAAGAAGGCAAGTAGGATAGAACACTTTTAAGCAGGTAAAAACAAAGTCTTACGAAAAATTCTTAATAAGCTTTATTTTTATTAATATTAGAAATTTTGCATTGCAAATTTTTGAAAACAAAATAAAATATTTTTACGTAAAGATAGCACTAGTAAAATTTATAGCATCATTAATTCCAATGACATTTGCAAAATCAATCAAATTTTCAATAATTAACCACTTTTCTTTTTCATATGTAAATATTTTTTCTAATATGTTAATAATTCTATTCTGTTTTTTGCATTGTTTAACCTATATTAAATATCACACCAAAATATTACGCATTAACAATAAGAATAATTTCCAAACATTTATAAAATTAAAATCACTTTTTAAGTATTTATTAATACCTTACTCTTTTTTATTCAAACAAATTTTAAGCACCTGCATTAGATATGCTAAAACTTATGAATGCAATTATTCCAAGTTAGAACATTTAAGGTTAACTAAATCAGATAAAAACACAAATATTGAAAAATTTTTTTTATTTTTATTAATGAAAATTATTATAAACATTATTTTGATTTTAACTACAAATTCTAAAGATAACAAACATATAAAAAAAAATGTTGAAATTAACAATAAATTCCAAATTCCAAATTCTAACTCATTTTTTCTTTTATTATATACATTTTATTTTTATTCCACTAATATATTTAATTTTCAACAAGTGAGGTTAATTAAATTAAATAAAGAAAAAAATATTTTCTTATTAACACAAATTCTACATTATATAAACACAATTAAATACTATATAAATAATAAAAACAACAAACATTTTAATTTACAAAATTTAAATTACAAAAGTACAATATTTAAAATGTTATTAAATTTTATAATAATTATTATATCTAATATTTCTATTTTGATTTCTAATTTTTTTCCTCTTACTCTCACTGACAACTGGAATTTATTTTGTCTCAACATTATACGTCATAGAGTGCGTTCATTCAAGTCTCACTTCTGTGAAATTGAATCTTTTTTAAACCGGATAATTTACAAATTAATTTTTCTCTTAATCTTTTTCTTAATTATAATTATTTTTTACTTTAATCAATATTTGTTTTTACTAAATTTGTTTTTATATCTTTCTTTAAATTATGTAGGTAGTTATCATAGGTGAGAAGATCAATATCATAACTCAAAAAAACTCCAACTTATTTATATTCACACAAGTTTTGTCATTGTTATATGTTACACGCGTCAATATGCGGGTACGTAATCAATTTAGTATAATAATCAAAATAATCAACATCAATATCAATATAAATATTATTAATATTTTCTCTAATATACATTCGAACTTTCTAACTTGTAATAATTATATTAATCTGATTAAGCAGATAAATTGCTTTTTTTATTTTTGTATTAATGAGAAATAATTCAATCTCATTATATTCTTTGTTTTTCATTTTATTTATTTTTATAGTATTATAATATTTTTTACAATTAATGGAGTTAAATGACGTTGAAAATATTGAGAAAAGTGTAAAGGTTGAATGTTTTTCAGATCTAGTAAATAATGCAAAATTCCACTCTAAAATCAAAAATAACCATATAAAGTCTGCGTAATAAATTAGACAACTTAGAAATATTGATAGAATCTTATAATCGGGATGTACATATCATTGTATTAACTGAAATCTGGATATATATGTTAAGAATACTATAAGCTGTTCTTTAATTTTAGAAGAAGAGTTTAATAAAACGAAATTTCTGGTGATAAAAATGTTAAAGAATAATTTTAACATAATATCGGTATATAGATCTCATGATACACGGGTAAACGAATTTATACATAGGTTGGATGAAATAACCTCACAATACAATAACTCCTTAATACTTGGTGACTTTGATCTAAATCTTTTACACACTCAGGGTCGGGAAATTAATAATTATGTCAATACGTTGCAGAGTAACGGCTACATAATCTATAACAAAATTTGCCCAAATTTCGCTACTAGGCTAGGAAGCACCAGTGTATCCATAATTGACCACTTTATTACCGATCTTCTTCGATACAAATATTACTTTTATCTAATGGACACCACACTCTCCGATCATAGAATGTTTTTTATAAGTATGTGCTGGGAGCCTATCGTAGAACGTTAACCGACGTATAAGACTGTAGTAGATTATAATAACTTAGAAACGGCGGATATTTGGAGTAGGTTAGATTCGTACATGAACTTTGACGAATTATTAAATGACTTGAGGCAAATTATTACACATAATACTAAGATTATTACAGTACGAAATAATAAGAAAAAGCATGAATGGATGACGGATGTGATAATGACCAAAATGAGAATAAGAGACTCATAGGTATTATAAATACTCAAAAAAATATAAGGGTAATCAAAGAATTTATGAGTTATACATGAAGTATAGAAAGGAAGTTAAGAGTGATATTCGTGAAGCAAAAAAAAAATTCTGTTCCAATGCTTTTTTACAAAATCCTGGTAATAACAGAAAACTATGGGCTCTGTACCATAAAGTTATCTTTAATAGAGACTCGAATGCTTCGAGGTGTAGTATTAAGGTCTTAAACACAGAAAATGGACCTATTGTGGATGAAAATCTCATTTCGGAAACAATGAATACGTACTTTACTAATGTAACAGCAGAATTGAACATCCCAATGGGCCCTATTAACTTTGAATATATTGATTCGATCTCAAGGACGATTCATAACAACCTTGAGTGAAAACCCACCAATACCGAAGAAGTTACTGCGGTCATTAGTAAACTAAAACCCGCAGCTGCTACAGGATTCGATAAAGTTTCCACGAAATTTATAAAGAGATTCTGCCTTAAATTATCTCCAGTGGTAGCAAAACTCATTAATTTATCGTTTCAATCAGGAACGTTCCCGGATTCACTTAAGGTAGCAATAGTAACGAGTGATCCCGTCTTTAAGAGTTGTAACTTAACGGATCAGTCAAATTACCGTCCTATATCGGTCCTTAATTCAATATCAAAGGTTTTTGAAACAATTATTAAAATTAGGTTATCAAATTTTATTCATACCAATAATATATTACATCAGGAGAAGTACGGGTTTGAAAAATTCTCTAACACAACATCGGCATGTTTGAGTTTAATAAATTTTATAACAAAGAACTTAGATAACGGTAAATATGTGTCATGTATCTTCTTAGATTTTCAGAAAGCGTTCGATTGTGTTGACCGCGACATACTGTTAAGAAAGCTGTCTAATTTGGGGTTCAATACGAACCAAATCTCGTTCTTAAAGTCATATCTGACTGGTCGCAACCAGATGGTTAGGATCGGTAATGTTCTTAGCTCTGAAGGTTTAATTAAAAAAGGTGTTCCACAAGGTTCTATCTTAGGGCCGGACATTTTAAAACTCTATTTAAATGACATCTGCAGTTTAAACTTAACGGGTTCAATACAATTATATGCAGATGATGCTGTCCTGCAATATGCCGCAAACAGTGATGACCAACTTCAGGATGACATTCAAAATGATCTGCGAATATTGGAGGAGTGGATGAGAAACCACCGATTGTTATTGAACACTAAAAAAACAAAATTACTGCTACTGGGGAACAGAAAGTACACCAACTTTTCCGTCACTTTTAATGGAACGGTATTAGAAACAGTAGAAAATTTTAATTACCTCGGTCTAAAAATCGATAGAAAGCTGAAATGGAACGACCATGTTGAACGTCTAATTAAAAAAATCACCCCATACTTGTTTCTGATACGCAGACTACGCAAATTCCTACCGAAAGAAGCTCTTAATCAGGTTTATACTTTGTATTTTCAATCAAACGTAGTTTACCTAATTGCAATATGGGGCAATGCTAACCAACCCATTATGGACAAGTTAGATAAGGTAGACAAAAAAGCCATTAAACTGTTAAATTTCTACCCACCTAGTCACCCAACAAATTTACTGTACACAGGAAAGTATATAAGCATAAAAAATATAACTAGAAAGGAACTATACTTAACAGCCTTCAAAATTGTAAAGAATTTAATAAAACATAACTTCATTCTTAACAGAATGATACATATTCACGGTCACAATACTAGAAATAGATCGAATTTTTATTTGACCTTGTTCAGGACAAATAATCAGAAAAACAATTGCCTTTGTACTTGTTTGAAAATATTAAATCAATTACCAACCGATTTAAAAGAAATAAGAAGTATTTCCTCTTTCAAGGACAAAATAATTGAATATATTTTAAATAATTAACAATCACCTCATTATCATTACCAATATCTTTTATGCAGCAAAAACAAAAAAAAAAAAAAAAAAAAGAAAGGTATGTTGAAAACAGAATAGAAGAAAAAAAACAAATAAAAAAAAACTTTTTAAATAAATGAATTATTATTTTCCATTTTTATTTATTATACCCTACACCTATAGAATAGGTAAAGGGGTATATTAACTTTGGTATGGTGTTTGTAACCACCTAAAGGAAGCGAGCTAGATATGGAAAAGTATATATATTTGTGATCAGCGTGACCGCCTTAGTCGATATAGCCATGTCCGTCCGTCCGTCCGTCCGTCCGTAGGCACGATAACTCAAAAAATAATGGAGCTATCTTGATGAAATTTTAACTGTAGGTTACTAGGACCGAAAGTACGGCGGGGATTGCATATGGGCGAAATCGGCCCATGGGTTCGGATTCTGGACCTTTTAATCGATCGAAGGGCTAACGAACATATATAAGAAATCACGATAACTCAACAACTAATGACGCTTTCTTCATCAAATTTGTGCTGTAGGTAACTAGTAATGAAACTACTTCGGGGATTCCGTAAGGTCGGGATTGGACCATGCGTTCGGAACCTAGAACTTTTTGATCGAATTTAGGCCAAACGAGCATAATTCCGAAACCAATGAAGATAGAACCTCCAAATTTGGTATCAGGGTGTCCCTTCCTATTGCGTAAGTGTCTTTGAAATTTGGACCCCATTGGACTAGTGGGTCGGGGACCAGGCACTCAGTTCCGAGGACCTTAAAGCATATTTTCGAAATTAATAAAAATAGTAACTTGAAACAAATGTAGAAGTTTCAAATTTGGCCCAGGGTGTTCTTTACTATTTCTTCCATGCCCCCCTAATTTGGGATCATTTGGAGTGGTGGTTCAGGACCTCTCTTAGACCCCCAAATGTGTAAAAGCTTATCATCGAAATTAATAAAACTAGTAACTTAAAATTAAGATAGAACGTTCCAATTGTATACAAGGGTTAACTAGTATTGAAAGTATGACGGGACTGCATATGGGCGAAATCGTACCATGGTTTGGGGTTCTGGAACCCTTGAAAAGTTCAAGGACTAACAAACATATATCTTAAAACACCATAACTCAAAAAATAATGCCGGTATTTTGATGAAATTTAAACTCTAGGTTACTAGTAATGAAAGTACCATGGGAATTGGTTCTGGTTGAGTTTAATTTCAAAGCCAAAGAATATATTTCCTATGTCCTATGTGTCTCCGAAATCTAGACTTAATTGTAGTGGTTCAGCTATATTCAAAGGTACTTGCTGCATTTATGTAAAATTTATTTGAATATTTAAATGAATTATATGAAAAGGTCTAAATTTGTAATTGTATTTTAGAAATACATTTATTGCATATTTTGCGTTTGTAAGCTTTTCTATTAGGTATATAAACTAACCACTTAAAATAATTGCAATTTTTAAAAATTTGGATTATTAAATATATTATGCTTTGATTATCTTTTTATCACAAAATTTAATAATTAGAATTTTTTCATTTTGTAATTGAGTTGGAATAAATATATTTTCATTTATTTCAAGTTTGCTTGTTTTTGAATATTTTTAAATAGACAAATTAGTAAGAATTTGTAATATTTTTTAATAGATAATATAATTAGAAAATGTTTTTAGTATTATAAAGTTAATTTGGTTAGCTATGTCTTACGATCAAATTAATAACAGCTTTTATGGTGTTAAAATGACTTATGGATATGTCCTTAAATTTGAACCAAATAGGTGTAGGGTATTTCTAAGTCGGTTGCACCGACTGACTGTTTCTTTACTTGTTTTTTTTTTATTTGTATATGTTTTTTTTTTTTTTAATTTCATGTAAGTAATATTATTCTATCTAATACAACACTTTGTTATTTGATAAACTAGAAGATCAATCAGCTTAAGCTAAGAACAATAAAAAAACAAGAATTTATAATATTAGTATATAAGAAAGTGTAACACTGAAGTTTTGTAAATAAATAAAGAAAAAAAAAAAAAAAGATGAAATTTAGTGGTTTATTAAAAACATAATTTAGATCTTTACTTATAAAATGTAATATATAATATCTTTTATAATAAAATTTTATTACCGTTTTAGGCTTAAGAATGTAATGAAGCATTAAATAAGAAAACAAATGTCAGAGAAAACTCTTGTTCCAAATTTCAGGTTTCTATCGTTATTAATTTCGAAGATATGATTGTTAGATCTTTGGAAGAGTGTGGGAGGTACCTGAACCGCCATTCCAATTAATCGCCAATGCTATGAATGTATTGTAAATAAAACAGAACATTCCGGTATCAAATTTAAAGTTTCTATCTTTATTACTTTTGATGACATGCTTGTTAGATCTTGGAAGGTGCGTGGCAAATACCCGAACTACGACTCCAACTGATCCCACGCTTCAGGCACATAATGAAAATGGAAAAAAAACTATTGTAAGGTTTTTGAAAATTCTATTTTGAAGATAAGCTTTTAAATCTTGGAAGGTGTAAAAGAGGTAAAAGAGGAACAAATTCCGGGGGAAAGAATTATCCTTACACAAGGAAAACATTAAATACCACCCATGGCTTTAGCTGGAAGACGTGGATGCAAAGCATTAGGGCGCCTCTTGTAAAGTGCGCTTAAAAAATATAAATTTACTATTAATATGTCAATAAAACCATTAAATTTTTTTTTTTAATTTTTAAAGGAATTTTTTTAAAACTAATTTATTTAAAAAAAAAGTTTCCTTGAAAAACTACGCGCCTACTATTTTCATACCGTTTAAGAATTGTTTAGTTATTTATTTGATATTTGCTATGAAGGTGTCACTCAGACTAGTTTAAAAATACTAATTCATCAAGAGGGATTGCCAAATAACTACAAAGAACTTTCTCAACTTTATTTTATTTATCATGACAATACAGGGGTATCTAGAAAAGAAGCAATTCAAGACCTAGCTTATTACAGGAGGCATATTGATAATAAATACACAGAATATTTGCAGAAAACAAGAGAAACTTGGCAAAATTATATGATTAGTAAACCTTGATGTTCAATACACTCTCAAATTTAAATATTGTGCATTTTAATGCCAGAAGTCTCAGAAAAAATATTATCGAAATAGAATCATTTATAAAAATTAAAAAATGTATTGACATAATTATGATTGGTGAAACTTGGATATACTCTGATGAGGAGATATTTTTTAATATTCCTGGGTATACAGCTTTATTTAATTCAAATAATTTAAATAGAGGAGGCGGGGCTGCTATTTATGTCAAACAAAACATACAATATAAAATATTAGAAGTCATAGAACCGTTCAATACCATAATTATATCATTATGCGGTACTAGTCTAGTTATTAAACTTGCGGTTTGTTACAAAAGTCCTAGTGAAAATAATAATACATTTATATCACATTTAGAATCAATTTTTAATAGATATAAAAATATTGTTATGGTTGGCGATACTAACATTGATTTATTATCTGATACGGAGCTCTCTAGATCCTACAAAACAATGCTAGAATCTAATGCTGTAGATGTAAAGAACAATTTAAGAAAGGAAAATGCTACTAGAGTTACAGAAAGCACTTGCACAATTATTGATCATGTTCTATCAAATCTAAAAAATGAAAAGTATGATTTTAAAATTTCTACTGAAGATGTTGTTAATTTAGACCACAAAGCCATTCAAATAAGGATAAATAAAGTTATAAAAAAACGTGAGCCCATTTTCAATAAGGAACTAATCGTTACAGATATCAAAAAATACAAAACTCAAGTTAGCAGTCTACTTTTAACAAATAATTATGATAGTGTAGTTAATCTCATGAAAATATTACAATTGGCCAAAGAGAATTCCACTGAAAAAAAGTAATAAGAATAAGAAAAAATAATGATTGGATGACTAAAGAAATAATAAACCTCATCCAAAAAAGAAATAAATTATTTAAAAACTTAAAGAAAAACCCTAACTCCCCAGAAATTCTAGCCAAATATAAAAAATTGAAAAATAGTGTCACTAAGGAAATAAAGAGAGAAAAGCAAAATTTTTTAACAATAAAATCTACTTAGCTGGGTCTGATCATAGAAAAATGTGGGAAGTGCTAAACAACTGTATGCTAAAAAGGTCGTCTAATTGCAGTAAAGTTACCAATGAAATAAATAACAATGGCATTAAAATATGTGATAATTTTGGAATTGCTAATACTTTTAACACGTATTTTAGTGAAATTGGAAACAAGTTGGTGGATAATATTATTGATGCAGAAAAATACACAGTAAAAAACACAATTACTGAACGATCTATTTTTCTAAGAAAAACAAATGAAATAGAAGTATTAAAAATCATTAAGCTGCTAAAAAATAGTTCACCAGGTGTAGATGGCATAACAGCATCAAATCTAAGGCATGTGGCAACCATTATAGCACCCAAGCTCGCTTACTTAATAAATTATTGTTTAACAACTGGTATTTATCCTGAATGTCTAAAATCAAGTATGGTTGTGCAAATATACAAATCAGGAGCAACCAATGATGTATCAAATTACAGGCCTAATACTTTAACAAGTTGCTTGGGAAAAATATTTGAAAAAATAATAAATAATAGAATACAGAATTTTATTCAAAAGGTAGTAGGTTTTGATGATAATCAATTTGGATTTCAAAAAGATATTGGAACCGATTCCGCAGTCTTAGCATGAACAAACTCTATAGTGAGCAAATTAGATGCAGGGAACTATGTATGTTCAGTATTCGTTGATTTAAAAAAAGCATTCGATACAGTTGATCATAGAATCCTGTTAAACAGACTCTATGAAATCGGTATAAGAGGAACAGCTCTGGATCTTCTTAGATCTTATTTACAAAATAGGAAAATAGCTACAAGAGTTAATGATGTATTGAGTAACCAGTGTAGTATAAACATAGGTGTTCCACAAGGATCAGTGCTCGGGCCTGCCTACTTTGTATCTGCTTTACATCCATAACATCCAATGTGCTAATTTACAAGCCGATTACAAGATATTTGCGGATGACACATTAAAACTTATAAGGCTGCTTTTCGAAAATGAAGCCTGAACTTTTTGAAACTTTCTCGAAGTGTTAGTCCAATTATATAACTTGCTGTGTGTAATTTTCATCCTTCTTGTATAATTAGTTTTGGAGAATGTCCCCGAAGTCTTGGTCCTATTTTAACCAAAAACAAGTAAAGAAACAGTCAGTCGGTGCAACCGACTTAGAAATACCCTACACCTATTTGGTTCAAATTTAAGGACATATCCATAAGTTATTTTAACACCATAGAAGCTGTTATTAATTTGCTCGTAAGACATAGCTAACCAAATTAACTTTATAATACTAAAAACATTTTCTAATTACCCTATCTATTAAAAAATACTACAAATTCTTACTAATTTATCTATTTAAAAATATTAAAAAACAAACAAACTTGTTATAAATGAAAATATATTTATTCCAATTCAATTACAAAATGAAAAAATTCTAGTTATTAAATTTTGTGATAAAAAGCTAATCAAAGCATAATATATTTAATAACCCAAATTTTTCAAAATTGCAATTATTTTAAATGGCTAGTTAATATACCTAATAGAAAAGCTTATACGCAAAATATGCAATAAATGTATTTCTAAAATACAATTACACATTTACACCTTTTCATATAATTCATTTAAATATAAAAATAAATTTTACATAAATGCAGCAAGTTCCTTTGAACATAGCTGAACCACTACAATTAAGTCTAAATTTCGGGGACACATAGGAAATAGGAAATATATTCTTTGGCTTCGAAATTATACTCGTTCGGCCTCAAATCGATCAAAAGCTTCTAGAATCCGAACTCATTGACCAAACTCGACCAGAACCAATTCCAATGGTATTTTCATTACTAGTAATCTAGAGTTTAAATTTCAACAAAATAGCGGCATTATTTTTTGAGTTATGGTGTTTTTAAGATATATGTTTGTTAGCCCTTGAACTTTTCAAGGGTTCCAGAACCCGAAATTATGGTACGATTTCGCCCATATGCAGTCCCCGTCATACTTTCAATACTAGTTAACCCTTGTACACAAATGGAACGTTCTATCTTAATTTTAAGTTACTAGTTTTATTAATTTCTTTGATAAACTTTTACAAATTGGGGGGTCTAAGAAAGGTACAAAATTAGAGGGACACGCAGGAAATAGTAAAGAACACCCATGTGCCAAATTTGAAGCTTCTACATTTGTTGTAAGTTACTATCTTTATTAATTTCGAAAATATGCTTTAAGGTCCTTGGAACTGAGTGGCTGGTCCACACCCACTACTCCAATTGGGCTCAAATTTCAAGGACACTAAGGAAATCGAAAGCGACACCCTGAAACCAAATTTAGAGGTTCTATCTTCATTGGTTTCGGAATTATGCTAGTTTGGCCTAAATTCGATCAAAAAGTTCTAAGTTCTGAACCCATTGTCCAATATTCACCGTACGCAATCGCCGCCGTAGTTTCATTACCAATAACCTACAGCACAAATTTCATGAAGATAGCGTCATTAGTTGTTGAGTTATCGTGATTATTTATATATGTTCGTTAGCCCTGAAACCGATTTAAAGGTCCAGAATCCAAACCCTTGGGCTGATTTCGCCCTTATGCAGTACACGCTTAACTTTAAGCACTAGTTAACCCTTGTACACAATTCGAAAGTTCTATCTTAATTTTAAGTTACTATTTTTAATAATTTCGATTATAAGCTTTTAAAACTTAAGAGGGTCTAAGAGGGATACTGAACCACCACTCCAAATGATCCCGAATTAGGGGGATACGCACGGGATAGTAAAGAACACTCTTGTGCCAAATTTGAAGCTTCTACATTTTTTAAAGTTGTTATCTTTATTAATTTTAAAGATATGCTTTAAGGTCTTCGGAAATGTATGGCTGGTCCCCGACCCACTACTCCAATGGGGCCCAAATTTCAAAGACATTAAGGAAATAGGAAGGGACACCCTGATACAAAATTTGGAGGTTCTATCTTCTTTGGTTTCGGAATTATACTCGTTTGGCCCAAATTCGTTCAAAAAGTTCTAGGTTCCGAACCCATGGTCCATTCCCGAACTTACGCAATCCCCGAAGTAGTTTCATTACTAGTAACCTACAGCACAAACTTGATGAAGAAAGCATCATTAGTTGTTGAGTTATTGTGATTTTTTATATATGATCGTTAACCCTTCGATCGATTAAAAGGTCCAGAATCCGAACCAATGGGCCGATTTCGCCCATATGCAATCCCCGCCGTACTTTCAGTCCTAGTAACCTCCAGTTAAAATTTCATCAATATAGCTCCATTACTTTTTGAGTTATCGTGCCTACGGACGGACGGACATGGCTATATCGACTCAGGAGGTCACGCTGATCACAAATATATATACTTTTCCATATCTAGCTCGCTTCCTTTAGGTGGTTACAAACACCATACCAAAGTTAATATACCCTTTTACCTATTCTATAGGTGTAGGGTATAACAATATTGAAACTAGAAAATATCCAAAAATTTTTTTATGTAAATTTCAAAGCCTTAGCTCTTTTGGTTTTTGAGTTATCGTGCTGACAGACAGACGGGCGGACGCATATAGCTAAATCGATTTACTTTTCGAAGCTGATCTGATGCATAATTTTGAATTTAAATCTGTCTTAAATCTATTTGCATTTTATAAATGATACCAATCTTTCTGCAAATGATAGCTTAATAGGTTGTGAATTTATATTGTAGGAAAGTAATTTACCAATTCATAAATTCTGCATGAATCGTCTTTATCAGTATTTAATCAAAATGTGGGTTGGCCATCACCAAAAATTATACATATATAGATAAAACAAGTAGAACAAAAAATCTCTCACTATATTTTGTGAAATCCAATGGCCCACGAAAGAGTAAAAACGATATTAACATTAGAAAAAACATATACCTTTCTCATCCTGCACATTGTTTTTTATTATTATTATTTTCTTAAAAAAAAAGAAAAAAAAGTTATAGAGATGTTTCAATATAAAACTGATAATACCAAATACCAATGTTAATATATATTTAACTATAGCTATAGATTAAGTAATCAAATATAAATAATACAATACAATATGTATGTATGTATAAATATTTTGTTTTCTAATATTCAATCAAATTTTTCTTTTTAAAATATTTATTTTACCTCTTTAGGTATTGAAATAATATAACATCATAGCGAAGAGCAGACAAACGAATTTGTTTTTTGCTATCAAATGAATTTTAAGAATAGACTAAATTTAGGAATTATTACAAAATGAAAATTGGATATTTAGTGTGTAGGACAATTAAAATTCCGTACATCATATATAAAATTGAATCAAATGAAATGTTGAGAAAAAAATTAAATAGGTTAGATGGGAAAAGTAAAATAAAATCTGAAAAATTTGGTTTAATTAAAAATTCAATTTTCATTTTATATTTTAGAAAGGGGAAAAAGCCGAATTGAAATTATATAATAAATAAAATGAATAACGTTTAATTCGGCATAAAAACCCTTTAAAAAATGAAATTAAAAAAATTATAAACATGTAGCTACTAGGTATGTAGGTTCTTACAACTAAGTGTCTATGTACAAATTATAACATAAAACTATAAAAAGAAAACAAACGTAAAACTATAATTCTAGTAAAACATAACAAAATTAAATATGTAATAAAATAAACAAAAATAAATTATTTAATATTTTCCATTGTTTAACAAAAGCTGATCCACCTGTTCCACTTCAAGATTCAATGCTCCGTGGACAAGCTGAAGGACGTGGAAAAAAAGACAAATTAGAAATTTTTAAAAATTTTAAATAGGTACATAAAGAAAAATTTAAATTTTATGCCTCTGTATAAAGTATTGAAAACCTAACCTACTATAACTTTGTTGGGAAATTAATAATTTATTACTTAAAATTTATGAAAATAAAACGACAAGTTACCGCTCAAATTTAAATTTGAATTTTTCTTTTATAACTTTATGGCTTTAACTTTTTAACCCCTTTGAAACTAGAAACCGTAATTTAATAGGTACCTAATTTCACAATGCAACGACAAGCCACCAAGTGTTAAAATATAAAATCCCAGTCAATGAAAATAATACTATGGAAAAATTACTTACACCATCTTTCAGTGTTTTTTTTAACATAAAATCATATTGAAATATAAACAAATATGTAAATAAGAATAAACATACATTTCAATACACTTGATTTGATCAACACGTCTATTGATCATATTGTATATTAAAATAAAATTCGTTTTGTGTAAATTATATTAGACTATACATAATTTAAAATTATGCCAACAGTGTTGTCAACAATTCTTGCGCTTGAAATTTGCTTAAAAAAAAATTTATAATTTTTCTTAATTATTAAAACGTTGTTAAGTACCGATTTTTGAGTTTTATTTCTATAGCTTAAGCCGCTTTAAAGAGAGGATAAATTGGTACAGTTAAATTAAATTAAAATTCTAAATACATACAAATATTGTTCTAATAAATACATATTTCTAAACATATACATATATTTATTGAAGTCAAGAACCCAAAATTCGAGTTAATGCTGTCCTTCATATAGCAAACTGTACTTTTTTCTAAACATTTTAGTACGATTTGAACTACATATGTTGTACGTATTCTGTATCCTAATTAAAAAACTCTATGAATACATAATATGTACATCAAAATTTAACATATCATAATTCATAAGTTTAGTATTTAGTATTATATTATATTGAAGCTGCCAGAAGTACAATTAATAGTCAAGTTGACCGAAGTCTTTTTTTAAATCTAAATCTTACGATTTATAGCAAAAAGAAAAGTTTTTCAATAAATCAAAGAATAAATTTTTCCTACCCTTTGTCCATTTTTAAATTTAATAGCTACATAGGTAAATTTTTACTACAAATGTATGCCTACTTAAAGTTCTGAAAACATGCGAAAAATGATTCTGAATTCCTTAGTTTACTTTATACCTTTTTGTCTAGTTTATTTATTTAATATTTCCTAAGTTTTTTATTGACCAAAAAATATTTCTTTACATGGTCATGAGCCATGACTCATAAGTTTCTTAGAACAAATAAATATTATTGCTTTCATTCCTTTATGAGGAGTAAACTCTTTTCTACTCTCAACTATTGCCAGCTACTCCAGCCCTTGTAAAAGAATATATGACAGAGTAGATAAATAATTTCCGGCAGATGGCTTTAATTAAAATTCTCTTGAATAGGTTATGTTAAATCATATTTTTTATTTGATAACCAATAAGCACTTACCCCTTTCCATTTTAAAAAATATTCTTAAATTTATATCAGCAATAAAACTTAGTTTTTTCACTTTATTAATATTTAAATACTATATAATATAATTAACTTCTCAAATGACAGGTAGTTTTAAAATGACAAATATGTATATGACGATTAATCTGACAATTATGTACTCCTGAAACAAAAATTAGCGTTCCATTTACAAACTACGCCTATCTAATCTTCATGTACACTTCTTGATATATAAAATTCGTTCGTTTTGTCAAAGTAAAACTAAAAATAGTTTTTTTTATTATAAAACGAGGTAGAGTGTAGTAGAGTAGACTGTGTCAACTCTGGGATACCCGTATGACCGTAACATATACATTATATCATCCGGTTAATTACTTTTGCCAAAATTTCAGACACCCAGCTTCATCAGGTGTAGTGTAAAGCTCATATAAAAGAATGAGTTGTATGGCAGCTACTCGAACCCTTTGCAGTAGACCAACCAAATTTTGCAGTAACTTTGGCCATTATACTAAACTACTTTTGGCAAAATTTCAGACACGCAGCTTCCATAGGTATAGAGTAATGCTCATATAAAATTAGAAGTTGTATGGCAGGTACTCGAATCCGTGGACCAAAATGGCTGAATTTAAAACTCGATTCCGTTTTTTGCACAAAAACGAATTTGTGAAAATTTCATAATCCTAGCTCCTTTACTTTTTGAGTTATCGTGATGACGGACGGACGGACTGACGGACGGACGGACATACATAGCTAAATCGATTTATTTTTCGATTCTGATCCGATCCATACACTTGAGTCTATATCTACCCCCCCTCCTTCTCTGCGTCACAAACGTAATGGCAAATTTATTATACCCTTGGACTATATAGTCATACGGGTATAAAAAGAAGAAGTTGTATGGCAGCTACTCGAAACCTCAGCAGTAGACCAACTAAATTTTGCAGTAACTTTGGCCATTACACTAAACTATTTTTTGCAAAATTTCAGACACTCAGCTTCATCAGGTGTAGTGTAAAGCTCATATAAAAGAAGGAGTTGTATGGCAGCTACTCGAACCCTCTGCAATAGACCAACCAAATTTTGCAGTAACTTTGGCCATTCAACTAAACTACTTTTGGCAAAATTTCAGACACGCAGCTTCCTTAGGTATAGAGTAATGCTCATATAAATTTAGAAGTTGTATGGCAGGTACTCGAACCCGCGGACCAAAATGGCTGAAATTAAAACTCGATTTCGTTTTTTGCATAAAAACGAATTTGTGAAAATTTCATAATCCTAGCTCCTTTACTTTTTGAGTTATCGTGATGACGGACGGACGGACGGACGGACGGACATACATAGCTAAATCGATTTATTTTTCGATTCTGATCCGATCCATACACTTGAGTCTATATCTACCCCCCCTCCTTCTCTGCGTCACAAACGTAATGGCAAATTTATTATACCCTTGGACTATATAGTCATACGGGTATAAAAACATTATTCGATGTTGAAAATGTGAAATAAACTTTTCAATTATTAGAATGAAATCAAGACATACGACGTACAATGTTTATACGGCAGTACGTCAATACGTCAATACGTCTATCTACATATCCATTTTCGGTAAATCGATACGCGCGTACAGTTTTAATTTATCAAAAATATTTATTTGAATGTTTTAATTTAGTACCTACAAAAAATATTTTTAATTTCATATTATAGGTATGTATTTTGAATATAAGATATTTTTTAATAAAAATTATGGTAAAAAAATATTATTTTTTAAAACATAATATTAGAAATATAAGAAAAACCAATAATAATATTTTTATACATTTTGTGAATATTTGTAAATTTTAAAAATCCGAGATACAGTACATTGCGTTACGCGTATTTTCGCTGCTCTAATGTAAATTTATGTACCTAGTTATTTCTCAATTTTTTGACAGAAATTATACGCTGTACGCTTTTATTTAGGTTGGGAACTAAGGAACAAATAACTTTTTTTGAGAAAGATAATTTTTTTTAGTTTTGCAAACATATTGTACTGTAGGTATTTTCAATTTCTTTGAATATATGTATGTTTAAACAAAATTATTTAAAAAAAAATGTTATTTTAAAATATTTAATTTTTAAAATTTAATCGTAGCAACATAAGAAAAGACAATTACAATATTTTTATACACTTTGTCAATTTTTAAATTTTAAAACTCTGATGTACAGTACGGTATGCTTCCATGTAAATTTTTTTACATAACTAATTATTTCAAAATTTTTTGACAGAAACTGAAAGCCGTACATGCTGATTTTGGTGGATCCATAAGAAACAAATCATTTTTCTTAAGAAATATTATTTTTTTTTTAAGTTTCTGCAAACATATTATAGGTATTTTTTAATAAACAAATATTTTACAAAAATATTATTTTAAATTTTCTATTTTTATTTTTCACTTTGTCATTATTTAAATCCGAGGTACTAGTACGTTGCGTATTTCGGTTGCTCACATGTAAATTCATGTACCTAAATATTTATTTCAAAATTTTCTAGAAATTTCCAGAAATTATACCCCGTACGCGTTGGTTAGGCCCTAAGTAACAAATCATTTAAATTACAAATTATTTATTTAAGAAAGATTACTTGTTTTTTTTTTAACTGTTTTGCAAATATTTATATATTTTAATATCATGAATCTGAAACGTAATGGCAACTATAGCATATATTGCAGAAATCGGTTTTTTATTGTACAAAAAACTTAACAAAAAGCAACAACAATTTACGATTTACAAAAATTTTTTTTTTTATAACTGTATTATAATAAATTGCAAACAAAACCTAAATAAAGTACTTTTCGATGACGTGACGGAAAATATTCGTCGTAATAAACGAATGTCGTTTTAAAAGAATGCTGTGAATTTTGAAAAATTAGTATAAGACTTGAACATTGTAGAATGTGCTGATTCTAGAATGGACACTTCGAACTCATTTGCAAGATTTATATTTGATGTGTCAGCCTCAGCCTATTTATAGTGCTTTTTTTTCTATTGAAATTTTTTTTTGTATTTTTGGTGCGTTATTGGGAGTTTTTTTTTTTATTCAAAAGTAAATAAAAAACACTTAATTAAAAGAAATATCAATGTAATAAAAAACTTCCATTTTTAGGTAAAATTTAATTCTTTGGCAAAATGTGTAAAGTTTATTATAATTAAAGTTGAACCGAGTTCGTTATAAATAAAAACTACTGTATAAACCAAATGTATTGCTTTCATTTCGAACAGAACTAATTTTTATTTTCACTTTTTAAGATAAAGAAAAAACAAAAAAAAAAAATTAAAAAAAAATTTAAATCTCCTTGTTCATTGAATATATGAACTAAACAAAAAAAAGAAAGATATACATTAGTCGGCGCCTATAATCTTTTGATTTAGATTTAGCTGCGAGTTACAATCGAAAATGAATTACATTTACACAGAAAGACGGCGCATAATATTAGAGTCATAAGTCTCAACTTTTAACCGGGTGACCGTTAAATTAAAAATTACGTTAAATTAAAGACAGGTTTTTACCTGAAAAAACGCAATATTCTTAAAAAAAATATCATTGACCTATGAAAACAAAAAAAGCCTTTCTTTTGGTTGTTGTTTCATTAAAATTGGTCAAATAGTTTACCCAGAAAAGGGATGTTTATTTGTATGGGAAAAAATAAGCCGATTAAATATTATATTGTTTCTAGCGTTACCATATTGAAAGACTAATGTAATTTACTAAAAGTTATGTATTATTTGAAAATTATTTGAACTCTTGTTATAACAATTTAAAAATAGAGCTGTTTCCAAAATAGAACTTTGTGGGGCTTGAGCTCCGTAACGGGTGGTGCTACAGAAAAAAGTTCTTCTATAAAATTATTTTTTTTGCAATACCTACCCGTGGTT
>OY720441.1:99000459-99245459 GCA_963082915.1 Dolichopus griseipennis | reverse complement strand
AAATGCTATATTACAAAAATATGTAGTGGAAGAGGTGACAAAAAAGGGAATGATAATCTTTGATTATTCTACTAGATGGAATACAATGGAGGCTACTGTAGAAAGATTTGTAAGAATCAGCGGCCCAAACAAAGAAGGATTATTGATTGGATTAAACGTGGGTAGTTTGTGGAATGACGACTAGGTTGAGGTTGCTTAAGTCGAAACTTCCTTAACGTAGTTAGGAAGAAAATGTCTAAAAGGAGTGATTATACTTTAGTATCTGTTATTAGACTCCTACAGAATCCCGATTGTTAGTCATACAAAGAAAATTATAGTTTTTTTTGACATTGCAACAAGACAAGAGATATATAAATTGGCTAAATCTATATCATTTACAAATTTGAAACTAAAAACAGTGATAACGATAATACTGAAGAAACTGGTGAAACTGAAAATATTGAAGAATATCTAGATCGAGAAGAAGAAGCAAGTCTACTGCAAAAAATAAAGTTTGCAATTACAGAAAGTTTAAAAGAATATGAAAGTCCGAATGCTGACAAATTTAAATCATTAACAAAGGGATTTAAAATATTTGAAGCAAATGGGAATCTCAAATTTGCAGAATCTTTTGGATGCACTTTTGACCATTAAACCAACTTCTACGCAAAATAAGCGCAATTTTTCTGTTGCAACAGATTATGTTACCAAAAAAAGAACAAGGATGGGAGATTCAACTTTGGATGCTCTGTGTTTCTTAAAAGATTATTTTAACTCCCAAAAATTATTAAATTTATTATATTTTTATAAATCTTTTTATATATTTTTGTAAAACTTGAAGGATTTATTTTTACGTTACTACTTTTAATTTTGTTGTATAATAAAATATGAATTTCAGTTTATTTTATAGAGTGCATTAGATTTTTATTTTATTAACTTTTTTTCTCAAGATATCTCCATCTCCAAAAAATGAGTGTTTATTTTCTCGAGAAATTAAAAAGGGTGAGAAATGTGAAACGCTCGTAACACAACATGTTGCAAATCTTTTGATATATTAAATGGCAGGACCAATAGGCCTTATAACTTTCAATAAAAAAAATTCAACAAATAACTCACCTTGATTCTGTAACCAACTTAACATATGTAAGGTAAAAATAACAAAAAAAGGATAAATAACGAATAAAGGAAAAAAAAAACAAAAAAATTGTTTTGAAGAAATTAGGACTGCTGCCCTGCGCCCTATGGCCCGTTTGTATGTGATCGCAGAATTTGCCATTCCCTCAAGAGGGGTGCGAGGTTATGAAGCGAAGTCTTAAGAAAGTGACCAAAAATTGTCACGAAGTGCCTATATATAGGCTTTAATTATCTTTGGAATGAGAAATAAGACCTATCGCGAAATTTCTTGAATTAGGCCTTATTTTATATTTTTTCCTCGTTTCTTAATTTTATTTTTATATAAAATTTTTAATTTCTTATTTAATTCTAATTATTAACAATTTTTTTTTTTATTTAAAAAACATGTTAATTATTTACTTATAAACATTGCATATTCTTTGGCTTTGTGAATAGTTCAAGTAAATACAATTTTTCTAACAAATCCGTCACTTGTTGCTGTATAAATTGTATGATTATTTTCACCATTACAAATACTATTAACACAGCTTCCTAAATTTATTTCACCAGCTAATTGACATTCTTTGTCAATATTAATCCACATTTTAACACTTTTATCATAACCACCGCTAAATAATGTTTTATCTGTGCCACAGATTGAATTTATTATCATACTATGACAATTCTAAAAGAAAAAAAATAAAATGTAAACATATTCTTATATCATTTGGTACAAATAAATTAATAAAAACTTGTATTGTATACTTACTTCTTTTGTCCAAATATTTTTAAAATTTTTAGTTTTTTTATTGTCAATTAAATTTAATCCAAATCCTACAAAATATTTAAATTGAGAAACAAGATTTAAAATATTTTTTAATTTCTTGAGAGTAAATTGAACTTGTTATTGGTTTACTATTGAAATATCATACTGAATAAAAAAATCAGAACAATGGAAAAAAATATATATTTCAAAAATCTTTAATAATCACTTTATGAATGGTTAAGTTATGGGTGAAACTTCCGAAAAGGGGTTGTGAGCTATCAAGATGACGTCATCACATAACTGTACTAAATATCTCAAAGTTTCCGAATATATATACCATTAGTGGCGATGGCGCCATCTAGTGGTCGAAAAATGCATTACAAAAATTTCCTAAGATTTTGTAGCATTTTAATTAAAATGCTATATTTTTCCTGTAAGACCATAAACTAGAACCAACATTATATCATATTGTAGAGCATGATATTGCCTTTCATATAAATCTGGTTTCATCTGAATCGGTGCTACCGTTTTTAAGATATTGCAATTTAAAGTGAAAATTTAAAAAAAAAAAAAAAAAATCAAACTTTCAAAAAAACTACTATAACTGTGAAATTTTCAAAAACACCCTGTATTATTATTATACCATTAGAAAGGTATCTTAAAACTCTTTCCAACGATATATAATAAGTATGGCATATGTTGACAAATAGCCCCACCAGAGAGTATAAATGCAAAAATGACACAACAATTTTATCAAAAAACACATTTTCATACTTTATTTCTCATAAATTTATTTTGCCTTTTTGGCAAATTTTAAAATGTAAGAATGCATTTTAGGTTTGGATACAATATTTGTTTTGAGGGATTTTGGAGGTGACAACCTCAAAGTTTTAAAATTTTTATACCCGTGCATACATATATGAACATCGGGTATATTAAAATTACTCCTCCGTTTGTAACGCATCGAAATATAAGAGCTAGATATAATGTCAAGGGTACGTATCGAATCAGCATCGAAAAGTGAATCGATCTAGCTATGTGTGTCCGTCCGTCCGTCAGCGCGATAACTCAAAAACTATAAGAGCTAGAGTTCTGAAACTTTCACAAAGTAATTTTTAGACAATTTGTAGGTTCCCTATTGTTTTTGGTTAAAATCGGACCAATGCTTCGAGGAGCTGCCATACAACTTTTTTGCACCAATATGAATTTCTTCAAAACTAATTATACTACGGGGATGAAAATTACACACGGTTAGTTTTATAATGACTCCGGCACTTATATGAAGTTTCAAAATGTTAGGGCCCCATTTTCGGGGGGCTGCCATACAACTTCTTTGCACCAATATGAATTTCTTCAAAACTAATTATACTACGCAGATGAAAATTACACACGGTTAGTTATATATTGAATCGTGCACTTATATGAAGTTTCAAAATGTTAGGGCTCCATTTTCAGGGGGCTGCCATACAACTTCTTTGCACCAGTATGAATTTCTTCAAAACTAATTATACTACGAGGCTGAAAATTACACACGGTTAATTATATAATGAATCGAGCACTTATATGAAGTTTCAAATTGTTAGGGCCCCATTTTCGGGGGGCTGCCATACAACTTCTTTGCACCAATATGAATTTCTTCAAAACTAATTATACTACGAGGCTGAAAATTACACACGGTTAGTAATATAATGAATCGAGCACTTATATGAAGTTTCAAAATGTTAGGGCCCCATTTTCGGGGGGCTGCCATACAACTTCTTTGCACCAATATGAATTTCTACAAAACTAATTATACTACGACGATAAAAATTACACACAGTTATTTATATAATGAATCGAGCACTTATATGATGTTTCAAAATGTTTCGGCCCCATTTTGGGGGGCTGCCATACAAAGTTTTCGATTCAATAACTGTGAATCTAATGAAGCTATAAGGTTAAAATTAAAATTGGGCAGGTAAAGTAATAGGGCAAGTTAGTTGGCAAAGTTGGACATCACTCGGACCATCGGAATTTTAGGGTGGGCCATTTTTTTTTTTTTTTTTTTTTTTTTTTTTTTTTTTTTTAAGCTAAAGTTATGGGACAATGAATGAAAATTTTGTTTTTTGTTTTGTGATTTTTTTTTTTTTTTTTTTGTTAATTTTTTTTTTTTTTTGGTAATTTTTTTTTTTTTTTTGTTAATTTTTTTTTTTTTTTTTTTACGTCTAAATTATGGAGTAATGAGTTAAATGTATAAGGGAAGTAAATTACGGTTATTTTATACACCATAGTGGGTATGCACGGGTATCTAAAAGTTGACAAGGGCAACTATAATCTTCCTCGTTTTTATTTAAATGTGTATGTAAAAATATAATTAGAAAAGCCCTTAGGCTACAAAATCAGAATTATGCGCTTTATCAGATTATAAGAATCTGAATTAGGAGGATTTTAGAGTTGCATTTAAATTCAGGATTGCCGCTTTTTCCAGAATATTTATATATGTATATGTATATCAAATATTAGAAGAGATTTTAGAGGCGGATTCTAAATGAAGATTACCGCTTTTTCCAGAATATTTATATATCTATAATATATATGTATGTTAGTTCCTCAATCAGAAGGGATTTTATAATTAGTTTAAAATTTGTGATAGCAGATAGGGATTATATTTTTATTTCATTATTTTAACTAAAGATAACTTGATAACCTTTATAATAAATGGAATTTGTATTCAAAACTTAGCGGAATGTCGTAATACGTAGTGTCTGAAAAAAAAATCTACGAAAATATAAATTTACATTATGCACATAAATATGTAGGCATTAATCAGTATATAATTAAAATATATACCTAATTACGTTTATTTGTTTATTTATATATAATAATATGTGAGTTATTAAGATGCATCAAATAATTAAAAATAATGAAACAAATAAATAAATAAAGAATATATAAGTCCAGCTCTAATAGTAGAATCCAACTCTAAAGTCTTTTCTAAGTCAGAATCTGGCATATTCATATATATTTTTAAATATTATGGAAAAAGCGGCAATCCTGATTTAGAATCCAACTCTAAAATCTCTTCTAATATTGGATATACACATATATTATAAATATACATATATATTATAAATATTCTGGAAAAAGCGGATCTCCTGATTAAGAATCAAACTTAAAAATCTCTTCTAACATTGTATATACAAACACACATATTAATATTCTGGAAAAGGCGGTAATCCTGATTTAGAATTCAACTCTAAAATCCCTTCTGATTCAGGTTCTTGTGTGTATATATGTTTTTAAATATTCTGGAAAAAGTGAATAATTCTGATTTTGTAGCTAACTCTAAGGTCCATTCTAATTATATTTTTACATACATATTTAAATAAAAAAAATTTTAAAACTATGAGGTTGTCACCTCCAAAATCCCTCAAAACAAATTACCAAAACCCAACTCAATATTGTATTCAAGCCTAAAATGCATTCTTACATTTTAAAATACATATTTCAAATGTAACACAAAAAGCCAAAATAAATTTATGAGAAATAAAGTATGAAAATATATTTTTTGATAAAATTGTTGTGTCATTTTTGCTTTTATGTTCTCTGGTGGGGCTGTTAACATATGCCATACTTATTATATATCGTTGGAAAGAGTTTTAAGAGACCTATCTAATGGTATAATAATTATACAGGGTGTTTTTGAAAATTTCACTGTTATAGTAGTTTTTTTGAAAGTTTGATTTTCTTTTTTTTTTTTTTAAATTTTCACTTTAAATTGCAATATCTTAAAAACGGTAGCACCGATTCAGATGAAACAAGATGTTTATGAAAGACAATATCATGCCCTACAATATTGTAAGATGTTGGTTCCAGTTTATTGTCTTCCAGAAAAATATAACATTTTAATAAAAATGCTACAAAATCTTAGGAACATTTTGTAATACATTTTTCAACAACTAGATGGCGCCATCGCCACTAATGGTATATATATTCGGAAACTTTGAGATATTTAGTACCGTTATGTGATGACGTCATCTTGATAGCTCACAACCCCTTTCCGGAAGTTTCGCCTAACTTTTTTTATTTAGTTATTCATAATGTTCATTTATTATATTCATTATTTATTAGTTATTTATTATATTTAGTTAAAATTATTATAATTATTATATCAGTTATTTATTATATTTAGTTAAAAAAATAATTACCATCTCTAGTACAAAATGCTAAAAATTCACGTTTCCCTTCAATTATTGGGCCACATAATGTTAAAGGAGATTTTCCAACAATCGTTGATCTAGCTGAATATCTTCCAACTTTACTTGTTTCAATAATTTCTGTAACCAAAACATCTAAATCACGTACGGTATATATCATATTTTTTTCAACTGCAAGTGATTTAATTTCCTCAATTAAATTAAATTTAAATAAAATACGATCATTTTCCCATTGTGTTACAACACCGGAATCATCACCGGTATAAAATCGATCACCATCACAATATAAACATTGTACGGTTTCATCACATTGCATTAAATTTTGTCCTTCTGTTGTATCCAAAGGATTTTCAATAAATTTTACTAAACCATCATTACTCGTTGAATATAGTTTACCTTTTTGATTAACTGCTAATGCATAAATATATGAACCAAAATGATGTATAAGATTTTTTTTTAAATTTAAATTTTCATCCCAAATCTAAAAAAAAACGTAAAAAATAAAAAAAAAAAAACAAAAGGAAAGACACGGAATGTTAAAAATATTTTTATTTACTCCTAAATATAAATTTAATAGGGTGAAAATTTCTATGTACTTTAATGGTTCCATCAGCTCCTCCGCTATAGATGTGCTGATTATGATATGCAATACAAATAACATCACCTTTATGTTTATCATCTTCGGAACATGATTTTTCAACTTCTCTGGACATTTTTTCTTTTTAAAATTATAAAATATTTGTTTTTGAATACGAGTAAAATGATAACTATTTAATATAAGCAATATTAGAAATTGAGATGCTTTCTATTTTCATTTTGAAAACATTTTCCAATAATAGAATAGTAAAATTTTAAATGAAAATTAAAAATAGAATATTTACAAAATTTAAGAGAAAAATTAGAGAAATATAAATGAACAAGTGAAGAACAAAACCAAGTATTTTTAAATAAGCACATATTCAAAATTATATTGTGTTTCATACTGAGTTTATAGTAAAAAAGATGATGGAGCTTCAATGTTAACGTTTTATATTGGAAATATATATGCATTCGTCATTATATATGCTTAGTCACTAATTTATACAATGATTTCCCAATTGTATAAATTAGTAACTTAGTCACGAATGCATATATTTTTTAATTTTAAAGTCCTAATAACTCTTCAATAGGGATGGATCCGAAATTCTTACTAAGCAAACCTTTGGTGATTCTCGAGAATCTCACCATATAGCCCATAAATCCCCCGCCCCCAATTTTCAGGTCTTAGGAATTGAGTTGTGAGTTTTTCCTATCTTAATTTTATTATCAAAGCAAAAATGGTTAAAACTAAGAGACACTTTCTTCAATTCAATGAATCCCTTTTTGATTTAAGAAAAACATTCAACATATGTTAAAATATAATGTTGGACCTTTAAATTTTGTATACTATGAAAAAAATTTTGACCGGTATTTAAGTTATCGGTGCTTAAAAATCGCAAAATTTCAATTTTTCAATTTTGGACCCCCTAAAGCTGTTAAACGAGAGGCATAATAAAAAATTTTTCTTAAACGACTCCTACTAATTTCTGAGGATCTAACTTCTCCCAAAAATTTATAGATTAAGCCGTTTAGAAGTTATGTTGGGCCAAAAATTTGCAAAATTTAGTTTTGGACAACGATTAATTTTAGTACAGTATGATAACCCAGTGCATTTTCTTTTTAAAAGTTTATAAAGCTTATAAAAGCAGCTTTCTTATGCCAAATATACTTTATAGAACTCATGCTCTAACTCTTTAAATATAGGGCTATTTCCGATTTTGTGGGGCTGAAGAAAAAAGTTTTAGCATTAAATTATTTTTATTGCAATACCTACTCGTTAGTTACATTTTTCAGTCAGCCGTAGTAAAAAAGAGACGGACAGACGGACTGACAGAGTGAAACTATATAGGCTTTGAAAATTGAGCTGCAAAACTTTTTTGAAAATGTACTAAAAAGTGTTTACTTTCTATTTTATTGTACAAAATGTTGTAGTGTGCAAAGTGGCAAGAATTATAGGTATGTACTATTATGAGATTTATAGATATTTTAGCATATATCTTATATGTAAATATTTATAAGTCTGTAATAGTAAAACATTAATCAAAAATAATAAATTGCATAAAAAGAATTAGAAATTACTTCAAGTATTGGGATATTTAGATATATTTTTAGAAAAATATGATGATCAACCTCAAAAGTATTTATTTATTTGTAGTACCAGACAATAGTAAATATTGCCTGATATTATAAATAATCCTTTTAATTTCTTATTAAACTTTTATAATATACATTATATTTTTTTACTAGATATGATCCTGAAAATGGAGTCCAAAGTTTTTATAACCTCGCAATACTGCTTGGAATGTTATATTAAATACGCACTTACATGCCTACTTTTAATTTCAACTTTGTAGTCTAAATAGTTCTGAAAATATGCAAGCAAGGTTCTAAAACTTATAAGGCTGCTTTTCGAAAATGAAGCCTGAACTTTTTGAAACTTCCTAGAAGTGTTAGCCCAATTATATAACTGGCTGTGTGTAATTTTCATCCTCCTTGTATAATTAGTTTTGGAGAATGTCCCCGAAGTCTTGGTCCTATTTTAACCAAAAACAATATTGAAACTAGAAATTATCCAAAAATTTTTTTATGTAAATTTCAAAGCCTTAGCTCTTTTGGTTTTTGAGTTATCGTGCTGACAGACAGACGGGTGGACGCATATAGCTAAATCGATTTACTTTTCTGATCTGATGCATAACTTTGAATTTAAATATGTCTTAAATCTATTTGCATTTTATAAATGATACCAATCTTTCTGCAAATGATAGCTTAATAGGTTGTGAATTTATATTGTAGGAAAGTAATTTACCAATTCATAAATTCTGCATGAATCGTCTTTATCAGTATTTAATCAAAATGTACTGGGTTGGCCATCACCAAAAATTATACATATATAGATAAAGCAAGTAGAACAAAAAATCTCTCACTATATTTTGTGAAATCCAATGGCCCACGAAAGAGTAAAAACGATATTAACATTAGAAAAAACATATACCTTTCTCATCCTACACATTGTTGTTTATTATTATTATTTTCTTAAAAAAAAAGAAAAAAAAAGTTATGGAGATGTTTCAATATAAAACTGATAATACCAAATACCAATGTTAATATATATTTAACTATAGCTATAGATTAAGTAATCAAATATAAATAATACAATACAATATGCATGTGTGTATAAATATTTTGTTTTCTAATATTCAATCAAATTTTTCTTTTTAAAATATTTATTTTACCTCTTTAGGTATTGAAATAATATAACATCATAGCGAAGAGCAGACAAACGAATTTGTTTTTTGCTATCAAATGAATTTTAAGAATAGACTAAATTTAGGAATTATTACAAAATGAAAATTGGATATTTAGTGTGTAGGACAATTAAAATTCCGTACATCATATATAAAATTGAATCAAATGAAATGTTGAGAAAAAAATTAAATAGGTTAGATGGGAAAAGTAAAATAAAATCTGAAAAATTTGGTTTAATTAAAAATTCAATTTTCATTTTATATTTTTAGAAAAGGGAAAAAGCCGAATTGAAATTATATCTATATATATAAAAGGGAATGTTTGTTTGTATGTTTGTTTGTTTGTTTGTTTGTTTGTATATAGCGAATAGACTCCTAAACTGCCCAGCCGATTTTCATGAAAATTTGTATATAGGGGTTTTTGGGTACGGAAAGAAATCGTGGCCCAAAAATTTTGCTCTAACGGACCGACAAGTTGGGGCTGTGGTGCAAGTATTTAAACTTCTTTGTTCTAAAATGAAAACGGTTGGACCGATTGACTTCAAATTTTGTATACGTGATTCTCCTTGAGAATTGAGTTGACACTATTAACAGTTTTGGAATTTGTTAACCCATGTAGGGCCGACGGGTGGTCAAAAAAAATTTTTGGTCTAAATTTTGTCCGATTTTACGATATTCTGCTTTGGCTTTAAAAAAATTTTGTTGAGTTCCATTAACCCATTGCGGCCCAAAAGCTTTTTATAGGTTTTTTCAATACTTTACTCTAAATTCGAAACAGTTTGACCAATTGACTTCAAATTTTGTATACGTGAGGCTCCTTGACGATTGAGTTGACACTATTAACAGTTTTGGAATTTATTAACCCATGTTGGGCCGACGGGTGGTCAAAAAAAATTTTGGGTCCGAATTTTGTCCGATTTTATGAAATTCTGCTTTGGCTAAAAAGAAAACCCACAAAAAAATTTTCTTGACTTGCATTAACCCATTGGGGCCAACAGCTTTTTATAGGTTTTTTCAATACTTAACTCTAAATTAAAAACGGTTTGACCGATTTACTTTAAATTTTATATACGTGCTCCCCTGTGAGAATTGAGTTGACACTATTAACAGTTTTGGAATTTGTTAACCCAAGTCGGTCAAAATAATTTTGGAAGCTAATATTGTCAAAATTTGTGAAGTACTGCTTTGGCTAAAAAGAAAGCCTCAAAAAAATTTTGTTGAGTAATTTGGAAGCAAATTACGTCCAATTTTGCGCAATACTGCTTTGCCCAAAGAGAAAGTGTAGTTCCGTTAACCAAGTGGGGCACAGTGGCTTTTGATAGATTTTTGCTTTACTTAACTCTAAATTAGAAACGATTTGACCGGTTTACTCCAAATTTTATATGTGTGAAGCAGCTTGAAAATGGAGTTGAGTCTGTTAACAGTCGGTCCTGCGATTTTTCAAAAAAATTTTTTGGAAGTAAATTACGTCAAAATTTGGAAAGTAGTTCGTGCTGCTTTGAATTACAGAAAGTTTCAAAAATGACTAGAATAATTCTAGAAAAATCGTTTTAAAAAGATTGCTTTCACACATTTTAAAATTTACATGTGTAAACCGTGTGTAAGTTTTGTGTTAACTTTTTGCAGTAACATCAAATTCAATTAAACCTCCATTGAGAGGCGCAGCAACGCGAGTTATGTATAAGAAATCTCCTAATATTGAAAAAGGATATTATTTAAATACAAATCCAATAGATAATATTGATACAGATATAAATAGAATTAGAAATTTAACAGATAATAATTTTAATAATATTTTAAAGGCCATTTCGGTCAAAACTAATAAAATATAAATATTAAATAGTTTAAGAACAGATGTTTAGGATCATAATTTATTATGTGAAAGTAAAAGATAAGTTTGGTTTAAAGATCCTCTGTTCTTAGAAAAGTAATTAAAGATAAGATTATATAGTTAATTTTCTATTGGTCATTAAGTAATAAATATTGTAATTTTCTTATTGGTTAATTAATAATAAGACAAAAATATAAATAGTTTGTATTAACAAAAATAGATTATTGTTGTTCTAGCAGTCATAACGTTAAGTTGTAAAACTTATTTGAAAAATAAATAAAGTGTTTGTTTTAACAAAAATAAAAAGTTCTTTTTTTTTATCTAAAATCACGAACTAAAAACAAAATTGGCGCAGTCGGTAGGATAATTCTAAAACGAATTATCTAGTGAAACGAATCGAATCGGTAAATAATATTAAAAAGAAAAAGAAAACCTTTTTTATTAATTAATTAAATATTACTCGAAAATAAACCAAAAAGTAAATTTAATAATAATATTAACACCGGTACTTAAACAAACATTTAGTGAAGTGTTTAAAATTAAAAAAAAAAAAAAAAAAATTAAACACTAAAATAATATAATTAAAGAAAAGTGGAAAACAAAGAGTAAAATACTCGTAGAAACGCAGCTTAATTTAATTTTAAAATAAAACACTAAAATAATAATTAAAGAAAAGTGGAAAACAAAGAGTAAAATACTCGCAGAAACGCAGCTTAATTTAATTTCAAAATAAACACGTTAAAATTTAATATTTTACAAATAAAGTTAATGAATAAGTACGACATTAACCGAAAAATGGCAGAAAATGAACAACAATCAATCCAACAAAATCAACTTGCAATGCAACAACAGATAGTTGATTTAACTGCAGCTTTACAAAACTTGAGAGCGCAAAACAACTTACATTATAATCAGACAGGAAGTATAATGAAAGAAATAAGTTACATGTCCACATTCACAGGACGTAACGAAATTAGCATCAACTCATTTATATCAAGTGCAGAGTATCACCTTTCAACGGTAGCAGATCCAGATCAAAAAAGACAAATGACCAGAGCAATCTTCTATGAGAAAATCCAGGGAGAAGCTAAAAATGCAGTAATTAACATACCAGATCCATCAGACTGGAATACTGTGAAGCTGGTTTTGAAAATGAGATATAAACCGGACACCGAACCAATGGAGATTTACAAAAGGATCAACAACATTAGAGTTAATTCGGTAAGTGAACTTTGTAATGAAATACAAGATATTAAATATAAGGCAGATGAAGTTAGAATTTACTATAAAGAAGATCAGTGCATAGATTTAGGTAACGTAGATAGTATCTTAATTAATATGATTAAAGAAATTACCCAAGGGGTATTGTTAGATAAAATTTATGAAATAAAAGAGTTAGGTAGTATAATTCAAATCATGAGAACAAGAAGATTTGAAGATTCGTGTATCCGACACGAATATAAAAAAAGTAATAATTTTAGCAAAAGCTTAAATAGAAATAATACTTTTAAACCGCAAAATAAAAATAATAATTCAGGGCCGTTTAGAAATAACTTCAATAATAATAATAATAATAATAATAATAATAATAATGGAATTAATAGAAATAATTATGAACATTTTAGGCAAAATAATAATCATAATTTTCAAAATAATAATTTTAAAAATAATTATGATAATAAATATACCAATTCAGGATTATATAAAAATAATCATGGCAATCCTGAACGGTACTATCAAAGGTCAGGTAATCTTAGGAATAACTCGGGCCAATATCGCCAACAACAGAGTTATACTAGGCAAGATCAGATAGAACCAATGGATATAGGTAATATCCATTCAAATAGTAATAATTCCTACCAAGTGTCAGGAAACTCTAGAAAAAACCCGGGCCAATATCGCCACCAACAGGGTTCTACTAGACAAAGACAGGAGGAATTTGAAAAAAATGTAGAAAATGATCAATCAAATAATGTAGAGTTTTTTATGAATTAGCCTCGGAAGAACTACCTATGATCCAAATTACCATAAATAAACGAAATTTTATAGCATTAATAGACACAGGCTCAACTTTAAGTATTATAGACGATAAAGTTTTAGGATTTAGAGAAATAGAAATACCACCAATATATTTTTCCACTATTAGCGGAAAAGACTCAATTAAATACGAAGTACACACAACCTCACCTGAACAATTCAGAGCACCTCAGGGCGCTTTAATACGTTGGAAAAAGAAAAGTCTACCACAACGAAAATATCAGTTTAAGGAAATGACTTATTGACAGTACTGAACACAAAAATAGATTTAGAGAAAGGAACAATTACATTAAATAATCAAAAACTAAAGTTTTTGAATAACCCATACTTAGTAGAACAAATTTGCACTTTAGAACCAGTGGATAAGGACATATGGGGACATTTAAAATTAAATCATTTAAACAAAGAAGAATATCAGGAAGTAAGAAAAATTATTAAAAGATTTGAAAATATATTTTTTAAAGATGGGGATAAATTAACTAGTACTCCAGAAATAGAACACGAAATTATTACAACAACTAATCAGCAAATTAATTCCAAATTATATAGATATCCTCCCCAACATGAATCAGAAGTTAGGAAACAAATTAAAGAGATGGAAGATCAAGGAGTAATTAGGAAAAGTAATTCTAGGTACTCCAGTCCTTTGTTAATAGTACCAAAAAAGGTAGATAATTCAGGGAAAAAGAAATATAGGCTAGTAGTCGACTATAGAAGACTTAATGAAGTCACAATCGATGATAAGTTTCCATTACCCAACATAGATTCATTATTAGATAAGTTAGGGAAGGCACAATATTTTACTACGTTAGATTTAGCTAAGGGTTACCACCAAATTATGATAAGGGAAGAAGATAGAAAGAAAACAGCATTTGTAACTCCTTTTGGGCTTTATGAATTTAATAGAATGCCATTTGGGTTGAAAAACGCACCAGCCACATTTCAAAGGCTTATAAATGAAATTTTAAGAGATCACATAAATAGAAATTGTGTAGTATACCTTGATGATATCTTAATATTTAGTACATCACTCCAAGAACACGTAAGGGCAATTACAGAAATTTTTAAAATATTAGAAGAAAAAAAGTTGAAAGTACAAGTAGACAAGTGTAATTTTATGAATAGAGAAACAGAATTTTTAGGGCATGTTTTAACAAATGAAGGGATGAAACCTAATCCTGACAAAATTAAAGTAATAGAAAAATTGGAAGTTCCAAAGACCCAGAAGCAGATAAAAAGTTTTTTAGGGTTAACAGGTTATTATAGGAAATTTGTAAAAGATTACGTCAAAGTAGCCCAACCTATTACTAAATATTTGAAAAAAGACATGAAAATAAATCTAAAAGATCCCAATTATATTGCTGCATTCGAAAAATTAAAAACATTAATCATTAGCCACCCAATATTAAAATACCCAATTTTTGAAAAACCTTTCACTTTAACTACTGATGCATCTAATTATGCTATTGGAGCAGTTCTGTCGCAAGAAGGACATCCAATATGTTTTGCATCTAGAACATTAAATAATCACGAAAAAAACTATTCTGCAACAGATAAAGAATTCCTAGCCATTATGTGGTCAGTGAATTATTTCAGACCATACTTGTATGGAAATAAATTCAGAATCCTTACAGATCACCAACCAATTAAATATTTGCATGCTAAGTATAAAGGTAAAGATATGTCGCCAAGACATCAAAGATGGTTACTAAAATTAGGTGAATATATTTTTGAAATAGAATATTTAAAGGGTAAAGAAAATAAAGTTGCCGATTTCCTTAGCAGAATCGAACAAAACGAAGAGAATGCATTAACAAAAGAAAATGCAAATTCAGAAAACTCTCTTAACAATTACGAAGAAGAGTCAGAATTAAATTTATTATTCAATATAGAAAATGAAAACGATAACGTTACAATGGCTACTATACATTCCGCAGAGGAGGAATTGTTAGATCATATTCCAATTAAGGAAGAAATTGTTAACAAATATAAAACTCAAATTATTATAACTAACAATAAGATTAAAGAAACAGAAAATATTTTAGGTAGAAAAATAATTTATATAGCGGATTATGACTTCAATATTTTAGGAGAAATATTTAGAAGACATTTGAATAAAGGGTTAGTAGGTATATATTCCGAATTACAAGATTCACAATATAATATAGTACAACAGAAAATTCGCGAAATGTATTCAAATACTCGACAAATAAAATTTGTTAAATGTTCATTTAGAGCGCAGGAGATAGAGACAGAGATAGAAGCGGTAAAACAAATCTCGTTCTATCACGTAAAAGAAAGTAATCACTCGGGCATACAAGAAACTTATAATAATATAAAATATAAAATTTATTATCCAAAACTATTAGAAATTATCCAAATGGTAATAAACCAATGTGACATATGTCAGCAAGTAAAATACGACAGACGTCCAATTAAAGCAAAATTTAAAAATACATTTACTCCAAGCGATATAAACGAAATTATTCACGTCGATACATATACAATTATGAAATTTAATTTTATGACCATAATAGATAAATTTTCCAAGTTTGGTACAGTTTATGACTTACAAGACAAAAACCAATTGACTTTAATAGAACAGTTAGAAAGTCACTTTAGTAAGATAGGTAAACCAAAAAAAATAATTGCAGATAATGAGTTTAACGTAATACAAATTAAAGAATTCTTACAAGAACAGGACATAGCACTACATTTGACCAAACCTAATAGTCACACAGGTAACAGTGATATTGAAAGGTTCCATAACTCATTAGCTGAAAAATTCAGGGTAATTAAACTACTTAATAAAAATTTGTCTGCACAAAGAATAATACAACAAGCAGTTAGAAGTTATAATGAAAGATTTCATTCTACAATTAAAAATATACCAAAAGTAGTTCAAGATCGTAAGGTAGATTTTGAAAAAATTAAACTATCTATGGAAGCGATTAAATTAAAAAAAATTGAAAATTTAAATAAAAATAGGGAAGAATATGAGGAAACTAGAACCAAGGGGTTCATAAAAAATTATAAAGCTATTAGGCATAAACAATTACCTAAATACAGAAAATCAAAATTAAATAATGTACATGTAACAAATATTAAAAGAAAATTAAAATTTTCAGACAATACAGATGATGTTGATATGGTTTCTATTAATAATACCAACTAGTGGATATCTGAACATACAGAAAATTGACGAACATAACGGTTTTACAATAATAAATTTAGACAAAACAACAATAGTAACAGAAACAAATATAATATTACATATAATCAATACGACAGAAATAATTGAAATCATTAATGACATGACAAAAAATGTACAAGTATCAGACATTAGGAATAAACAAATATTAGAAATCGAATTAAAAGAATTAAGAGATAAAGTACTTACACTAGTACCCAGTAATAAGAGACAAAAACGAGGACTCATAAATGTAATAGGAAGTGCCTCCAAATGGTTATTTGGCACAATGGACGAAGAGGATAGAAAAAAAAATAGAGGAACATTTGACGACAATAAATTTAAATAATCATAACGCAATCGATCATCTTAATGATCAAATCAAAATTAATGATAACGTTAATAAAACATTGATAATGTTAAAAGAAACAATTTTAAGCGATAGGTATCTGTTCGAAAACGAAATAAATATAATTAAATTAGGTACTATGGAAACATTTTATCATGATCAGTTATTAAAAATACAGATGCTAAAAAAATAAAGTAGAGGACATTCAAGACAATTTAGCTTCGGCTAGACATGGTATTTTACACCCAAATATATTAACTAACAGAGAAATAGAAGAATATAACATTGATTTTTTCAAATTACAATACATTAGATTAGGTGTAGTGAATTTCCAAAACAATTTATTAATATTAGCAATCAAAATTCCGAAAACTTTTGCTGAAATTCAATTAAAATTGATAATTCCAATACCAAATGTAAACAATAAAGAAATAGATTTCACTCAAGAAATAATATTTAATTTTAATAATAAAGATTATAAATATGAAAAATTTAAAACAATAAATGAATTGTCATTATCAAAGCACTGTATCTATAGAAATAAGTGTAAGTTAATTAAAAATAATGTAACAGAAATATTGTCGTTAGATGAACAAACAATTATAATTAAAAATGCATAGCTAAATGCATAGCTAAAATAGCCTTAGATCAATCGTGTGATCAAAGAAAAACATTGTTATCGGGAAATATATTAATTCATTTCAATAACTGTACTTTAAAAATTCTAAATCAACAATTTTCTAATGAAAAGGAAATGATAAAAGAAAGATTTTATTATCCTAATATAGAAATAAAAAATTTTTCAGATAAAATAAATTTTGAAGATCTTGTAATAAAATATGAAAACAATTTAAAAATAATAAAAGAAGAAAAATTTAAAAATAAAAATAAAAATATCACAATTAGTATCTGTACTGTATTAATAAGTATAATAATGACCATAATCACAATGGTAATAGTAATAAAAATAAAATGTTTTAAAAATAAAAGAATTCAGGAGAATTCTAATGTAAAGGAGGGAGAAGTTATGTATAAGAAATCTCCTAATATTGAAAAAGGATATTATTTAAATACAAATCCAATAGATAATATTGATACAGATATAAATAGAATTAGAAATTTAACAGATAATAATTTTAATAATATTTTAAAGGCCATTTCGGTCAAAACTAATAAAATATAAATATTAAATAGTTTAAGAACAGATGTTTAGGATCATAATTTATTATGTGAAAGTAAAAGATAAGTTTGGTTTAAAGATCCTCTGTTCTTAGAAAAGTAATTAAAGATAAGATTATATAGTTAATTTTCTATTGGTCATTAAGTAATAAATATTGTAATTTTCTTATTGGTTAATTAATAATAAGACAAAAATATAAATAGTTTGTATTAACAAAAATAGATTATTGTTGTTCTAGCAGTCATAACGTTAAGTTGTAAAACTTATTTGAAAAATAAATAAAGTGTTTGTTTTAACAAAAATAAAAAGTTCTTTTTTTTTATCTAAAATCACGAACTAAAAACAAAATTCGCGCACCGGGTATTAGCTAGTAATAAATAAAATGAATAACGTTTAATTCGGCATAAAAACCCTTTAAAAAACTAAATTAAAAAAATTATAAACATGTAGCTACTAGGTATGTAGGTTCTTAAAACTAAGTGTCTATGTGCAAACTATAACATAAAACTATAAAAAGAAAACAAACGTAAAACTATAATTCTAGTAAAACATAACAAAATTAAATATGTAATAAAATAAACAAACATAAATTATTTAATATTTTCCATTGTTTAACAAAAGCTGATCCACCTGTTCCACTTCAAGATTCAATGCTCCGTGGACAAGTTGAAGGACGTGGAAAAAAAGATAAATTAGAAATTTTTAAAAATTTTAAATAGGTACATAAAGTAAAATTTAAATTTTATGCCTCTGTATAAAGTATTGAAAACTTAATCTACTAAAACTTTGTTGGGCAATTAATAATTTATTACTTAAAATTTATGAAAATAAAACGACAAGTGACCGCTCAAATTTAAATTTGAATTTTTCTTTTATAACTTTATGGCTTTAACTTTTTAACCCCTTTGAAACTAGAAACCGTAATTTAATAGGTAATTTCACAATGCAACGACAAGCCACCAAGGGTTAAAATATAAAATCCCAGTCATTGAAAATAATACTATGGTAAAATTACTTACACCATCTTTTTTTTTAAACATAAAATCATATTGAAATATAAACACATATGTAAATAAGAATAAACATACATTTCAATACACTTGATTTGATCAACACGTCTATTGATCATATTGTATATTAAAAGCCTATATAGTTTCTAGCGTTACCATATTGAAAGACTAATGTAATTTACTAAAAGTTATGTATTATTTAAAATATAAAATATTAATACAAAAACAAAAATTATTTGCTAAAATTCTTAAAACTACTAATCAGTTATAAATTTATAAAGTATATTTTTAATTTTAATTTATGATAAAGAGCGTTTTGGTAGAATATTAATTTTAATTTTTAAAATATCGAGTAGTTTCCTTTTAATTTAACCAAATTAGCTTAACTTAACAGATACGCGTATTTCGTTATAATTTCTGATTTCGTCTACTACTTGCAGACTTCTTCAACGTTTGTACTCGAATGACTAATCAGTTGTACTTATCTGTTTTAAATTTCAAAAAAATTAAATTTAAAATTTGTTTTTTAAAATGTTGAAGTTTTTAAAACTTAAATATGAAAGTTTTTAAAACTTAATTAAAAAAAAAAAAAAAATTTTTTAATTATGCAAATGATATGGCAATATTGTATACATTTACATACTCATCTTCATTAAAAAAAAAAAATTAACTCAAATATTGTACGAGAATATTAATAGTTTGATACTTGGTTAAATGGTTTGATACTGTCGCCAATTTCTAAATTCTTTATTAGGTATAACAAATTATAACTAATAAATAAGTTTTTAATTAACATTAAAGTTTAATAATCGTATTATTTTTATATTTGATACATATTCCACACATTTTTTGATACCTAGAAAAACTATAAAGGCAAACTCCATGAAGTGGAAGAAAGTATTAGTGAGAAAGAGATAGCATATGGGATGGGGCAATGGTTTTAAGAAAAAATTAAGAGAATTTTTATTGACAGTTTTTGTTCTACTTGCTTTATCTATATATGTATAATTTTTGCCATCACAGAGCCCCAATTAAAATATAACTGAAAATGTATGGCACAAACTAAGGCTCGAAAATTCCTCAAGAAATTGGTAAATCAATGAAAAAAGCAAGGAAAGGTGCACAAGGTTCTTGGGAGAAAATTGCGACTGAGATGTTGAAAAATTTGATAGATTCAATTCAAAATTTCAAAATTTGAACGAAAAAATGCAAAATTTGAACGTTTACATGTGGTAATTTCTGCAAAAGGAGGCAATACAAAATATTAAGTTCTTCATTAAATATAATATTATTTATCAATAAGCTTAAATTCTTCACAGATTTATTAGCTTTGTTAACATGCGAAATACTTATGAAACAAAATCCACTTGTCTAAATAATTATGAAATTTTTGTTTTGTTTGTTGTTTTTGTTGTTTAAAAGTTATTTTATTAAATAAAATAATTGATAAGGAAAAAATAAAGAATTCGTGAAATAAGTTTGAACTTTATATTTTCAAAATTGCAATAACTACTATAATATGATAATATATAATTTGATAATATCATTTAGTTTATTTAAAAAGGTATTTTTATTTTAATTAAGATTTAGGAATTAACATCTAGGGGGACTGAGCATATCCATATTTATGAAATTTTAAAATTATTTTTAATGTCTGCTCCTTTAACCAATGTCTTTTAAATCCTTTATTATTTGATAAAATTTTATATTTAATTAATTAAAATATACTTATATATTTAATGTAATCCAAAAATTATTGTTCACTTTTTCTTTTTTTATAATACTAAATTTAAAAGATAAACAAGTGAGGAAAATAACCAAGAGTTTTTAAAAATCACGTATTCAAAATTATATACGGTTTCTTAATAAGTATTTTATCGTTTATTTTTATAAAAATACATATAAAAATAAATGATAATATTATAATTTAGTTATTTCATTAATTTATTAATTATATGAATAATATAGTGAAATACTTAGAATATAACCCCAATTCACTCAAGAAAACCTGTTAAGCAGTGCGAAATATAATGTTGGGGTTTTAATTTCAACGTTTAATTTTGGAAAAATTTACACAAATTTACACATTTTTGTCGGTTCTAGGAAATCAATTGTGAACGCCACCAAAATTTGGGATTTTACCTAGAATTTTATTATCTAACCAAAAATGATGAAAACTAAGAGACAATTTCTTCAATTTAAAGAGACCCTTTCATATTTAAGAAAATTCTTTAACATATGTTGAAATATAATGCCGCAGCTGTAAATTTTGTATATTTGTAAAAAATAATTTGGTCAGGTATTCAAGCTACAGGGGTTTGAAAATTGCAAACTTTCAATTTTCGAGCCTCTTATAGCTCCTAAACAGAGAGCGTGGTAAAAAAATTTTGTTTAACCGACTCCTACTAATTTCGGAAGACCTAACTTCTCCCAAAATTTCAAAAGCCTAGCTTGAACCATTTAGAAGATATGTGAGGCCAAAATTTTTGCAAAAAATGTAATTTGCATAATTGTAAATTTTAGTACCGTATGGCAACTCTTAACATTTGCCTTTTAAAATTTATAAAGTTTATAAAGCCAGCTACCTTTTGCCGCTTTCAGGTTGAAATCGTAATTAAAACACGTAACAGAACTCTTGTTATTTCAATTTAAAACGAGGAAGAGTGTAGTAGAGTAGACTGTGTCAACTCTGGGATACCCGTATGACCGTCATCCGGTTAATTACTTTTGTCAAAATTTCAAACATACAGGTTTATTAAGTGTAGTGGAATACTCAGATAAAAGAAGAAGTTGTATGGCAGCTACTCGAACCCTCTGCAGTAGACCAACCAAATTTTACAGAAACTTTGGCCATTACACTAAACTATTTTTGGCAAAATTTCAGACACCCAGCTTCATTAGGTGTAGTGTAATGCTCATATAAAATAAGGAGTTAATGGCAGCTACTCGAACCCTCTACAGTAGACTAACCAAATTTTGCAGAAACTTTGGCCAATACACTAAACTAGTTTTAGCAAAATTTCAGACACCCAGCTTAATTAGGTGGAGAGTAATGCTCATATAAAATAAGAAGTTGTATGGCAGCTACTCGAACCCACTCCACTAGACCAACCAAATTTTGTAGACTTTTTGGCCATAAAACTAAACTACTTTTGGCAAAATTTCAGACACGCAGCTGTAATAGGTACAGAGTAATACTCATATAAAAAAAGGAGTTGTATGGCAGCTACCCGAACCCATGGACCAAAATGGCTGGATTTAAATAGCGATGACGGCTATTGCAAAAAAACGAATTTGCGAAAATTTCAAGATCCTAGCTCCTTTAGTCTTTGAGTTATCGTGCGGACGGACGGACGGACGGACGGACAGACAGACGGACGGACGGACATACATAGCTAAATCGATTTATTTTTCGATTCTGATCCGATCCATACACTTGAGTCTATATCTACCCCCCCCCTCCTTCTCTGCGTCACAAACGTAATGGCAAATTTATTATACCCTTTGACTATATAGTCATACGGGTATAAATAGGGCTTTTCACACTTTCGGGGGCTGTAGCTCCGTAAAGGATGGGGCTACAAAAATAAACTTTTCTACGAAATTATTTTTTTTGTAATATCTACCCGTGGTTAAAATTTTTTTACTCTATTTCAAACGGTGTAAAAGTCCGTCACACTGTGAATGTATTTAAATGAAATTCGGCCTTAATTTTTAACACATTTTCAAAAAATTTTGTAAAAATGTGCCTATATAGCTTCACACTGTCCGTCCGTCCGACCGTCCGTTCGTATGTTTACAAAAACTTTAAAATTATTAAAACAAATAATTTCGTAGAAGAATTTTTTTCTGTAGCCCTACCTGTTAAGGGGCTACAGCCACCCAAAGTTGAAAAAAGCCCTATATTTTAATTGTTTTAACAAGAATTCTGTAAGATATATTTTCAATCTGAAAACGCCAAACGATAGCTGGTTTCATAAATTTTATAAATTTTTAAAAATCAAAAGTTTAGGGTTGCCATACGGTACTAAAATTTAACATTACACAAAACTCAATTTTTGCAAAATTTTTGGCCACATATATATTCTGAATAGTTCAAGCTAGGGTTTTGAAATTTTAGGAGAAGTTAGATCCTCAGAAATTAGTAGGAGTCGGTTAACAAAATTTTTTTGTTAATACCCCTATTTAGGAGCTATAAGGGCTCGAAAATTGAAATTTAGCTATTTTTAAACACCTGTAACTTGAATACCTGTCCAAATTTTTTTTAGTGATATACAAAATTCAAAGCTCTATAAATATATTTGAACATGTGTTAAAGGTTTTTCTTAATTTTGAAGGATGACGAAGCTACAGCCCCTGAAAATACCAAAAAAGCCCTATATTTAAATTGATATAACAAGAGTTCTGTTAAGTTTATTTTCAATCAAAAAACCGTAAAAGAGAGCTGCTTTTATAGGCTTTACAAAAATATATTGCTCAAATGTATAGGATTGCCATACGGTACTAAAATTTACCATTATATAAAACTCATTTTTTGCAAAATGTTTGATCCCACATATCTCCTAAACGGTTGAAGATAGGGTCTTGAAATTTTGAGAGAAGTTAGATCATCAAAAATTAGTAGGAGTCGTTTAGCAAAATATTTTTGTCAAGCCCCCTGTTTAGGAGCTATAAGGGCTCGAAAATTGAAATTTTGCTATTTTTAAGCACCTGTAACTTGAATACCTGTCCAATTTTTTTTTATTAATATACAAAATTTAAAGGTCCAACATTATATTGAACATATGTAAAGGTTTTTCTTAAATTTAAAAGGAACCAATTGAAGAAAGTGTCTCTCAGTTTTACCCATTTTTGCTTTGATAGAATAATTCTAAGTAAAATTCCAAATTTTTGTGGAATTCACAATTTAATTCCTAGAACATAAACAAAATTTTTTATTATTTATAACTGTATGTATCTAAAACGATAATTATTCCAAATTAAGTAACTCGTTATTGTGTTAAAAATTTCTGCCAAGATTTGTGAAAGAATCAAAAATATACACACCGAAATCTTTTATTTATTTATCGGAAAAATTTTTATTTCTGCAAATAAAGTGAAAATATGTTTAAATTAAAATTAAATCAGGAAGAATTTTTTTTTTAATTTAACTAAGGACTTGCTAATGCAAAACTGCGCATCTTTATTTGTGCAACAACTTTTAAATAATTATTATTATACCCGTATGAATATTAGTCAACAGGGTATACTAAATTTGCCATTACGTTTGTGACGCAAAAAAGGAGGGGGGATAGATATAGACTCAAGTGTATGGATCGGATCAGAATCGAAAAATAAATCGATTTAGCTATGTATGTCCGTCCGTCCATTCGATAACTCAAAAAATAAAGTTGCTATGATTTTGAAATTTTCACAAATTCGTTTTTATGCAATAGCCGTCATCGCTATTTAAGCCCAGCCATATTAAATGCACGGGTTCGAGTACCTGCCATACAACTTCTTTTTCTATATGAGCATTACTCTGCACTTATTAAAGCTGGGTTTCTGAAATTTTTCCAAAAGTAGTTCACTTTTATGGCCAAAGTTTTTGCAAAATTTGGTTGGTCTACTGCTGTGGGTTTGAGTAGCTGCCATACAAAAATATTAGTAAGTGAAATTTAGCTTTACTTTAAAAAACTGACCTACATTTTTTAATTCAATTTTTTTTTTGTCTGTACTATCACAGATTTCAGAACAGAAATAATTACGTGTAATGGTATCTGTAAAAGAAAATTTCATGGGGTTTCCATTAATGCTCCTAGGGATTGGCAAACTTGCAACTCATTTATTTTACATCATTTTGTATGCAAAAGTTGCTTGGATTTGAACCAGCCTACTCAAATACTAAAAGACGAGTTGATGGTTTCGATTAATGATATCAAAAGCGACTGCCAAGGTTGCACGGCGAAAGCAGTAGATGCATTAAAAAATAACTCGGTATGCTTTAACGATATGGCCAAAAGCTATGACAACTTCAATCAAGTGTTATGCAGTTTTCTTTCTGACCGAAAAAAATATATTAAAAATATTTTGACAGATCTCATTAATGATCTCAAGGGTGAACTTCTTTCGGCAACATCAAAGGAGCTGGTTGCCATTCGTAAAAGAGTTGATGTCATGAAGGACGGTTTAAATCGCATGAACTTATTCATTCATGCTTTGGGTTCTGAACAAAATATACCCATTCACACGCAGAACGAAATTCAGCAAGCACAACGGAAAAGGGTAAAATAAATAAGACAAAACCTGGAGCAAAGGCTTCAATTACCCCAATAGTTACAACAAAGCCTTCGTTTACTCTTTGCATTTCGAGGCTTAATTGTAAAACAACAGAAAAAAGCCTTGAATGCTTTATTGAACAAAAATTTAAATGTGATATTGTAATTCTGAAAAAGTAACTCCCAAGAGGATCCTGAATCCGAAATAACTTTCATTTAAAGTGTGCGTTCCTGATAACATGATCGAGAAGGTGAAAAATCTTAAATCCTGGAAGAAGGGAACGAAAATTACAAAATTTCGGTATACTTATTAGAGGTAATACCAATAAAAATAAAAATAATAAAAATATTGTTAGTAATTGTAAAAAAAAAAAAAACAAAAGTAATAAAATTAGTAAAAATAAACGTAGTAATAATAATAGTAAAAATAAAAACGATAAAAATATTAATAATAATATTAATAATAATAATATTAACAAAATTAATAATAATACTAAAAATAATAATGTAACTAGTTCTGAAAGTAACAATAATATTTCTGACAATAATAATATTAATACAAACATTAAAGTTAATACTTTAACTGTTCATCCTAATAATAGCGAAACTGTTAACAATTCAATTAATACTTCTTCAACAGACAAAAATAAATCCAAAAACACAAATTTACATACTAAAACTATTTTAAATATAAATCAGAACAACATATGTCATAGCCACAATACTATTCAGAACAATAATAATGAAACAAATTCTTTTAATAAGTCATCAATATCTAAACAGCCTGAAATTTCTAATTCAAATTCTATCTCAGTTAGTGAACCTCCTTCTTCTTCTTTGACTTCTCCAAACAATCCTTCTGATTCCAAATTCATAAATTTTGTTCAAGGTGAAACTCTTCAACCAATCGCTCTTTCTAGGCTTAGAGATGATAAAGTTTATAACATGGTCAGATTATATTTAGCATACTTGTTTGATGATGAATATAATAAAGTAATGGAAGGTAAGACCAGAACAAGTATAAAAGTTTTAGTTGATAACGAAGGTTTACCAACCGGATACAAAGAATTATATAAATTTTATATTAAATTCCATGAAACTAAAGGTATACCTTCCAAAGAAGTTTCTGACGACTTAAAGGACCGTAGTCATTGTAGTAGTAATAATTACAATCACTTAAAGATTTAAAACGACAATTTTAATAAATTTTTTCATGTTAAAAATTATTTTAATAAGACCTCTACATCTTTGATTGATCCTTCAATTATGATAAATTTATCATTATATTATCAAAATGTCAAAGGTCTTAGAACAAAAACAAGACAAGTCCTACTTAACTCAATAAATTTAAATTTTGACGTATTTGCGTTAACTGAAACTTAATACGAAACTGAACTTAATTGAAACGGCTAAATTCTTCTATTAACAATCTTAAGCTTTTTGATAACTCATACTCTGTTTTTAGAAAAGACAGATACTCTCAACTCAATGTATCCAATTATTTTTACATTCCTAAAAGGGGAGGAGTATTGATAGCGGTTAAAAACTCTTTTAATGCAAATGAAATTCCTATTTCTAACGCGGACTGTCTTGAAATAGTAGGTGTGAATATAAAATTTTCAAATAAAAGTGTTAATATTGTTAACACATACATTCCACCCTCTTCGAATTTTAATAGTTATATTACTCTTTTAAACGTAAAAGATTCGATTTACTGTAATTTTGGTCCTAATGATGAGTTAATTCTTTGTGGAGATTTCAATCTTCTTAATATAACTTGGGTCAATCATGACGAAGAATCTTTTTTGATTCCTGATTCTTCAGTAAGTGAACTGGATTTGCAATTTATTGATCGTTTAAATACCAACAATTTACAGCAGGTTTCCCAATGCCGCAATTCTAAAGATAAACAATTCGACCTAATATTTACTTCTGATTGGAATAATATTACTTTCTGTGAATCGATGTTACCGCTTGTAGCGTTGGACTCCTATCACCCTCCAATTACCTATTGTTTTACAAATCCCGTAAATCATGAAGCAGCAGATTCTTATAGTTCTAATTTCAATAAAACTAATTTTCCTGGACTAATAAATTTCATCTGACCAATAGCGTAGTGGTAAAGACGCCGCCTTTCATGCGGAAGGTCTCGGGTTAAAACCCCGGTCAGATCATATCTAATAAAAAAATATCGTAAAATTGTATAATTATATCGTAATATAAAATAAGATTTAATAAAAATATATTAATAATTCTTGTGTAAGATTATAGATGGCGCACAAAGTTAGCATTTGTGCATTCATATTTCATAACCTTATACAATAGCTACAGCCGAGTAATCAACGGCTTAGTTTTAATTATAATTAAAGAAACTGAAGCCTAGTTAAAATAAATTTGGTGAATGCCCTATACTTCTTAAAGGAGTGAAAAAGGAATAAAACGAGGAAGATTATAGTTGCCCTTGTCAACTTTTAGATACCCGTGCATACCCACTAACCGTTATTTATTTCCCTTATGCTATTATAAATATTACAAAAAAAAATATAATTAATTAATATACATAATTTTTAATTCATACCATAATTACCATAATTACCATAGGTACCATCATTATTGCTTAAAAACAAAAAAACCCTAAAAGTTTGTCTGGATGATGTCCAACTTTGCCAACTAACTTGCCCTATTACTTTACCTGCCCAGTTTTAATTTCTTTAGATTCACAGTTATCGAATCGACAACTTGGCATGGCAGCTCCCCGAAAATGGGGCCGTAACATTATGAAATTCCATATAAGTGCTTGATTCATTATATAACAAATCGTGTATAATTTTCATACTCGTAGTGTAATTAGTTTTAAAGAAATTCATATTGGTGCAAAGAAGTTGTATGGCAGCTCCCCGAAAATGGAGCCGTGACATTTTGAAACTTCATATAATTGCTCGATTCATTATATAACTAACAGTGTGTAATTTTCATCCTCGTAGTATAATCAGTTTCCAAGAAATTCATATTGATGCAAAGAAGTTGTATGGGAGCCCCCCTAAAATGGAGCCGTAACATTTTGAAACTTCATATAAGTGCTCGATTCATTATATAACTAACCGTGTGTAATTTTCGTCTTCCTGGTATAACTACTTTTGAAGAAATTCATATTGGTTTAAATAAGTTGTGTGGCAGCTCCCCGAAACCTTGGTCTGATCTTAACCAAAAAGAATAGGGAACCTCAAAAATGTCCAAAAAATGTTTTGTGTGAATTTCAAAACTCTAGCTCTAATTTTTCAATTCTATCTCTTTTAATTAATTTTTAATTCACGAATATATTAATCTTAAGCAAAATAAGCTTCATATGATCATATTCATATAATAATCATCATGATAGATATTAATCATCATATTCATAATCATTATATCTATCAATATCAATAAGCCATTTACTTAAAAAAAATCTTTGTGTTCTTTTTTGCTTATCTTAAATAAACTACGCATCATAGTTAAAATAAATTTGGTGAATGCCCTATACTTCTTAAAGGAGTGAAAAAGGAATAAAACGAGGAAGATTATAGTTGCCCTTGTCAACTTTTAGATACCCGTGCATACCCACTAACCGTTATTTATTTCCCTTATGCTATTATAAATATTACAAAAAAAAATATAATTAATTAATATACATAATTTTTAATTCATACCATAATTACCATAATTACCATAGGTACCATCATTATTGCTTAAAAACAAAAAAACCCTAAAAGTTGGTCTGGATGATGTCCAACTTTGCCAACTAACTTGCCCTATTACTTTACCTGCCCAGTTTTAATTTCTTTAGATTCACAGTTATCGAATCGACAACTTGGCATGGCAGCTCCCCGAAAATGGGGCCGTAACATTATGAAATTCCATATAAGTGCTTGATTCATTATATAACAAATCGTGTATAATTTTCATACTCGTAGTGTAATTAGTTTTAAAGAAATTCATATTGGTGCAAAGAAGTTGTATGGCAGCCCCCCGAAAATGGAGCCGTGACATTTTGAAACTTCATATAATTGCTCGATTCATTATATAACTAACAGTGTGTAATTTTCATCCTCGTAGTATAATCAGTTTCCAAGAAATTCATATTGATGCAAAGAAGTTGTATGGGAGCCCCCCTAAAATGGAGCCGTAACATTTTGAAACTTCATATAAGTGCTCGATTCATTATATAACTAACCGTGTGTAATTTTCGTCTTCCTGGTATAATTACTTTTGAAGAAATTCATATTGGTTTAAATAAGTTGTGTGGCAGCTCCCCGAAACCTTGGTCTGATCTTAACCAAAAAGAATAGGGAACCTCAAAAATGTCCAAAAAATGTTTTGTGTGAATTTCAAAACTCTAGCTCTAATTTTTCAATTCTATCTCTTTTAATTAATTTTTAATTCACGAATATATTAATCTTAAGCAAAATAAGCTTCATATGATCATATTCATATAATAATCATCATGATAGATATTAATCATCATATTCATAATCATTATATCTATCAATATCAATAAGCCATTTACTTAAAAAAAATCTTTGTGTTCTTTTTTGCTTATCTTAAATAAACTACGCATCATTTAAATAATATGAAATTCTAATTCGAAATCGTTATCTATAAAAAAAAAATCAAAAACAAAAAAACAAAATTCATATAAATTCATGTTAATACAAGACGTGCAGACAAATTTCAAATTTTTATATGAAAATGTTGGAGTTAAAAAAGTTAGCTGTTCGAGAGCTAGCCGCAGTTTTGGTCCGATCTTAACCAAAAATTTTGTGAAAATTTCAAAACTGTAGCTCTTTTAGTTTTTGAGTTATCGCGCTGACACACAAACGGACGGACAGACACACATAGCCAGATCGACTCATTTTTCGATTCTGAGCCGATACGTACCGTTGGCACTATATCTAGCTCGTCTAGATCGATGCGTTACAAACGGAGGAGCAAATCTAATATACCCGATGTCATATATGTATATGTATAAGTATACACGGGTATAAAAAAAAAAATAAATTTCTTAAATACCTATAACTTCACGTCTATATTTAATAATATAGACCATAATTAAATGACACTTAGATTTTATGAAATAATGTTCGAAGGATTTACTCAATTTGTTCCTATTTAAAACAACAGATCTTCTAACTCTAGCCCACCATGGTTCACAAAGAAGCTTAGATCTCTCAGAAATAAGAAAAACAAAGTCTGGCGTAAATACTTCAAAACAAAAGATATTAATGAATATAACAATATTGTCATATTGTTTGAGAATTTTAAAACCTCATCTGATCTCCTTTATAATAATTAAATTAACCTAATGGCAACTAAATTAAAGTCTGATCCGAAAAAATTTTGGAAATTCATAAGTTCTAAACGTAAATGTGATTCATGTGATCAACATTTATGAGTTTAAATTATCTTTCAAGTAATGACCCTTTCACTATTTCGAAATATTTTCGCGAGTTTTATAGCAATCCATATAGCGGTTCTTCTTTTACGCCTAATGAAAATTATTTCTCCTTATGAACATATGAACACTTATCAAACAAATTAAACTTTTATGAAACTTTTTAAAAATATTAGATCTTACAATGACGCCATTCTTATGCAAAATGATCTTCGAAACTTTAAAAATTGGTGCGTTAATAACTGTTTACAACTTAATGTAAATAAATGCGCATTGATATCTTATATTATTATATTATAAATAAAGCTAATTCATTTTTGGGGTTTGTTAAACGTTCTCCAAAAGAATTTTCAGATCCTTACGTTCTTAAATCGTTGTACACTTGTCTTGTAAGACCAAACCTTGAGTATGCTGGCTAAGTTTGGTCTCCGTTTTATATGGTACACATTGATAGGGTTGAGGCAATACAAAAAAATTTTCTTAGATTTGCCTTACGCCACTTGCAATGGTCGAATCCCATTATCTTACCACAATATGAACAAAGGCTAAAATTAATTTGCTTGCGTACTTTTCGACGTACAAATTTTCGACGAGAGGTTTCTGATGTCATTTTTATTACAGAAATTGTCAAGGGTAACGTTAAATCTACTTTAATTTCTAATAAAATTATTATTAGAAATCTTCAACGCCTTCGCTCTTGAAATTTGTTTTAAACAAATAATCATAGGACAAATTATGGCAAATTTGAACCTTTTAATAGAATGCTTATTATAGGTAACAAACACAAACATAATATTAACTTTACACTTTCAAAACATTCCCCAAAAACAAAAATTATAAAACCGTTATTATTAGGATTATTTTTGTTTTTTTTTTTGTAGTACTGTAAAGTTCATAATTTTTAATTTTTAATTATAATTTTAGTTTTAATATTTAATCAAAAATATAATTTTTTTTATATTGATTTTAAATGTATAATTTTAATTGTTCCTTGTAAACATTTTTATAAACTGTTTTTGTTAAGCAGTATAAATAAATAAATAAAAATAAATAAATAAATAAACAATTTCTTATTATATACTTTTAAATGAACTTGCCATAGACTAGCTTTATTTTTCATTCTGTCAGTTAGTGATACATTTATATTAGAAATCTGATCTGAGTTCGATCCTCGTTGAAAGAAAAAAAATTTTTTTTGTGTTTTTTTTTAAATTCAACAGAAATAATAAAAAAAATTACAAATAAAATTAATTTATTTGGATAGTTTGTTTAAAAATTTGTAACTTTTAAAACCAAAATAATTCACTTTGATAATGTAAAGCCATAGACTTGTGGTCAGATTTCAAATATTAAGAATTCACAGTGATACAGACTTAAAAATAAATTTCTCATATAACAGGTTAGAAATAAATCATTATTGGAAATATTTTTTATTATAAAATCCAAAAACAACATCAGAGAACAATTGAAAACATAGATTATTATCATAACATTACATACATATTATATTAATTATTACGACTTATATAAATAGCATATGAATTAAAAACATTAAAAATTTTTTGTTAACAAATAATTATAATCGATAAAAAATAGATTATACAAAATTCTATTAAAAAAATCAATATTTTCATTCTTTTTTTGTTCTTAAATTATAGACTTGAAGCTTAAATAAATTAAATAATATAATAAATATTTTAATATTGAATTTAATTATATAAGAATGACTTTTGCACAAATTAAATACATAAATATATAAACAAATAATACTTTATATATTTTCACACAAATTAAACATATTTCTGGAGTGATTAATAATTTGGAATTTTAAAACTAACAATTTTATCCACTGAACTTATAAACTATTAAATTAAATAAATAAATACAATTAAGTAAAAACTAGTCAAAAACATATTACCGACCAACCTAGTTGTCATCTGTCAATTACTAGTGTTACCACATATTAACTTTTTAGTATCGATTAGCAAAAAAAAACAATTTAACTGTCAAAGTATAAAGTGCCAATTTTTATTACTCTAATTTACAAATTTTTATTTAAAAATATTAATAAACAATTTAGCTAAAAAGTTTTAACCAATCTAAATACATAATTTTTTTTTTTTTTAAGTTAAAACTTTTATGATAACATAATTTTGAAAAAATAACAAATATTAAAAAATTAACGAATATCAAAAAATAATAATAAAATAAAAATAAATAATAAATAAAAAAAAACAAAAAACCAACAAGATTAAATTGCACTATAATTTTTCCTTGTTTTATAATTACTGAGATTGAAATGGCCAAGACGTGTTCCACTTGCCGCGGAAACATTACCGGTAATTCAAAGGGAGTACAATGCAGTGCAGTGTGTCGTGGTTTTTTCCATATTCGGTGCGCATCAGTCACAAGGGAACTTTATGAAGCTATAAAATCAGGTATTGCAACCTGGAAATGTCCAAAGTGTCCTTCAAATGGAAATGAATCTATGGTAATCATTGAAGAAAATAATAATAATAATGCACAATACAACCTTGTCGAGGACAATGATGACGATTTAAATGCTGCTAAACAACTATCTAACTTTGATTTTACAAATTGTTCCCTGGATAAAATGGCACAATGCTTAAAGGGTTTATGCTCTGTTGTGATTCGAATACAAGAATCAGTTATGGAAATTCAAAAATCGCAAAATTTCTTCAGCGCCCAATTAAATGAAATTATAAAACACAATAGCAAAATTGTTAAAGAAAATCAAACTTTGCAAGAACAATTAAAAAAATCCGAAAACAAAAATATTGATCTAGAACAAAAACTAAACAAAATTGAAGCAAAATTGGATGAGACACAACAACAAAAAAACAATAAAAATATAATAATTGCTGGACTTTCACAAGAAGTATCAAATCCAAAAGAGATACTTCTTAAAATAGCCAGGAAAATTGATGCAAATATTAAGTCGGAAAACATCCTGAACGTTACCGAAATAAAACAAAAAAGACAACCTGGAAATAATGCTTTATATCTTGTAGAACTAAACTCTGAAGAAACGAAAAATGAGGTAATGAAGAAGAAACGGAAAAAACATATATTCACATCAGAAATTTTTGTGGGAAGTCAAAATAATAATGAAATTTTTCTTCGCAATCACCTCACTCCAATGCAATCGAAGCTCTATTATGAAGCCAAAACGATCAAAGAAGCACACAATTTTCAATTTCTTTGGATTAAGAACAATCAAATTTTCTTACGTCAAACGGCTGCAAGTAAGGTTTATCAAATATCTTCTTTTAATGATATTCAATTTGTCAAAAAGGTATTTAAGAGCTTGGTTTAATTACAAATTATTATTACACACTTTTTTAAAATTTACACTTTTTCTTTATTTAATCAATAAGAATTTCTCTTTACATAATTGCTAACTAAAAAACGATTATATATTCAAATTAATTATTTTATTACTAATTTTATTAACTACTTCTTATTTACACTTTATTACATAACATTAAACTACAATTTAATTTTATATGATTCAATATTTTGCTACGTGACTTTCTTAGTTATTTTTCCAAATACAAACACTTTATATAACTATTTAAACATCAAATTTCTTAATACTAATTTTAACTCAAAAAAAATATACCATACCATACCATTACCATCAAATATACAAATATTTAGTAATACTAATTTTGATTTAAAGAAAAAAAAAATTCCTTATTTATTAACTTATTATATTTACATATCCTACAATTTTTCTACATTATTTTCATTCGATTATATAAATCTCCAATCGCATTTAATTTTTTATTATATTGTTTTGATTTCATTATTATTTAAAACAAGTAAAGAAACAGTCAGTCGGTGCAACCGACTTAGAAATACCCTACACCTATTTGGTTCAAATTTAAAGACATATCCCGACATAAGTCGTTTAAACACCATAAGAGCTGTTATTAATTTGATCGTAAGACATAGCTAACCAAATTAACTTTATAATACTAAAAACATTTTCTAATTACCCTATCTATTAAAAGATATTATAAATTCTTACTAATTTATTTATTTAAAAATATTAAAACAAAAAAACTTGAAACAAGACTAAATTAAACATTTTAAATGGTTAGTTTATATACCTAATAGAAAAGCTTATAAACGCAAAATATGCAATAAATGTATTTCTAAAATACAATTACAAACTTAGACCTTTTCATATAATTCATTCAAATATAAAAATAAATTTTACATAAATGCAGCAAGTACCTTTGAACATAGCTGAACCACTACAATTAAGTCTAGATTTCGGAGACACATAGGACATAGGAAATATATTCTTTGGCTTCGAAATTAAACTCGACCACAACCAATTCCCATGGTACTTTCATTACTAGTAACCTAGAGTTTAAATTTCATCAAAATAGCGGCATTTATTTTTGAGTTATGGTGTTTTTAAGATATATTTTTGTTAGCCCTTGAACTTTTCAAGGGTTCCAGAACCCGAAATTATGGTACGATTTCGCCCATATGCAGTCCCCGTCATACTTTCAATACTAGTTAACCCTTGTACACAATTGGAACGTTCTATCTTAATTTTAAGTTACTAGTTTTATTAATTTCGTTGATAAACTTTTACACATTGGGGGGTCTAAGAAAGGTACAAAATTAGAGGGACACGCAGGAAATAGTAAAGAACACCCATGTGCCAAATTTGAAGCTTCTACATTTGTTGTAAGTTACTATCTTTATTAATTTCGAAAATATGCTTTAAGGTCCTTGGAACTGAGTGGCTGGTCAACACCCACTACTCCAATTGGGCTCAAATTTCAAGGACACTAAGGAAATCGAAAGCGACACCCTGAAACCAAATTTAGAGGTTCTATCTTCATTGGTTTCGGAATTATGCTAGTTTGGCCTAAATTCGATCAAAAAGTTCTAAGTTCCGAACCCATTGTCCAATATTCACCGTACGCAATCGCCGCCGTAGTTTCATTACCAATAACCTACAGCACAAATTTCATGAAGATAGCGTCATTAGTTGTTGAGTTATCGTGATTATTTATATATGTTCGTTAGCCCTGAAACCGATTTAAAGGTCCAGAATCCGAACCCTTGGGCTGATTTCGCCCTTATGCAGTACACGCTTAACTTTAAGCACTAGTTAACCCTTGTACACAATTTGAAAGTTCTATCTTAATTTTAAGTTACTATTTTTAATAATTTCGATTATAAGCTTTTAAAACTTAAGAGGGTCTAAGAGGGATACTGAACCACCACTCCAATTGATCCCGAATTAGGGGGACACGCACGGGATAGTAAAGAACACACTTGTGCCAAATTTGAAGCTTCTACATTTTTTAAAGTTGTTATCTTTATTAATTTTAAAGATATGCTTTAAGGTTTTCGGAAATGTATGGCTGGTCCCCGACCCACTACTCCAATGGGGCCCAAATTTCAAAGACATTAAGGAAATAGGAAGGGACACCCTGATACTAAATTTGGAGGTTCTATCTTCTTTGGTTTCGGAATTATGCTCGTTTGGCCTAAATTCGATCAAAAAGTTCTAGGTTCCGAACCCATAGTCCATTCCCGAACTTACGCCATCCCCGAAGTAGTTTCATTACTAGTAACCTACAGCACAAACTTGATGAAGAAAGCGTCATTAGTTGTTGAGTTATTGTGATTTTTTATATATGATCGTTAGCCCTTCGATCGATTAAAAGGTCCAGAATCCGAACCAATGGGCCGATTTCGCCCATATGCAAACCCCGCCGTATTTTCAGTCCTAGTAACCTCCAGTTAAAATTTCATCAATATAGCTCCATTATTTTTTGAGTTATCGTGCCTACGGACGGACGGGCATGGCTATATCGACTCAGGAGGTCACGCTGATCACAAATATATATACTTTTCCATATCGCTTCCTTTAGGTGGTTACAAACACCATACCAAAGTTAATATACCCTTTTACCTATTCTATAGGTTTAGGGTATAAAAAATGTAATTTGTTAACAATTAAAAACATCCTAAAGTTACAGTGAACTTTCTTAAAAGTTTTATCGGTATCTAAATAATAAAAAAAAAATAAATAAATAAAAATTATTAAATTTGAGACTTTAATAACTCTTAATTAGTAAATAATATAAACTTTAACAATTTATAACTAAAAACAAATAAAAAAAAAAAGTTGTAAAAAAAAAAAAAATGGCTTTAACATTCAACGAAATCATTAAAGAAGCTCGTTCTGTTCCTCCATTTACGGGGAACGACTCGTACTCTCTATCCTCATTCATCAGCGAGGTAGAGACATTAATATCCTTAATGAAGTTGGTCAAGCCTATGTTAGCAGAATACTTTATGCAAAAATACAAGGGGAAGCTGGCGTTGCCATGAGGAGATTGCAGAACCCATCATGGAACCAAGTTAAAGCACAACTAATTAAAAGTTTCGGAGTAACGGAATCATACTTAAAACTAAAGGAACAAGTAGACCAAGTGAGCAGCAACAAAAACGTAAGTCAAATTTATAATAAATTAAATATAATCTTAGATAAGTTAAACCTTAAGTACTCTTTAGATCCTTCTAAACCTAGCGAGTTTAACCCCACAAATAATGAAAACTCTATTTTAGAAAAATTATTAAATAAAATAGAGCGGGTAGACGCTATGTTTATAAGGACTAAAAATATAACAAAGCTCGAAGAAGCTTATCAAGCCCTTGACGAGACGGGGATAAATAATATAAATTTTAAAACTGGAATTGCTTCGTATAATGACAAGAACTCAAATAAAAATCTTTCGTATAATAATAATAATAATAATATTAATAAATTTAACACCCCCAATCAAACTTACGGTAAGACTAATTACCGAAATTTTAATCATAATGTTCCTCATAACAGTCGTCAAAATTTTCCTAATCAAACTCATTATAGTGGTAATTATAGAACAAATGCTAATTCAGGAAGTTTTACAAATAAAACCAATCAACACGAACAAGAAGGGAAAAAGGTAGATTGTTTGATAGATACTGGAGCAGCTACCTCACTTATAGACGAAAACTTCTTTTCTCAGAAAAGATTTAAAAAATTAAAAAACCCTATAGTATAAATAATTTCATTAAATATAATTTCGTTACCCGTAATTGTACAGAGTTAATTACGGGTAACGAAATTATATTTAATGAAATTATTACTAAAATTCCAACCAAATTCAATGAAAACACTTTTATGTCTTGGAAAGTAACGCAACTCTCAAATAAAAAATTTAAAGCAATTATAGGCCTAAATTTACTTTTGCCAATAGGTGCTAAAATTGACTTACTCAGTGGTGGAATTAAGGTCAAAAACAAACTTATAAAGTTTAATTACACCTATCCCATTACTAGCACAAACCAATTAGAGTCGTTACAACTAAATAACCATGACTCATTTGAAAAATTAAAAAACAATCTTCTAAACAAAGAAGAACAAAGTTTTCTAAGAAAAATTATACAAAAAAATCAAGACCTCTTTTTTAAAGAAGGTGACAATTTAGCTAGTGTTAGCGGTGTAAAACACCAAATTATAACAACTAATTCCCAACCTATATATAGTAAAACATATAGATTTCCTAAGGTTGATTTCACACAAAAATGGCGGATAGTAATAGACTACCGCAAACTGAACGAAATTACCGTAAGCGACAAGTTCCCTATTCCCAATACTGAATCTCTGTTCGACAAACTCGGACGAGCTCAATATTTTTCAACCCTAGATCTCGCTAAGGGTTTTCACCAAATTCTAGTAGATGAAAAAGATAGGGCTAAGACCGCGTTTCCACACCACAGGGTCATTTTGAATTCAAGCGAATGCCGTTTGGACTCAAAAATGCACCGGCTACTTTTCAAAGGATGATTAACTTTGTCCTGAGAGATCAAATAAATAAAATTTGCGTCGTCTATCTTGACGACATTCTGATATTCTCAACATCTCTTCAATAGCATGTTGAAGCAATAACAGAAATATTTAAAAAATTAAGGGAATACAACTTAAAAATTCAAATCGACAAATGCAACTTCTTTGCAAAATCAACGGAATACTTAGGACATATCTTAAAACAAGAAGGTATTAAACCAAACGACAAAAAAATTGAAGTCATTAAAAATTTAGAACTCCGCAAAACATGCAAACAAATTAAAAGTTTCCTCGGTATAACAGGCTCCTATCGTAAGTTCATAAAGGGCTATGCTAAAGTAGCGCAACCACTAACAAAATGTTTAAAGAAATAATAATAATAAAGTACAATTCTTTTAGACAAATTTATATAACAGACATTGAGATAAATAACGAAGAATACTTAAACAATATTTTACGAAGATATATAAAAAAGGGGACAACGGGAATTTTTTCAGAATTAAAAGACTCTCGATATAACATACTAGAACAAAAACTAATACAACTGTTTTCGAATAACAGAAAAATTAAATTTATAAAATGTTCAAATAGGGCAATTGACTTAAGTACTGAAGAGGAAGCAATAAAAATTATTGAAACCACACATAAACGGACCAATCACAGGGGTATCTTTGAAAATTATAATGAATTAAAAACCACTTATTTCTTTCCAAAATTTAAGATAATTCACAAATACATTGACAATTGTGACTCATGTAACTTAACGAAATATGATAGACAACCAATTAAATATAAATTTGAAATTACAGAAACACCCTCTGAGCCTAACGAAATTCTACACGGAGATTTGTTCTTCTGTTATAAAGAGGTTTATCTCACCCTTATCGACAAGTTTACAAAACATATAATAGTTCAAAGACTGAATGACAGAAACGCTGTCACTATCATTCACTCTTTAAAAAATAGATTTTCTATATTTGGGAAACCTAAGAAAATCGTGTTTGATAACGAATTCAATAGCATTAATATAAAAGATTGTTTGAGACAAGAAGGTATTGAAGTACACTTCACTTCACCTCGTTCTCACACGGGAAATTCACCCATTGAAAGAGTTCACGGGACTCTGAACGAACATCTACGAATTCGAACGAATCTAAACTTTCTCCTTTAGAAAAGGTTTTATTTGCAGCTGAAAACTATAACAACTCTATTCACTCTGTAACATTAGTAAGACCAATAGATTTTCTAAGAAATAAAGTTCCAAGTTTATTAGTTATCAAGGAAAGATTAGAGAATGTAAAAAATAAAACAATAGGAAAAATGAATGAAAAAAGGAAATCCTTTATACCCCAGGGAGACTCAGAAATTATTATAGAAAACCCAGAAGCAGTACGTTATAAACATAAACAAAAATATATAAAAATTAAACCAAAACTTCTTGATAATAAATTAAAAGATATAAGAAATAAAAATATTCATCCATCTCGGATTAAAAGAAGCTTTAAATATTTTTCAGATAACAAAAACACCGAAATTAATAATAAAATCACTTCTATTCAAAATATTACTAACAAGCGTACTGCTGCGAATTGCTCTACCAACTAATTTTACTAACGCAGACATTAAAATAACAAAACTAGAAGGACAAAGTGGATTCCAAAATATAAAACAAGATGAAATGCCTTTAATTCAAAATTTCTCAAAAATTTTATCCATTATAGACCCTTACGAACTAGAAACAGCACTAGATAAAATTAACGAAACAATAACTATCGTATTCTCATCAGACGAAGATAAACTACTAAAAAATCAACTTGTAACTCAAGTGACCCAAACAAGACATAAAATTAAAAATTTCTCACCGCCATAAACGAGGACTTTTGAACATAGGTGGAAAAGTTGCAAACTGGCTTTTCGGACTTGTAGATAACGATGACAAAATTGAAGAACATTTAAAAAGTTTAGACTTAAACAATCATGAACTCATCGCAAATTGGAACAAACAAATTCAAATTAACTGGAATTTTCAAAACAATATCGAAACATTAAAACAACATATTTCAGAAAATAGAGTTCCTACTTTAAAAGCATTAAATCAAACAACTGATATAACAAGAAAAAGTATTAAAAATATACATTTCCTTTCTGTCCTATCTAACATTATCCTTCTAAATTCAGAAATAGTCAAAATCCAACAAAATATCGCATTTGCAAAATATAATATTATGAGTAACTCTATACTAACAAACGAAGAAATTGACGAATATGATATAGATATTTTAAAATACAAGAATTTAAAATGCTCTTTTCTAAAATTTAATAATAAACTAATTTTTGTAATATTAATTCCAAATTTTACAAAAGATCTTGCCGTAAAATACAAAGTAATTCCAGTTCCAAATAACAATTTTGAAGAAATTCATATAGAAAATACTAATATTTTAAAATATAAAAATAAGCTATTTATTGATAATGAAGAAATTAATATTAGACTATTAAAAAAATTAGAAGATTGTACCAATAGTTTACTAAATGAAAACTATAATAAATGTAAAAAAGTAATAAATAAAAACTATGAATTAGTAGAAATTTTACCAAATATGATATTGGTCAAAAATGCTAAAAATATAACTTTATCAAATAATTGTAATAACGTTGATTATAAGTCAGAGAAAAATATTATTGTAATATTTAATAATTGTACCATAAAAATTAATGATGTCATATTTTCAAATTTAGAAAAATCTGTAAAAAATCATATAATTTTGCCTAACTATTTAGAAATTGAAAAAAATGTTACAATAAAAACAAATATTGAAAACATTCATATTAAGCAACTTGAAAATATAAAAGAAATAAATAAAATAAAGCTTAAAACCAATAAACATTCAATAATGTATTACATTATCATATTTTTAATAACAATTTTAATAATACTAGGGTTAACGAATCTTATTCTAATTTATGTATTTACCCAAGTATTGTAAAACCAAAACAAAAAAAGATAAAATTGAACTTCAGAACACTCAGGAGATTGTTCAGCCTAACTTTGGGGGGATTATGTTCCAACAATATATCAAGGTGTAAAATTCTCCAATATTAAAATATTTTTCATTAATGAGAAAATTCGCTACCAAATTTTCTCATATCGTAATTTGATTCTGGTCATTTCTTTATTTAATAATTTCTCATTCTTTTAAATTTCCCGACAAAGAAAACCGATTAATATATTTTTGTTCTCACCGATAAATTATTAATTCTTCAAATTCACTGTTATTAACAAAATAATTATTATCTTTCTCGCTCTAACAACATGATCTATATGATGGTCACTATTATAATTTAAATTTCCCATCATAAGTTTTTCGCGACAAATTAAATCGCGTTCAATAAATTTTCTCATTAGAATTTTTTTGTGAACTAATCAGTAAGATTAATTCTTTAATTAGAAGTTTCCCACAGTATAGTTTGTGCTGACCAAACAAAATAATAATATAAAATGACCAATTATTGGTAGTAACAGTTCAGTCTTGTCTTTTCCTAATAACGGAACAAATCAAATCAAACTTACAAACTGAGGTTTATAAGTTATAAAAATTAAAATAAATATAAAGTGTAACTAATTAAGAGAATAAATAAAATAATAATTTTATTTTTTTTTAATATATAAAACACTAGTTTTATTTCTTACATGTGTCTAATGTAAGTTTATTTGATTTTGTTTCCGATAGATAATGAATATATTAATAATAATCTTACTTGAATATGCGTGTGCGTATTTTGTTTAAAAAAAATATTTTAATGAATATGTTTTTAGATTACTACCATGAATTGTCAAATTATTATCAGTATATGCATGTGTGTATGTAAACAAATCTTAAGAAACATAAACAAACAAGTGAGGGGAAAAAACCAAGGGTTTTTAAAAAGCACATTTTCAAAATTATATACGGTTTCTTACTGAATATTTCATCATTTATTTTTATAAAAATATATATAAAAATAAATGATATATACTTAGAATATAACCCCAATGCACTCAAGGAAACCTGTTAATAAGTGCGGTAAATAATGTTGCAACTTAAATGTTAACGTTTAATTTTGGAAAAAACTTACACTGGTGAATAAGTTACTGTTTTATAAGAACATAAATATTTTAATTTTGAAGACCTAGTAGACCTTCAATGGGGAAGGTTCCCAAATTTTTGCTTAGCAAACTTATGATGGATCTGCTCTACCCTCTCCTGTCTTCGCCCTTCCATTTTTTTCCGGTTCTAGGAAATCAATTTTGAACTCCAACAAAATTTGGAATTTTACCTAGAATATTATTATTTAACCAAAAATGGTTAAGACTAAGAAAAAATTTTTTCAATAAGTATTAAAGTTACAGGTGCTTGAAAATAGCAAAATTTCAATTTTCGAGCTCTTATAGCTCCTAAACAGGGGGTGTGACAAAAAACTTTTGTTAACCGACTCCTACTAATTTCGGAGGACCTAACTTCTCCCAAAATTTCAAGACCCTAGTTTGAACCGTTTAGACGATATATGGGGCCAAAAATTTTGCCATAGTTGAGTTTAGCTTAATGGTAAATTTTAGTACCGTATGGTAACTCTACACATTTTAATCTTATATTTTAATCTTATATGTAATGGCTAAAGTTACTGCAAAATTTAGTTGGTCTACTGCGAAAGGTTCGAGTAGCTGCCATACAACTCCTTCTTTTATATGAGCATTACACTTATGAGCATTACAAAAGTGGATGACATAATTTTTATATTACGGTCATACGGGTATCTCAGAGTTGACACAGTCTACTCTAATACACTGTTTTTTGTACCTCGTTTTTGTACTATTTTTGGTTTGCAAAATATTCGAAAATTCTCAAAAATCAAAATCTTATGTATACATTGTGAAAATATTGCGCTCAGCAGTTTAGGCTGTAGTCGTGTGCACGGAAAGACGTACGGAAATGCCGTTCCAAAATATCAGGGATCAATTTTTAGTGCGAAAACAGTACCTACCGTTTATCATATTTCATATTGCATAATTCTTTTTTTTTATATTTGAAATAAGAAATCTTTTTTATTCTCGTAAAAAAGTACTTACCATATCCAGTACAAAATACTAAAAATTCATGTTTGACACCAATTAATAGGCCACTTAATGTTAAAGGAGATTTTCCAACAATCGTTGATCTAGCTTAATATTTTCCAGCTTTATAGAAATTACTATAATTTGTGGAACTAAAAATATAATTTCTGTAACAGTAATAAAGAATAATGATTGGAACGTTTGCACTTGGAAAGTTCGTTCACTTTTTGCCCCAGGTGCAGCATATGAACTGATAAACCAACTCGGCAACTAGAATGCTGAATTAAATGCATTACACGAACTAAACTGGACAGGAAAGCCCATAAAAAGAATGGAAGGAAGATAATTACGTAGATAAAGATATCTACTATGACAGACTGGAGAAACCGGAGAATCATCTTACGGTCCCCAGATCAGAGACGATTAAATCAAATAGATATCGTGATGAGTGACATTAGATACGCTTCAGTTATGGTGGTTTTGCGAACATGGCAAGTCGCAAATGTGGACTCGGACCACCTTCTTGTCATAGTTAGAACCCGAGCAAGAAAATCTACACATAAAAAACACGTACATACCACAAAAAAAAACGTAGAATCGATACAATCATCCGAAATTGAAAACAAATATGCCGAAGCAATTACCCATATGATGCAGTTCTCACCCATAAGCGAATATACGCCAGTTGAAGAGAGCAAAAGGTTTCAAACCCAGTACAATCGGTTGTAAAAATAAAGAGGAGAACCATATTACCGACAACGATGGTATTCTTTGTAGATGATCTGAACACTTTGAAAAGCAATTAAACGGCGATTGATGTTATCATAAATACATCATCGTCTCCCATAATTAAGCATCACTCAATATCCAACCACTCAATTTGAAGAGAGTGCAAGAACGTTACGCTTGGAAGTGAACGAGAAAAAGATTGTTTACATGGTGGCAACAAACAACTACGCCCTACTTCGCCGTTTACGTCAAAATGTTACGGTTGGTGACTTCAACTTTAAGGTGGTGAAACCTTTTGTATATCTCGGCTGTCAAATTAACACAGAAGTTTCTTCCTGAAAATTAGGCGTAGAATAGTGCTAGGCAACCGTTGTTACTTTGTGTTAAACAAACACATGAGGGTAAGCACTCTGAGTAAAAAGATAAAGATAACACTGTACAAGTTCTGACATATGGTGCACAATCATGAACCATATCCAACTAAAATGAAATCTGATCGGGTCATATGAAAGAAAAATTTTAAGATGGAATGTAAGATTGCTGAATATGTTTGGAAGTTGGAGAGAAGCTGCGCATGACAGAAGCTAACGAAGGAAAGCTTTGGACTTGACTTAAAAATAGCAATTTGTTATGCCGATAGAGTAAGTAAGTAAGTATTTAATATGATTAATGCAAAGATAGGCACATTTTGCAAAGATATGCACTCTGTTTCCAGCAACCTCAATGACAGCTTTATCTGGAGAAATCTCAAAATTTTCAATCGAACTTGCTATATTAATTTACTTGCGCACTTTTAATTTCAACTTTGCATTCTAAATACTTCTGAAGATATGTATGCTAGGTTCTAAAACTTGTAGGCAGCTCTTGGAAAATGAAGCCTAAACTTTTTGAAGCTCATAGAAGTGTTTGCAATATTATATAACTTTCTGTATTTTTATCCTTCTCCTATAATTAGTTTTGAAAAAGTCCCCGAAGTCTTGGTCTGATTTTAACCAAAAGCCATAGAGAACCTAGAAATTGTCGAAAAATCTCATCAACAAAATCATTTTGTGTGAATTTTAAAGCCCTAGCTCTTTTAAGTTTTTAGTGATTGTGCTGACAGACAGATGGAGGGACGCACATAGCTAAATCGATTTACCTTTCGAAGCTGATCCGAACCATAACTTTAAGTTTATAACTAAATAAGAAATTTTAATCAACTTATAACATTTAGTTCATTTAAAAAGGTGTTTTTATTTTAATTAAGATCTAGGAAAATTAACATGAATTTGGACTGCTTTTTAAACAAATTGTCTTATACATCATTTTTTATTTGATCAAATTTTATATTTTATCAATTATAATATACATACTCGTATATTTAATATAATCCAAAAATATTTTTTCAGTTTTTCATTTTTTATTAAAACATTACTATATTTAAAAGATAAAAAATAAGAAATATAAATAAAATAGGTTAATTGTTAGAAACCAAATATTTTGTTTTACATTATTGTTAAGTTGTTAATGTTGTACGCATTTAAATAATCATTTAAAAAATTTAATAAATTAAAAAACTAATGAAATTTAAATATGAATAGCTTTCTTTAATTTAAAGCAAAACGAAGAAGAGTGTAATAGAGTAGACTGTGTCAACTCTGGGATACCCGTATGACCGTAACATATACATTATATCATCCGGTTATTTACTTTTGGCAAAATTTCAAACATACAGCTTTATTAAGTATAGTGTAATGCTCATATAAAAGAAGGAGTGTATGGCAGCTACTCGACAGTAGACCAACCAAATTTTGCAGAAACTTTGGCCATTACACTAAACTATTTTTAGCAAAATTTCAGACACCCAGTTTCATTAGGTGGAGAGTAATGCTCATATAAAGAAAGAAGTTGTTTGACAGCTGTTCGAGTAGCTGGACCCAAAATGGCTGGATTTAAATAGCGATGACGGCTATTACAAAACAAAAACGAATTTGCGAAAATTTCAAGATCCTAGCTCCTTTAGCTTTTGAGTGGGGAAAAAAATCTTTGTGAGTTAAGCGACATCTATTGAGCTTAAAGTGGAACTTTCACCTCGAAATATCACAAATTATTTATATAGATAGAACAAGTAGACATTTTTTTTGATTTTAAAGTCCGCACTTGCTTTTTATTTTTATTCTATACTTTTTTTCTTTCTTCTATTAAAAAATAATTCTCATAAATATTTAATTCTATTTTAAATAAATACAGGGTATAACAAAAATCATAATCAGTTTAGAAATTAAATAATTTTTACGTTTAATTAATTTTTTTTTTCAGATTATAAAATATACAAAAAGGAAATTTTTTTACATTAAGTATAAAAAATAATGTCACTGAAATGACCCTCGTTTTCAGCTTCGCAATGAAGAGCTCGTATTTTTCGAAATTATTCGCTCTCCAAAAATTTTCCCTGAAAGTGCCATTGTGTCTCGGTCAGTATGGGCATTGGATTCATCCTGCTGAAACCAAATATCAGGTCCGTTTTCAAGAGCAGGATGTAAAAATGTTCTATTATAAACCGATACCACTCTCCATTTACGGTTACAGAACTTCGAACTTTATTTTCGAAGAAGTAAGGCACAATGATATTTTCAAATGTAATGTTCCTTCGTTTTGCTTTGAATTAAAGAAAGCTATTCATATTTAAATTTAATTAGTTTTTTAATTTATTAAATTTTTTAAATGATTATTTAAATGCGTTACATTTACGGTTTTTTGTTCAGTTGTTAATTTCTCCATTATTTATTCTGCATGTGTTATTTATATAATCTGAAAAAATGAAAAAAAAATATATAACCGAAAAGTTTTTAAATTTTTAAGCCCCATGGTGACTCTTGGCCACCCTTTATGAACATTTTTATTATCTTTAAAGAAAATATCAGTTAAATAAAACACTGGATTGCCATATAATACAAATATGGTTCGTGATATTTTTTTATTAATTAAAGTTTTAAAATTTAGTATTTATTTAAATGTGTATATTTGAATGTGTTTAACTCGAAATCAATATTAGATTGTTTACCATTATAAAACAGTTTATAAAATTATTTAGATAGTTGGTATAGGAGATTAGCAAATATACACAATGAAAAATCTTAAATGCATGTTTGTTTAACACAACTTAAGTCTAAAGTGGAAAATAATTAAAATATTATGCATAACAATTTTTTGCTATTTATGATTAGAATAAGAACTAAGTAGAAAAGAATTCACTTTGAAAAAATCCTTTTTATTATAAAAACTTTGTTATATTAAATTAATTTTTTATTTATGTTACATTTCAAAACTGGTTAGAAGATTTTTGTTGCATTTATTATTTTTTGATTTAAAATATGTTATAATTACTTAAAAAATAATGCAAAAATTCTTTTTTAAAATTTTTCTCTTAATATAATACTTTCACATAAAAAGTTAATATGTTTTATATTTGAAAAAACTGGTAATCGCATAAATATATATTCTCATATTGCAACACTAGAAAAATAATTTACTTCTCATTGCCGAATTGTTCTTTTCAGAATTCTGAGCTAACAATATTTTCAGGCCATGAACCAAAGAGCGAAATATATTTTAGAAGGCTTATTTTTGCCGGATTTTGGGAAAAAATTTAAACATAATCTTATGGAGCTTATATGGACGGCTGGGTTAAAAATCCTTATAACTCAAAAACTATCAATTTTTTAGTTTTTTGTTCAAAGGTGGCCTAAAAATTCGATCTTGAAGCTGCAGTGCTTTTTGGTGTATTCGGTTTTAAAAAAAAAATTCTTACTTTTGTATAATATACGTATGACTATAAGTGAAAGGGTATACTAAATTTGCCACTACGTTTATAACGCAGAGATGGAGGGGGGTAGATACAGACTCAAAAGTATGGATCGGCTCAAAATCGAAAAAACAACGATCAAGCTATGTATGTCCGTCCGTCCGCACGATAATTCAAAAAATAAAGAAGCTAAGATTCTGCAATTTTCACAAACTCATTTTTATGGAATATCCGTCATCGCTATTGAAATCCAGCCATTTAGGTCCACGTACCTACTATACAATTTGGTCTATTTGGTTCGAGTACCTGCTATACAAATTATTAGGTGGAGTTGCTATGTGTTTACATAACTCTATAGATTTTAAAATATTTAGAAATATTTCAAAGAATTATAATAGTTTATTTTCAATTAAATTACTTACCAACAAACAAATACTAGTTATATCTTTAATTTACAGAGCACCACTAAATGATAAAAAATCAATTGACATTTTTATGCCCTACACCTATGAAATAGGGTATATTAACTTTGGTATGGTGTTTGTAACCACCTAAACGAAGCGAGCTAGATATGGAAAAGTATATATATGTGTGATCAGCGTGACTTCCTGAGTCGACATAGCCTTGTCCATCCGTCCGTCTGTAGGCACGGTAACTCAAAAACTAATGTAGCTATCTTTATGAAATTTTAGATGTAGGTTACTAGGACTTAAATTACGGCGGGGATTGCATATGTGCGAAGTCGGCCCATGGGTTCGGATTCTGGACCTTTTAGTTGTTCTAAGGGCCAAGGAACATATAAAAAAAATAGGATAACTCATCAACTAACGGAGCTACAATCATGAATTTTGTGGTGTAGGTAACTAGTAATAAGACTATGGCGGGGACTGCGTACGGTCGAGTTCGGATCCTAGAAGTTTTTGATCGAATTTAGGCCAAACAAGCATAATTCCGAAACCAATGAAGATAAAACCTTCAAATTTGGTATGTCTGTGCCTCTTCCTTTGTCCTTAGAGTCATGCACATTTATGACCAATTGGAGTAGTTCTAAAAATCCTAAAAGCATATCATTGAAATTATTAAAAAAAATAGCTTAAAATTAAGATAGAACGTTCCAATTGTGTACAAGGGGTTCATTAGTATTGAAAGAACAGCGCCAACTGTATATAGGCGAAATCCGAGGGTTCGGATATTGGAACTTTTTAATCGAATTTAGACCAAACGAAATTAGAACCTCCAAATTTGGTATCAGGGTGTCCCTTTCTATTCCCTTAGTGTCAATTGCATATTTACCAACCTTAACCTTAAAGCATATTTTCGAAAATAATAGAGATAGTAACTTCAAAAAAACGTAGAAGCTTCAAATTTGGCTTAAGGCTGTTCTTTATTATTTCCTACGTATTCCCTTAATGAGATCAATTGGAGTGGTGGTTCAGGTAACTCTCTTAGACCTCGAAAGATTGAAAGGCTTATCATCGAAATTAATAAAAATAAATTTATTATTTATTATTTTAAAATTAATATAGAATGTTCCAATTATGTACAAGGGTTAAATAGTATCGAAAATATGACTGGGACTGCATATGACCGAAATCGTATCATGGTTTCGGGTTCTGGAACCTTTGAAAAGTTCAAAAGCTAACAAACGTATATCTTAAAAATACAAAAACTCAGAAACTAATTACGCTATTTTGATGAAATTTATATTCTAGGTTACTAGTAATGAAAGTTCCATGGAATTGGTTCTTGTCAGGTTCAGATTTTAGAAGCTTTTGATCGAATTGAAGTCAAACTAGTATAATTTCGAAACCAAAGAAGAAAGAACCTTATATTTGGGGCACATGTGTTTTTTTTCTTATTTGTTTTGTGTACGTGAAATTTTGGATGAATTGGAATAGCGGTTTGCGTACCACCCCCACTACTACCAAGACCTTAAAGCATAATATATTCGAAATTAATAAAGATAAAAAAATCAAATTTAATACACTATTTCCTATTTCCGTTCTTATTTAGCACTTTTATATTTTTAAAAGGCTCAGAGTTTTACTATTAAACAAATTATATATTATATTTTATAAATTAAAAACAAAATATTTTTTTAATAAACGACGAAATTTTTTTTAGTTTTTAATTGTTATTATATCATATCTATATTTTATTCAATTATTACCATATGTAATATACATATAATTAAGAAATTGTATACGATACTTAAGTTGTAAAATTTATTTGTGTATTAAAATTTATTATGTGAACAATTCTAAATTTATCATTTGTAAACATTTATTGCATATTTTGATTATTAAATTTTGTGATAAAAAGCTAATGAAAGCATTAATGGTTTTAACTAACATTAAAAAGCATGAAATTATATAAACTTTTATATTTATATTATTACAAATTAATATTTCTTTCGAATAACTTTGAGTTTAATTAATAAATTTAAGTTTATATAATAAATAAATTTAAAAATTATTGAAAATTGAAATAATTAACCAAGAGTACTAAATCATTCAACAGTAAATGCACTACACCTAAAAATCATGAAAAAGAGTAATTTCTGCATGTGTGTAAAATTTTATTGAATTGGATAAAAGTTTTAAATATGTAATTTTGTATTTGCATTTTACTAATCCCTTTATCTCAACTTTATTCCTTGTTTACAAAAGAACGTAAGACAAACACAATAGTTCACGGTCATTTTAACTTTAATATAAAAAATTACGTTGACAAACTGATACAAGAATATAAAACAATTGTAACATCTAATCAGCCAAGCCACATGAGTAGTATCAACTGTTGCAATTCTGTATTCACCAAAACCGGTTTCGTAATTTTTGTATTCACAAATATAAAATTTAGTTAATATAAATAATAAAAAAAAATAAGTAATGACAATTAGTTTAGGGAACAGATTTAGAACCTAATTTTAAAATTGTATAATTATGAATGTTTGCTCAGTCTCACAGATGTTAATTAAAATAATAATCCATTTTTAAGTGACCTAGATATGATATAAGTAAAATAAAATTACCTACTTACTCAATGCAAATAAAAAATTAAATTTCTTATATTATCTACGAATCCATTTTTTTATTTAGTTTGCTACAAACTTTTTTTTTTAAATAAATATGAATGTTGATTTTACTATAATATTTTATTTTTTTTCTTGAAGTAATGTCACAAAACAATTTAAACAAGTGTTGAAAAAAACCAAGGGTTTTTAAAAAAGCACATTTTCAAATTTTAATTTTATTACATACTGAGTTTAACTTTGGAAATATTTACTTGGAAATAGTTACTGCTTACTTATAAAATTTACTGCTAACAGTAAAGTTTTTATTTTAAAGTTGTAATAGCCCTTCAACTGGGAAGGTTTCCAAGTTTCTCAAGGATCTAACTTCATATAACCACCCCCCCCCCCCCCTCCGTACCCCCATTTTTTTAGGTTCTATGAATTAAATTGTGAATTCCACAAAAATTTGGAATTTTACTTAGAATTATACAATCTAAGCAAAAATGGGTAAAACTAAGAGACACTTTCTTCAATTTAAGGAACCGCATTTAAGTTAAAGAAAAACCTTTAACATATGTTAAAATATAATGTTGGGCCTTTAAATTTTGTATATTAATAAAAATAAAATTGGACAGGTATTCAAGTTACAGGTGTTTAAAAATAGCAAACTTTAAATTTTTGAGTCCTTATAGCTCCTTAACAGGGGGCGCGATAAAAAAATTTTGTTAACCGACTCCTACTAATTTCTGAGGATCTAACTTCTCCCAAAATTTTAAGACCCTAGCTTGAACCGTTTAGAAAATATGTGATATACAAAATTTTTTGAAAATGTGCTAAAAACGAGGAAGATTCTAGTTGCCCTTGTCAACTTTTAGATACCCGTGCGTGTATTAAATAAATAAGAATTTCATAAATTGCAATTGAACTGTTTGACAGAAAATTCAAAATATTTGTTTTTTTATATTTAATTACAAAAAAAACGAGGAAGATTATAGTTGCCCTTGTCAACTTTTAGATACCCGTGCGTGTATTAAATAAATCAGAAATTCTTATATTGCAATTGAACTGTTTGGCAGAAAATTCAAAATATTTGTTTTTTTATATTTAATTACAAAAAAAATTAATAAAAAAAAAATGAATTAAAAAAAAAGATGAATTTAAAAAAAAAATATGCTCTCAACGAGATTCGAACCCACACTTTTCAATTAAAATGTCGAGGTCTTAACCACTAAGCCATCGACTTTCTATTCATGTCAATTATTTTTTTTAAATTATTATAGTTGCGATGGTATCAATTGTTTGTTTTGAATAACTGTTTTGAATTTTTTTAAAAATGTATTAAAAAAAATAAATAATTTATAAATGAGAATTTTAAGATGAATTTAAAAAAAAAAAAAATTTTGCCACAGCCAGGAATCGAACCGAAACGTTTTGACTACTAGTCCCATGACCTATCCACTATACCATAGAACAATTAATAATTTGTCTACAAAACGAGTTTTTATTTATCTCATTATTTTTTTTTTAATAATTCTAGTTGCTAAGGTATCAATTGTTTGTTTTAAATAACAGTTTTAAATAATCGTAGTTTCTATGGTATCAATTGTTTGTTTTAAATAACAGTTTTGAATTTTTTTATAGAAATATTAAAAAAAATTAATAATTTTTAATATAAATGAGTCTTCTGTCAAATTTTCTATAAAATAAAATTTTTTCAAACATAAAATAAATACATATATTTTATTAAAACAAGTAAAGAAACAGTCAGTCGGTGCAACCGACTTAGAAATACCCTACACCTATTTGGTTCAAATTTAAGGACATATCCATAAGTCATTTTAACACCATCGAAGTTGTTATTAATTTGATCGTAAGACATAGCTAACCAAATTAACTGTATAATACTAAAAACATTTTCTAATTACCCTATCTATTAAAAAATACTACAATTTCTTACTAATTTATCTATTTAAAAATATTAAAAAACAAACAAACTTGAAATAAATGAAAAAATATTTATTCCAATTCAATTACAAAATGAAAAAATTCTAATTATTAAATTTTGTGATAAAAAGATAATCAAAGCATAATATATTTAATAACCCAAATTTTTAAAAATTGCAATTACTTTAAATGGTTAGTTTATATACCTAATAGAAAAACTTATAAACCCAAAATATGCAATAAATGTATTTCTAAAATACAATTAAAAATTTACACCTTTTCATATAATTCATTTAAATATAAAAATAAATTTTACATAAATGCAGCAAGTACCTTTGAACATAGCTGAACCCCTACAATTAAGTCTAGATTTCGGAGACACATAGGACATAGGAAATATATTCTTTGGCTTCGAAATTAAACTCGACCACAACCAATTCCCATGGTACTTTCATTACTAGTAACCTACTGTTAAATTTCATCTAAATACCGGCATTATTTTTTGAGTTATGGTGTTTTTAAGATATATGTTTGTTAGTCCTTGAACTTTTCAAGGGTTCCAGGACCCGAAATTATGGTACGATTTCGCCCATATGCAGTCCCGTCATACTTTCAATACTAGTTAACCCTTGTACACAATTGGAACGCTCTATCTTAATTTTAAGTTACTAGTTTTATTAATTTCGATGATAAGCTTTTACACATTGGGGGGTCTAAGAGAGGTTCTGAACCACCACTCCAATTGATCCCAAATTAGGGGGGCACGCAAGAAATAGTAAAGAACACCCTTGTGGCAAATTGGAAGCTTCTACATTTGTTTCAAGTAACTATCTTTATTAATTTCGAAAATATGTTTTAAGGGCCTAAGAACTGAGTGGCTGGTCCCCGATCCACTACTCCAATGGGGCCCAAATTTCAAAGACACTTACGAAATAGGAAGGGACACCCTGATACCAAATTTGGAGGTTCTATCTTCATTGGTTTCGGAATTATGCTCGTTTGGCCTAAATTCGATCAAAAAGTTCAAAGTTCCGAATCCATTGTCCAATCCTCACCGTACGTAATCACCGCCGTAGTTTCGCTGCCAATAACCTACAGCACAAATTTCATGAAGATAGCCTCATTAGCTGTTGAGTTATCGTGATTTTTTATATATGTTCCTTAGCCCTGACATCGATTAAAAGGTCCGGAATCCGAACCGTTGGGCTGATTTCGCCCTTATATAGTCCGTGCTGTACTTATAGTACTAGTTAACCCTTGTACACAATTTGAACGGTCTATCCTAATTTTAAGTAACTATTTTTAGTAATTTCGATTATAAGCCTTTAAAACTTGGGAGGTCTGAGAGGGGTACAGAACCACCACTCTAATTGATCCCAAATTAGGGGAACACGCAAGAGATAGTAAAGAACACCCTTGTGGCAAATTGGAAGCTTCTACATTTTTTCAAGTTGTTATCTTTATTAATTTTAAAGATATGCTTTAAGGTCTTCGGAAATGTGTGGCTGGTCCCCGACCCACTACTCCAATGGGACCCAAATTCACAAGACACTTAGGAAATAGGAAGGGACACCCTGATACTAAACTTGGAGGTTCTATCTTCATTGGTTTCGGAATTATGCTCGTTTGGCCTAAATTCGATCAAAAAGTTCTAGGTTCCGAACCCATGGTCCAATCCCGACCTTGCGCAATTCCCGAAGTATTTTCATTACTAGTAACCTACAGCACAAATTTGATGAAGATAGCGTCATTAGTTGTTGAGTTATCGTGATTTTTTATATTTGTTCGTTAGCCCTGAAACCGATTAAAAGGTCCAGAATCCGAACTCATGGGCCGATTTCGCCCATATGCAATCCCCGCCGTACTTTCAGTCCTAGTAACCTACAGTTAAAATTTCATCAAGATAGCTCCATTATTTTTTGAGTTATCGTGCCTACGGACGGACGGACGGACGGACGGACATGGCTATATCGACTAAGGCGGTCACGCTGATCACAAATATATATACTTTTCCATATCTAGCTCGCTTCCTTTAGGTGGTTACAAACACCATACCAAAGTTAATATACCCCTTTACCTATTCTATAGGTGTAGGGTATAAAAAAAATAGATAAAAAAAAATGAATTTAAAAAAAAAAAAAAATTTTTCCTTAGCCTGAATTCGAACCGAGACATTTTTGCTACATTTAACATGTCCTAACCACTACACCATGAATCGATTAATAATTAAACAACAATTTGTTTGTTTTTATACCCGTGCATACATATATGACATCGGGTATATTAGATTTGCTCCTCCGTTTGTAACGCATCGATCTAGACGAGCTAAATATAGTGTCAAAGGTACGTATCGGCTCAGAATCGAAAAATTAGTCGATCTAGCTATGTGTGTCTGTCCGTCCGTCCGTCCGTCCGTGTGTCAGCACGATAACTCAAAAACTAAAAGGGCCAGAGTCTTGAAATTCACACAAAGTCATTTTTAGAAAATTTCTAGGTTCCCTATTGTTTTTGGTTAAAATCGGACCAAGGCTTCGGGGAGCTGCCATACAACTTTTTTGCACCAATATGAATTTCTTCAAAACTAATTATACTACGGGGATAAAAATTACCCACGGTTAGTTTTATAATGACTCCGGCACTTATATGAAGTTTCAAAATGTTAGGGCCCCATTTTCGGGGTGTTTTTTTTTTTTTTTTAAGCTAAAGTTATGGGACAATGAATGAAAATTTTGTTATTTTTTTTGTGATTTTTTTTTTTTGTTAATTTTTTTTTTTTTTTTTTTTAAGCTAAAGTTATGGGACAGTGAATGAAAATTTTGTTTTATGTTTTGTGATTTTTTTTTTTTTTGTTTTACGTCAAAATTATGGAGTAATGAGTTAAATGTATAAGGGAAGTATATTACGGTTTATTTTATACACCATAGTGGGTATGCACGGGTATCTAAAAGTTGACAAGGGCAACTATAATCTTCCTCGTTAATGAGTATTTTTGCAGTATCTGTAATACTCTATAATGGTACTTGAATGATACTGCTACATCTTAAATTAGAAATGGTACGGATTTAGTTCAATAAAATATATAAAACGGATTGAATATTAAAAAAAATTTTGAATATTTGTTATAAAAAGTTGTAGACCTGAACATTCTTGGAAAATGGAGTGTCAATTGGCTCTGCGGTGTTACTGTATTAACGTTAGCTAAAATAGAAGCTATTTTATATACTAAATGCTGTAATCATTTTTATATAGAGCCGTGTGCTCTCTAAAATTTGTTTTAAAAGTCTAGAATTCAGGAATACCAAAAGATCTTGAAAATAACATTAAATTTGATGATGGTTCCCAAAATTTTTGAGAGATTACAGACGTAACATTAAATACAAAATTCAAAATTTTTTTATAAGTTTTAGAAATTTTCAGTCATTTAACCCTTTCAAATTATTTAGAGCAATATAAGTTAGTGGAGGGACGTCGGTGGGTTAGTGTAACTATCCTTGACATCGTAAATATGTCGGCGACGTCGTGAATACAATGTCGCATGATCGTAAATGTAAACTACAAAAATTTTACATTGTCTCATGATCGTAAATTCATTATACCTGTGCATACATATATGACAACGGGTATATTAGATTTGCTCCTCCGTTTGTAACGCATCGATCTAGACGAGCTAGATATAGTGTCAAGGGTACGTATCGGCTCAGAATCGAAAAATTAGTCGATCTAGCTATGTGTGTCTGTCCGTCCGTCCGTCCGTGTGTCAGCACGATAACTCAAAAACTAAAAGGGCTAGAGTCTTGAAATTCACACAAAGTGATTTTTAGACAATTTCTAGGTTCCCTATTGTTTTTGGTTAAAATCGGACCAAGTCTTCGGGGAGCTGCCATACAACATTTTTGCACCAATATGAATTTCTTCAAAAGTAATTATACTACGAGAATGAAAATTACACACGGTTAGTTTTATAATGACTCCGGCGCTTATATGAAGTTTCAAAATATTAGGGCCCCATTTTCGGGTGGCTGCCATACAACTTCTTTGCACCAATATAAATTTCTTTAAAACTAATTATATTACGAGGCTGAAAATTACACACGGTTAGTTATATAATGAATCGAGCACTTATATGAAGTTTCAAAATGTTAGGGCCCCATTTTCGGGGAGCTGCCATACAACTTTTTTGCACCAATATGAATTTCTTCAAAACTATTTATACTACGGGGATGAAAATTACACACGGTTAGTTTTATAATGACTCCGGCACTTATATGAAGTTTCAAAATGTTAGGGCCCCATTTTCGGGGGACTGCCATACAACTTCCTTGCACCAATATGAATTTCTTCAAAACTATTTATACTACGCGGATGAAAATTACACACGGTTAGTTATATAATGAATTGAGCACTTATATGAAGTTTCAAAATTTTAGGGCCCCATTTTCGGGGGGCTGCCATACAAAGTTTTCGATTCAATAACTTTGAATCTAATGAAGCTACAAGGTTAAAATTAAAATTGGGCAGATAAATTAATAGGGCAAGTTACTAGGCAAAGTTGGACATCACTCGGACCTTCGGACTTTTAGGGTGGGCCAATTTCTTTTTTTTTTGTTTTTTTTTTTTTTTTTTTTTTTTTTTTTTTTTTTTTAAGCTATAGTTATGGGACAATGAATGAAAATTTTGTTTTTTGTTTTGTGATTTTTTTTTTTTTACGTCAAAATTATGGGGTAATGAGTTAAATGTATAAGGGAAGTAAATTACGGTTTATTTTATACACCATAGTGGGTATGCACGGGTATCTAAAAGTTGACAAGGGCAACTATAATCTTCCTCGTTATATTTGGTTTCTATTTCGTTATTAATTTAGAAAATACTCATAAAATATCGAAAAATTTGTATGGCAGCTACCCGAAGCCTTTCTCCGATTTTAACCAAAAACAATAGGGAACCTACAAATTGTCTAAAAATTACTTTGTGTACGTTCCAGAACTCTAGCTCTTATAGTTTTTGAGTTATAGTGCTGACGGACGGACGGACGGACGGACACACATAGCTAGATCGATTCACTTTTCGATGCTGATTCGATACGTACCCTTGACGCTATATCTAGCTCTTATATTTCGATGCGTTACAAACGGAAGAGTAATTTTAATATACCCGATGTTCATATATGTATGCACTGGTATAATGAATAAAAAAAAATGAATTAAAACAAAAGATGAATTTAAAAAAAAAATATGCTCTCAACGAGATTCGAACCCAAACTTTTCAATTAAGATGGCGACGTCCTAACCACTAAGCCACCGACTTTATATTCATCTCAATTTTTTTTTTTAATTATTATAGTTGCGATGGTATCAATTGTTTGTTTTGAATAACTGTTTTGAATTTTTTTAAAAATGTATTAAAAAAAAATAAATAATTTATAAATGAGAGTTTTAAGATAAATTAAAAAAAAAAAAATTTTTGCCCCAGAAATCGAACCGAAACGTTTTGACTACAAGTCCCATATCCTAACCACTACACCATAGAACAATAAATAATTTGCCTACAAAACTAGTTTTTATTTATCTTAATTTTTTTTTTTAAATAATTGTAGTTGCTATGGTATCAATTGTTTGTTTTAAATAACAGTTTTTAAATTATTGTAGTTGCTATGGTATCAATTGTTTGTTTTAAATAACAGTTTTGAATTTTTTTTATAGAAATATTGAAAAAAATTAATAATTTTTAATATAAATGAGAGTTTTCTGTCAAATTTCTATAAAATAAAATTTTTCATACATAAAATATATACATATATTTTATTAAAAAGAAAATAGATAACAAAAAATGAATTTAAAAAAAAAAAAATTTTTCCTTAGCCTGACAACCCCGAAAATGGGGTTTTTGGTTAAAAATCGATTAATAATTAGACAACAATTTGTTTGTTTTTATATTTGGTTTCTATTTCGTTATTAAATTTGAAAATACTCATAAAATTGCGAAAAATTTGTATGGCAGCTACCCGAAGCCTTTCTCCGATTTTAAGCAAAAACAATAGAGAACCTACAAATTGTCTAAAAATTTCTTTGTGAAAGTTTCAGAACTCTAGCTCTTATAGTTTTTGAGTTATCGTGCTGACGGACGGACGGACGGACACACATAGCTAGATCGATTCACTTTTCGATGCTGATTTGATACGTACCCTTGACACTATATCTAGCTCTTATATTTCGATGCATTACAAACGGAGGAGTAATTTTAATATACCCGATGTTCATATATGTATGCACGGGTATAATAAACGAAAATATGAATAGACAAAAAACTTTTTAAATAAAAATAAACTTAAAAAATGTATAAAAAACTGCGTTATCGATAAAATTAGTGTTACCGATATGTTATTTAAATGTGTAGTAAATGCTATTAAAAAATGGAATTGAAAAATGTACTACTACAAAACACTTAAAAATAAAACTGAATTTAGTAAGTCATATATAAATTCGGATTGCATAAAAATTATTAAAATAAAAAATTACTGCCACGAAAAGCATACACCGGATTACAACAATTCTTTTATTAAAGATAAATATAAATATTGTCTAAACAAGCTCACTAATCTAAAAATAAATTTGAGTATGTTCCAAAAAAGTTTGAGGCAAGTAAAAATAATAAAAAAACTTGAAATGTAATAAAAATATTATCACAGATGGTACCTCATCTAATAAAATTAATGACTTCTTTAAATTATCATTGACAGGTAGTCACAAAATAGATAAAATCAATAAGCTTAATGAGTACTACTGTAACATTGGCAAGGAGATGGCTTAGTATTTTAATACTATATATCTCGGTACAAGTAGAACAGATAAATGCTTTTAATTTAAGACAATAACTGAATGGTTAGTCCGTAACGCTCATAAATAATTTGAAATCCACCACTTTTTACCAAATCTTACAATAATATTTTAAACAAATTTGGGTATAAATTTAATATGAACAAGTAAAGAAACAGTCAGTCGGTGCAACCGACTTAGAAATACCCTACACCTATTTGGTTCAAATTTAAAGACATATCCATAAGTCATTTTAACACCATAGAAGCTGTTATTAATTTGATCGTAAGACATAGCTAACCAAATTAACTGTATAATACTAAAAACATTTTCAAATTACCCTATCTATTAAAAAATACTACAAATTCTTACTAATTTATCTATTTAAAAATATTTAAAAACAAACAAACTTGAAATAAATGAAAATATATTTATTCCAATTCAATTACAAAATGAAAAAATTCTAATTATTAAATTTTGTGATAAAAAGATAATCAAAGCATAATATATTTAATAATCCAAATTTTTAAAAATTGCAATTATTTTATAAGCTTATATACGCAAAATATGCAATAAATGTATTTCTAAAATACAATTAAAAGTTTACACCTTTTCATATAATTCATTTAAATATAAAAATAAATTTTACATAAATGCAGCAAGTACCATTGAACATAGCTGAACCACTACAATTAAGTCTAGATTTCGGAGACACATAGGACATAGGAAATATATTCTTTGGCTTCGAAATTAAACTCGACCACAGCCAATTCCCATGGTACTTTCATTACTAGTAACCTACTGTTAAATTTCATCAAAATACCGGCATTATTTTTTGAGTTACGGTGTTTGTAAGATATATGTTTGTTAGTCCTTGAACTTTTGAAGGGTTCCAGGACCCGAAATTATGGTACGATTTCGCCCATATGCAGTCCCGTCATACTTTCAATACTAGTTAACCCTTGTACACAATTGGAACGCTCTATCTTAATTTTAAGTTACTAGTTTTATTAATTTCGATGATAAGCTTTTACACATTGGGGGGTCTAAGAGAGGTTCTGAACCACCACTCCAATTGATCCCAAATTAGGGGGGCACGCAAGAAATAGTAAAGAACACCCTTGTGGCAAATTGGAAGCTTCTACATTTGTTTCAAGTTATTATCTTTATTAATTTCGAAAATATCCTTTAAGGGCCTAAGAACTGAGTGGCTGGTCCCCGATCCACTACTCCAATGGGGCCCAAATTTCAAAGACACTTACGAAATAGGAAGGGACACCCTGATACCAAATTTGGAGGTTCTATCTTCATTGGTTTCGGAATTATGCTCGTTTGGCCTAAATTTGATCAAAAAGTTCTAAGTTCCGAACCCATTGTCTAATCCTCACCGTACGTAATCACCGCCGTAGTTTCGCTGCCAATAACCTACAGCACAAATTTCAAGAAGATAGCCTCATTAGTTGTTGAGTTATCGTGATTTTTTATATATGTTCCTTAGCCCTGACATCGATTAAAAGGTCCGGAATCCAAACCGTTGGGCTGATTTCGCCCTTATATAGTCCGCGCTATACTTATAGTACTAGTTAACCCTTGTTCACAATTTGAACGTTCTATCCTAATTTTAAGTAACTATTTTTAGTAATTTCGATTATAAGCCTTTAAAACTTGGGAGGTCTGAGAGGGGTACAGAACCACCACTCCAATTGATCCCAAATTAGGGGAACACGCAAGAGATAGTAAAGAACACCCTTGTGGCAAATTGGAAGCTTCTACATTTTTTCAAGTTGTTATCTTTATTAATTTTAAAGATATGCTTTAAGGTCTTCGGAAATGTGTGGCTGGTCCCCGACCCACTACTCCAATGGGACCCAAATTCACAAGACACTTAGGAAATAGGAAGGGACACCCTGATACTAAATTTGGAGGTTCTATCTACATTGGTTTCGGAATTATGTTCGTTTGGCCTAAATTCGATCAAAAAGTTCTAGGTTCCGAACCCATGGTCCAATCCCGACCTTACGCAATTCCCGAAGTAGTTTCATTACCAGTAACCTACAGCACAAATTTGATGAAGATAGCGTCATTAGTAGTTGAGTTATCGTGATTTTTTATATTTGTTCGTTAGCCCTGAAACCGATCAAAAGGTCTAGAATCCGAACCCATTGGCCGATTTCGCCCATATGCAATCCCCGCCGTACTTTCAGTCCTAGTAACCTACAGTTAAAATTTCATCAAGATAGCTCCATTATTTTTTGAGTTATCGTGCATACGGACGGACGGACGGACGGACGGACATGGCTATATCGACTAAGGCGGTCACGCTGATCACAAATATATATACTTTTCCATATCTAGCTCGCTTCCTTTAGGTGGTTACAAACACCATACCAAAGTTAATATACCCCTTTACCTATTCTATAGGTGTAGGGTATAAAAATAAACAAAAATAAATAATCGACTAAAGATACTCCCAAAATTTCAACGATGCAAATATAAATCTTTCTTTAAAGTAAATTTTGGTTACTTGAAGGTTAACAATGTATTTGCAATGTTACTTGAAGGTTAACAATTTGCTTTATTTAACATATAGGTATAATGAGGTTGAAATGATAGGTTACTATCAAAAAATACTCGCAAATCTTTAATTAAAGCAACAGATAGAATAGTTTGGTTATTAAAAGAATAAGTATGTTATAATAGATTTAAACGACGAGTAAAAGAAATAAAAGTACATTTGGTTATGTTAAGAAGAAGGTTATTATTAATACACCAGTTATGAAAACGATTTAAATCATTTTGTAAAGCTAACGAATCATCAAATGATTTAATTCTTTTAAAAATCTTCATATCATCGGCATATATTTTAATGTGACTGTTGTAAATTAAAGAAGTAACTTCGTTTATCGAAATAATAAACAATAAGGGGCCAAGATGACTACCCTGAGAAACCCCAGTGAGAGCCAAAAATGGGGTCGAAATTATAGATCTAAATAGAATTGAATAGCTACGATCTGAAAGATATGAGGAAATCCAATTTATAAAGTATGAGGGAAAACCTAATTTTCTTAAATTAAAGATGATAATATTGTGAGGAAGAAGATCAAATGCTTTACAAAAGTCGGTGTAAATTACATCAGTTTAAAAGCCATCCTCCATATTTTTAAGAAAAATTAATGTTGCCTCAACAAGATTAGTAACAGTTGGCTTATTTTTCACAAAGCCATGTTGATACGGCGATAAAAAGGTGACGCAATGATCATAAATAGAATCAAAAACGATTAATCCAAAAAGTTTTGGAATCGAGAATAATTTTGCTATCGGCCGATAATTAGTAATGTAAATAATTTTGAAGTCGTTACTAACAGAATTTTTATAAATAAAAAATGCTGGATATTGATCACCTTTTTTTTTAGAGTTTACAAATTTCCAAAACTGTTTTGGATTGGCTTTAATATTCGTTGACATTTTACGAACATAATTTGAATAAAGATTATCAGCCAATAATTTAAATTCATTAAACAGAGTTAGAAAAAAGTTATAATCTTAATTCGAGTTACTTTTAAGAAATTTACGCCAAGCTTTATTTTTTAATGTTTTAAGATTTTTATTAAACCAGGGTGGACTAGATGCATTCGTAGTATCAACTACAAGAGGAACAAATTGAGAAATAGAAGACCGAATAATTCCATAGAAGTTATTAACTGAATCATTTAAATTAGAAGAAGAAATAGCTAATTCAGCTTTCGCAGGAGATAAAGAGCAAAAGGAAAAACAAATAGGGAGGCGATGGGGATCGATTTTAACTAATTCAATAGAGCAGTCAATATTGATTACCTCTATAATTGAATATCGAAGATACTTGTTGAAGGTTAAAGGAGTTTAAAGAATCTACTACTAAGCACTCGATATTACTACTCAGTTCTTTTGGTACGTAGTGAGGCTCTTCATCATGAGTAATCTAACTGATATTAGGTAAATTAAAATCACCACATAGGATGATATCATCATTTGCGTTGATTTAGCTAATATAAGACTCAATTACTGATAAATATTTAGAAAAAAGTTCAACATTACAAGCTGGAGGAATATAACAGTTAATAATGAATAAATGATTGGACTGCGATTCAACTTTAATGGATATAATTTGAGTATTTTTAATTAATTCAGTTTGAGAGCATGTCAATTCTGAGGAACAAAGTGAGTTTTTTATTGCGATAAATACTCCTGCACCTTTAGAAGTATTGTCCAAAGAAAGGGAACCATATCTATCCTTTCTAAAAACATTAAAAGATGAAGAAAAAAGTTCTAAATTGTTAATTGAAGAAGTAAGCCAAGTTTCTGTTAATATAAAGACATCAAAGTCTAAAAACGTAGAATTTGAGAGAACCGTTTTTGTTTTGGTGCGTAGACCTCTTACGTTTTGGTAATAGATAAGCAATTTAGATAAAGTATTGCAAGGATTAACTAAATTAAGTGGAGATAAATTAATGTTAAGAAAACTATTCACTTGGGAGCGGACGAAAGTACTTATCATGATTTTACCTTATTCTTTGAAAATAATTATTGGATTAATTTTTGGTAATGATGATTTTACATGAGGATTTAATGTTTCACCTTGAACAAAGTTTTGGTACTTTGTCAAAGTGGAAGAAAGAGTTTTTTTAAATTTAAAAATTTTAGTTTTAAGAAAAGAATCACTAACATGCTTATTTAAGGTGGATTTTGGATCGTTTGATAGTGAAGAATTACTTCAGCTCGCAAAGGTTTAGTAGATCAGTTAATTTAAAACAGCGAAATTTAATGTTTTTTCTTTTAATACGATTTGGAGTAGCGTTACCACAGAAAACAGAATTGACACGAAACTCATCTTTTATAAACTGGAGCATTTTAATACAATCAAAGGAGCGAGACTGGAGTTCCATTAATACGAATAGATGAGTTTTTTATCTTTTCAATATTAGCTGAAGAGAGGTTAAAATTATGTAGTTTAGATATTCTACGATCCCACTCATCTTCAGTTCATATAGTCCCAAATTTATGTATAATTATTGGATCCGTTTGAATGCCAATATCACAAGTTCCAAAGTATTTCGCGTTCCAAATTCAATTGTTATAAATGTACTCAGGATTCCTTTATTAAATGTTTCCAACCTTTTTGGAGTTAGAATCTTGAAGGTTAGTCTGTAACTCCAATAAGAATAAATTCGTAGAATTATGTAGAGATTCTAGTTTATCAACAAAGGAATTATGTTGAGAAACTAGCAATTTATTAAATGAAGAAACATCACCATGTAGGCGACTGAAACCAGCTTCGATGAAATCTCTTACATTATTTTCCAAATTAGCAAAATGTTTAGGTAAAGATGAGAAAATTTCCTTTTTCAATTTTTGCACTGTAAAAGTATCATAAGTATCAACATTATGACCATTAACCAGGCTGGAAAGCGTTTGTATTATTTACGATGATGTTATTTGTTTTGTTGCATAAACACGCTTTCTCTTTTAAGTTCAGTGTTTGATTTGTGAATATTGTCGAACATTCCGCGCAATAAATCTTCATAGTTTTCACAATCTTCATAAATGAAAAATGAGTCAAGCGATGGATGGTACTTTTCTTCTGCAAAAAGTTTTTCATAACACGAATTCATTTTTTTTGTCAAAATCGAAACAATTCTCCAAATCGCATTTGTAACTCATTGTGAATATAAAATTATAACACGTAAAAAAAAAGAAAACAAAGTTAACCAAGTTTATTCGCCTTAAAAATTTTAAGTCTATAATTATGAATTAATTAATCAAAGTGATCAAATTACTTTTAAGCGTATGCCAAAACAAATAAAATAAAATATAAAAAAGTTTTTAAATAAAAATTAAGTTAACAACTTAGAATTATGAGTGTCAAATTACATACAACAATTTGCAGCACAATGAAAATTTAATTTTTATTATTTTTTTTTTTGTTGATTAATTAGAAAAAAAAAGACTATAACAAAAAATGTTCAGATTTATTTGTATTGTTTCTAATTATTTTAAATAATTAATAAAAACCGAAGAATCGCGTGTGGTTTAATTGAGTAATTCTGTAACACTGTTGATGCTATTTATACGGATCGTGTTGATCACAAAATTCTACTAAACAAACTTGCAGCTTTAGGTATTTCCGACTCTTGTCTAAATTGGACATTTTGTATATTTTTTTTTTTTTTTTGCCGGCACCTCTACGTGCTAACTGTTCATTGTGATAGTCTAAACAGCCTGACTATATTTGTGCATGTCGGAGCAGGGGAGATATGAATATATTAGAACTGATCAAATGAATTCCACAGACAATTTAAACATGAGATAGTACTGCGCCTTATAACATGTAGAAATTTCTTAGATTTTCAATAAATGCAGTTCTATTTTTGTTTATATTGTAATATTTTGTATTTGAGTTATATGGTATTCTATATCAGTGAGTTATATTATTTAATTGAATTATTTGTTCACATTTTGTACTTGTTTATATTGTTATATTTATGTATTTTTTATTAAAGATATATAATTATTAGTTATTAATTTGAACCCAAAGGCGAATGGTAGCTGAGTCGAGTTGAAAAGCAGATAAAAGTTTTTTCACTTTCACTGGGATTCGAACCCGGGTCGAATCGCATGCAAGGTCGGCACTCTAACCACTGTGCCACCCAGTATGTTAAAATATTACAAATAAAACGCAAAATATCAAATTTCAAAGATATTTGAATGACTCAATCAATGTTACTTCGGGAGTGCCGCAAGGTAGCCACTTAGGTCCACTCTTGTTTAATATATTCATTTCCGATCTTTCTAGTAAACTTTTCGATGTGCATTTGCACATGTTGCATTTGCTGATGATCTCAAAATTTATCATGTAATTAAAAAGAGTTCCAATGTTGAACTACTTAAGACAAATCTAAATCGTCTGCAAGAATGGTGCTTCTCTAATAATTTAGAACTAAACATTGAAAATGCAAGGTCATAAGTCTTACATGTAAGAGATCTACCATTAATTTCGGTTATAATATAAATAATGTAAACCTTTTTTTGATTTAGGGATTCTGTTGGATGATAAACTGAACTTCCACCTTCACTATGAGTATACTATTTTTAGGGCAAACAAAATGCTCGGGTTTATAAAAAGAAGAGCTAAATAATTCAGCAACATTGCTGTAACTAAAGCTCTTTATTGTTCCTTAGTACGATCTATTCTTGAATATGGTAATATTGTGTGGGATATCGCATTTCAAAAACATTCTGATAGAATGGAATCCGTGCAAAAGCAATTTCTTTTATTTGCTTTGAGATATCAATATAATCCTGAAAAAAAACATCAGTCAACAAAATCAACACTGGTACCTAGGATTGGTGAACTCTGTTCTTCACACCTGATTCCTTTTAAAATATGCAGTTGAAAAAACTACTGGGGATACTTATACTAATTACGAAGTAAGTCGACAATTTTTATTAAAGTCAAAGAATTGAAATTGTTAAAATAAAATAAAATAAAATAAAATCTAATAAGAAAATTTGAATACTGTTAACTAATTAAAATTTTTAAATTACTTTTGAATAAAATTTTTATCTTTATTAAAGTAAATTCTAATTAAATTAGTTATTTTAATTATCATTTAAACATTTTAAAATTAAAATTTTAAAATTACTTTTGAACAAATTTTTCAACTTTATTAAAATAAATTTTAAACAAATTATTAACTTTCATTATAAAATTTAAGTAAATTAATAATGATTAAATATTTTAAAATAACATAAAAAAAAAAAATTAAATTATATATATTGTATACAAGTATCTAAAATTATATTTGAGCTATATTTCCAATAAAAAAAAAAATATAGTAAATCCTTTATATTAAATATATAAAACGTTTTATCAAATTTAAATAATTTTCTGCTTCAAAAAAAATTTTTTTATATGAAATTGTATGAAAAAGGGAATTAAAATCAAGAGAAAGATTTAACGAGGAAGATTATAGTTGCCCTTGTCAACTTTTAGATACCCGTGCATACCCACTAACCGTTATTTATTTCCCCTATGCTATTATAAATATTACAAAAAAAATATAAGAAAGTAAAATAGTTTAAAAAATATTTAACTTATTAGGTATCCCATAATTTTTGATTAACTTATTATCCCATAAAAAAAAAAAAAATAGCCCACCCTAAAAGTTGGTCCGAGTGATGTCCAACTTTGCCAACTAACTTGTCCTATTACTTTATCTGCCCAGTTTTGATTTTAACCTCGTAGCTTCATTAGATTCACAGTTATCGAATTGATTACTTTGTATGGCAGCTGCCCGAAAACGGGTCCGTAACATTTTGAAACTTCATATAAGTGCTCGATTCATTATATAACTAACAGTGTGTAATTTTTATCCTCGTAGTATTATCAGTTTCCAAGAAATTCATATTGGTGCAAAGAAGTTGTATAGCAGCCCCCCGCAAATGGGGCCGTAACATTTTGAAACTTCATATAAGTGCTCGATTCATTATATAACTAACAGTGTGTAATTTGCATCCTCGTAGTATAATCAGTTTCTAAGAAATTCATATTGGTGCAAAGAAGTTGTGTGGCAGCTCCCCAAAACCTTGATCTGGTCTTAAACAAAAAGAATAGGGAACCTCAAAAATGTCCAAAAAATGTTTTGTGTGATTTTCAAAACTCTTGCTCTAATTTTTCAATTCTATCTCTTATAATTAATTTTTAATTCACCAATATATTAAACTTAAGCAAAATCAACTTCATACGATCATATTCATATAATAATCATCATGATAGATATTAATCATCATATTCATAATCATTATATCTATCAATATCAATAAGCCATTTACTTAAAAAAAATCTTTGTCTTCTTTTTTGCTTATCTTAAATAAACTACGCATCATTTAAATCATATGAAATTCTAACTCGAAATCGTTATCTACTTTTTGTAACAAAAACAAAAAACAAAAAAACATAAAAACAAAATTCATATAATTTCATGTCAAGATTTAAAATTTTTGTATGAAAATGTTGGAGTTGAAAAAGTTAGTTGTTCGAGAGCTACCCGAAGTTTTGGTCCGATCTTAACCAAAAAAAATAGGGAACCTAGAAATTGATTGAAAAATATTTTGTGAAAATTTCAAAACTGTAGCTCTTTTAGTTTTTGAGTTATCGTGCTGACACACAGACGGACGGACAGACAGACATAGCTAGATCGACTCATTTTTCGATTCTGAGCCGATACGTACCCTTGACACTATATCTAGCTCGTCTAGATCGATGCGTTACAAACGGAGGAGCAAATCTAATATACCCGATGTCATATATGCACGGGTATAAAAATTATAATCATCATTCAAAAAAAAAAAAAATATTTACTAAAAGCTTTTTGAAAAAAAAAAAAATAATAAAATCTTATGTATAAAGCAAAACGAGATAATAAAGCTAGACAGGTTCCTTACAATATAAACAAAAGTTTGTCTAATATTCTTTTACATTCTGACGATAATATCCTTGACGAATCATACGATTCAATCTGTTCATTTTCTGAAATGGCACAAAAACCAGAAAATAACGTTACTTTATCAAACACATTCTTAGGAAGAAAAACAACATCTTACCTATTACAATCGAAGAAAACTCAAATATACCGAAAATAAAACTTTTCTGGCCAACACTTCATTCTTAGGGGGGAGGAGTTACATATGCTACATATGTCACATATTTATATATAACAACACGTGCTGAGTACCTAAAGTTCATCAACATATGGTTCACCTTATGTAAATTGTTATAAAATCATTTTCACACAAATAAATTAGCTTAACTCGCATTTTTATAATATTAATAAACTTAAATTAGAAATTTAATTTGTATTAAACTTATTTTTCCTAAATAATGAAATAATTGTTAAACTTGAATTTAAATTATAAATATCATATTACTATATTTTTCCCAGATTATAAAATAGCTTATGTTGCAACTTTGAAATTATAAATACATGAACAAATGTAAAATGCAATTAATTAGTATTGTATCCAAAAACTTATCAGTTCGTTTTAATAAAATTATATTTTAAAAATTAAATTAATTCTTTTTTTTTGACTTATCGTGCTTACGTAAACTTAACTCAGGCAAATTCTTTCTTCCTGTTCTAATTTTGACGTATTAAGAATAAACATTGACGTTCAGTTTTTAGCAGATAATTTTAAAATAAATAATGGGGGCAGAAATACGAGAAGCACTAAATATTTAGGTAAAACTTCTTTGAATTAGGGAAATGTTTAAAAAATGTTTTGTCGAGTTCTCTTAACCGATTGCGAAACAAAAACTTTAAAAAACAATTATCTCTAATTTTTCTATACGTTTTTTTTCTGCTTCTTGACAATTTGGTGCTGCTTGAATATTTATTGTTATTATTTAATAAATTTTAAGATTTTATTTGAAGAAAACTGCAATTTTACACCGAAATTTTTTAAAAAAAAAACAACTGCAAAGTAGATAAAAAACAATGACTTACTTATAACTATTATTATTCGGATTCTTTATTAGCTTTATTTTTATTATTATTAATATTATCTCACATAGCTTTTGCACTATTTGAGACTATTTGAGAGCAAAATTTTCATTGTAATAAAGGTTAACTTGCGTTAATACCAAAATTTGGAAAATTAATAAAGATAGAAGATATATAGAAGATAAAGAAATTCATTGAATCATTGTACAAAGCGCGTAAAAAGGTCAAAACCTAATTAACCCTGTTGGTTTTTATAATTAAAATGCAGATACAAAATTTTCAATAAAATTCTTTTAATTGTTTAAGCAAATAAAATTCTTTTAATTGTTTGAGCAAATAAAATTTATAGAACAATTCATGGCGTCATCGTGGAAAACGGGTTAATCGAACTTAATCCTAAAACTTTTCGCAGCCTTTCGTTTCGACAGCAAAATCAACCTGTAAAATTGGACACAAATCCGAAACACAATTTTTTTGGAAGCCCGCCAGGACGAAATTGGTTAATTCATTCCAACCAAATTTATACAACAAATTCCAGTTGCTAAGAGGAACATTTGTACACAATTTCAAGTCAATCGGTCACACCGTTTTGATTCGACATCAAAAACATTGAAAAAGCTCATTGCGCCCTCGTGCCCAAACGGGTTAACTGAACTTAACAAAAAATTGTGCCAGACTCTTTTTTCGACTGCGAAACCACCCTGTAAAATTGGACACAAATCGGAAACAAAAAATTTTTTGGAAGCCCGCCAGGTCGAAATGGGTTAATTTATTCCAACCAAATTTATTTTATTTTATTTATTTATTAGTTTAACTCAAACTTTACAAAATTTTTACAATTAGTTTTATACAACATATAAAAAAATAGCTTATGAATAAAGTTACAAATTCATATTTCTTAAATTAAAACAAGTAAAGAAACAGTCAGTCGGTGCAACCGACTTTGAAATACCCTACACCTATTTGGTTCAAATTTAATGGGAAGTTAATAAGTCATTTTAAAACCATAAAAGATTTTATTAGTTTGTTCTTAAGACATGGCTAACCAAATTAACTTTATAGTACTAAAAAACATTTTCTAATTACTTTATCTATTCAAAAATATTCCAAATTCTTACTAATTTATCTATTTAAAAATATTAAAAAACAGAAAAACTTGAAATAAATGAAAATATATTTATTTCGATTCAATTACAAAAGCATTCCGAATTGTGTACAAAAACTATATATTTAATAATTAAAATTTTTCAAAATTGCAATTATTTTAATTGTTAGTTAATGTACCTAATAGAAAAGCTTATAAACGCAAAATATGCTATAAATATATTTCTAAAGTACAATTACAATTTTAGAACTTTTCATATAATTCATTTAAATATATAAATAAATTTTACATAAATGCAGCAAGTACCTTTGAATATAGCTTAAGTATTGTACAAAATGTCTTAATTATATATCACCTTTGGTAATAATTCAATAAAATATATGATATGATTAACATTAAAAAAAAAGGAATTTAACCGTTTATTAAAAAAATATTTTGTTTTTAATTTATAAAATATTATACAAAATATGTTTTATGGTAAAATTCTTAGCCTTTCAACAATATAAAAGTTTTAAATATAAACGGAAATAAGAAAGAACCCTCGTGTATCAAATTTAAAGTTTCTATCTTCTTGAATTTCGAATATAAGCTTTTAATTTTTTGGATTTCTTAGGAGGCATCTAAACCAACACTACAGTTAAGTCTAAATTTCGGGGACACATAAGAAATAGGAAATATATTCTTTGGCTTCGAAATTATACTCGTTTGGCCTTAGATCGATCAAAAGTTTCTAGAATCCGAACTCATTATCCGAACTCGACCAGAACTAATTCCAATGGTACTTTCATTATTAATAACCTAGAGTTTGAATTTCATCAAAATAGCGGCATTATTTTTTGAGTTATACTGCTGTGAAGATATATGTTCGTTAGCCTTTGTTCTTTTAAAGGTTCCAGAATCCGAAACCATGGTACGATTTCGCCCATATGCAATCCCCGTCATACTTTCAATACTAGTTAACCCTTGTACACAATTGGAACGTTATATCTTAATCTAAAGTTAATATTTTTATTAATTTCGATGAAGCTTTTAAACCCCGGGGGGTGTAAGAGGGGTACTGAACCACCACTCTGATTGATTCAAAATTAGGAGAACGCGCAGGAAATAGTAAAGAGCACCCATGTACCAAATTTGAAACGTCTAAATTTGTTTGAAGTTACTATCTTTATTAATTTCGAAAATATGCTTTAAGGTCTTTGGAACTGTGTGGCTGGTCCCCAACCCACTACTCCAATTGGTGCCAAATTTCAAGGACACTAAGGAAATAGAAAGGGACACCCCGATACCAAGTTTGGAGGTTCTATCTTCATTGGTTTCGGAATTATGATCGTTTGGCCTAAATTCGATCAAAAAGTTCTAAGTTCCGAACCCGTTGTACATTACCCACAGTACGCAATCACCGCCGTAGTTTCATTACCAGCACCCTACACCACAAATTTTATGAAGAAATCCTTAGTTGTTGAGTTATCGTGATTTATTATATATGTTCGTTAGCCCTTAGACTGGTTAAAAGGTTCAGAATCCGAACCCTTGGGGTGATTTCGCCCATATGCAGTCCGCGCTGTACTTTAAATACCGGTTAACCCTTGTACTCAAGTGGAACGTTATATATTAATTTTAAGTTACTACTTTTAGTAATTTCATTTATAAGCTTCTAAACCTTGGTAGGTCTAAGAAGGGTACTGAACCACCACTCCAATCGATCCCAAATTAGGGGGACACACAAGAAATAGTAAAGAACACCCTTGTGCCAAATTTAAAGCTTCTACATTTTTTCAAGCTGCTATCTTTATTAATTTTAAAGATATTCTTCAAGGTCTTCAGATATGTGTGGCGGGTCCCCGCAAATGGGGCCCAAATTTCAAGTACACCAAGGAAAAAGAAAGAGGCACTCTGATACCAAATTTGGAGGTTCTATCTTCATTGGTTTCGAAATTAGGCTCGTTTGGCCTAAATTCGATCAAAAAGTTCTAAGTTCCGAACCCATTGTACAATACCCACCGTACGCAATCATCGCCGTGGCTATATCGACTCAGGAGGTCACGCTGATCACAAATATATATACTTTTCCATATCTAGCTCGCTTTCTTTAGGTGGTTACAAACACCATATCAAAGTTAATGTACCCCTTTACCTATTCTATAGGTATAGGGTATAAAAAAGTGAACATAAAAACAGCTAAACATATATAAAAGCAAGTAAAGAAACAGTCAGTCGGAGCAACCAATTTAGAAATACCCTACACCTATTAGGTTCAAATTTAATGACATATCCATAAGTCATTTTAACGCCATAAAAGCTGTTATTAATTTGATTGTAAGACATAGCTAACCAAATCAACTTTATAATACTAAAAACATTTTCTATTTACACTATCTCTTAAAACATATTACAAATTCTTACTAATTTATTTATTTAAAAATATTAAAAAATAAAAAAATTTGTTATAAATGAAAATATATTTAATCCAATTCATTTACAAAATGAAAAAATTCTAGTTATTAAATTTTTTGATAAAGCTAATCAAAGCATAATATATTTAATAATCCAAATTTTTCAAAATTGCAATTATTTTAAATGGCTAGTTTATGTACCTAATAGAAAAGCTTATACGCAAAATATGCAATAAATGTATTTCTAAAATACAATTACAAATTTACACCTTTCCATATAATTCATTTAAATATAAAAATAAATTTTACATAAATGCAGCACGTACCTTTGAACATAGCTGTACCACTACAATTAAGTCTAAATTTCGGGGACACATAGAAAATAAGAAATATATTCTTTGGCTTCGAAATTATACTCGTTCGGCCTCAAATCGATCAAAAGCTTCTAGAATCCGAACTCATTGACCAAACTCGACCAGAACCAATTCCAATGGTACTTTCATTACTAGTAACCTAGAGTTTAAATTTCATCAAAATAGCGGCATTATTTTTTGAGTTATGGTGTTTTTAAGATATATGTTTGTTAGCCCTTGAACTTTTCAAGGGTTCCAGAACCCGAAATTATGGTACGATTTCACCCATATGCAGTCCCCATCATACTTTCAACACTAGTTAACCCTTGTACACAATTGGAACGTTCTATATTAATTTTAAGTTACTGGTTTTATTAATTTCGATGATAAACTTTTACACATTTGGGGGTCTAAGAAAGGTACAAAATTAGAGGGACACACAGGAAATAGTAAAGAACACCCATGTGCCAAATTTGATGCTTTTACATTTGTTTCAAGTTACTATCTTTATTAATTTCGAAAATATGCTTTAAGGTCCTTGGAACTGAGTGGCTGGTCCCCACCCACTACTCCAATAAGGCTCAAATTTTAAGGACACTAAGGAAATCGAAGGCAACACCCTGAAACCAAATTTGGAGGTTCTATCTTTATTGGTTTCGGAATTATGCTAGTTTGGCCTAAATTCGATCAATAAGTTCTAGGTTCCGAACCCATTGTCGAATCCTCACCGTACGCAATCGCCGCCGTAGTTTCACTACCAATAACCTACAGCACAAATTTCATGAAGATAGCGTCATTAGTTGTTGAGTTATCGTGATTATTTATATATGTTCGTTCGCCCTGAAACCGATTAAAAGGTCCAGAATCCGAACCCTTGGGCTGATTTTGCCCTTATGCAGTCCACGCTTAACTTTAAGCACCAGTTAACCCTTGTACACAATTTGAACGTTCTATCTTAATTTTAAGTTACTATTTTTAATAATTTCGATTATAAACTTTTAAAACTTAAGAGGTCTAAGAGGGATACTGAACCACCACTCCAATTGATCCCAAATTAGGGAGACACGCAAGGGATAGTAAAGAACACCCTTGTGCCAAATTTGAAGCTTCTACATTTTTTTAAGTTGTTATCTTTATTAATTTGCTTTAAGGTCTTCGGAAATGTATGGCTGGTCCCCGACCCACCACTCCAATGGGGCCCAAATTTCAAAGACATTAAGGAATTAGGAAGGGACACCCTGATACAAAATTTGGAGGTTCTATCTTCTTTGGTTTCGAAATTATGCTCGTTTGGCCTAAATTCGATCAAAAAGTTCTAGGTTCCGAACCCATGGTCCAATCCCGAACTTACGCAATCCCCGAAGTAGTTTAATTACTAGTAACCTACAGCACAAATTTGATGAAGAAAGCGTCATTAATTGTTGAGTTATTGTGATTTTTTATATATGACCGTTAGCCCTTAGATCGATTAAAAGGTCCAGAATCCGAACCCATTGGCCGATTTCGCCCATATGCAATCCCCGCCGTACTTTCGGTCCTAGTAACCTACAGTTAAAATTTCATCAATATAGCTCCATTATTTTTTGAGTTAGCGTGCCTACGGACGGACGGACGGACATGGCTTTATCGACTTAGGAGGTCACGCTGATCACAAATATATATACTTTTCCATATCTAGCTCGTTTCCTTTAGGTGGTTACAAACACCATACCAAAGTTAATATACCCTTTTACCTATTCTATAGGTGTAGGGTATAAAAAAGAATTTATATTTCTATTTATACAATTTAAGTTTTTGTGTTTGTTCTGAAAGTGTGAAATCGATGTTGTTCTTGTGTTTATTACCCATTATCAACATCCTATGAATTGGTTCATAATCGCCATAATTTGTTCTATGAAAACTTAACGTAAATAAATTAGTATTACGTGAACGATTATTTGAATTAATTTTAATGTTATTGAGGATTTGAGGAGAATAAATGTTACCTTTTACAACTTCAGTAATAATATTTACACTAATCTTATTTTAGTAAATACAAGATCTAGCTTTAAGAAGTTAAAACCAACAGATAATAAATGTAATCTTAGTGACAATCTCAAAATCTTCTACCACAACTGTAGTGGTATGAGAGGTAAACTAAAAAAATTATATGTTGATGCTAAGTCTTGTGACTTCGTTGTGCTTGCTATTACTGAAACATGGCTAAACGATTCCTTCATAAATGAAGGTCCAGTATTTCGACAATAATTGGTCGATTTATAGAAAGGATAGGGACTTTTTCTCTACAAACTGCACCCGTGGAGGCGGGGTTTTACTTGCAGTAAATAATAACCTTTCTAGTATTCCACTAATCACTAGGACCTCCCACACTTTCGATCACCAATTTATTAGAGTAAACTTAGGTAATAATTTTCTTTACCTAGGAATTGTTTACTTTCCACCAAATTCTGACAATTCCTCATATTCTGAATTTTTCGATATTTATCACGATATTATATCTAAAATGAATGAGGATGATTCAATTTTTATTTTTGGCGATTTCAATCGTCCATCATTATCTTTTATAGAAGATGATTCAGATAATTTGTTATTACCAATTAACTTTCATGATGAAATTGATTTTGACATTATTTCGGAGTTCTATGGTAATGATTTACAACAAATTATAAATTTTCCAAATAAAAACAATAAGTGGCTAGATCTTGCATTTTCAAATGCATATGACAGAGTGGTGGTAAAACTCGCTGATGATGCAGTCAACCTGTTCACTAACACTCCTCATCATAACGCAGTCATCTTCGAAATTTCCACTTCTATGCCTCAATTCGCGAAATCTTACAATAATAATATTGTATATGACTTTTTTAACGCTGATTATCAAAGCATTAATAATGCTTTATCAATTTTAAATTGGGACGACCTGTTAATACAACAGGATATTAATTCTTCAATCTCTATCTTTTACTTAAAAATATTTGACATAATTAACTGCTTTGTGCCAAAAATTCGTAAAAAAGATAAAACAACAGAACCTTGGCTTAATAGAGAAATTAGGACATTGCGCAACAAACTTTACAAAAAAATTAAAGTTACGAAGGATCCTGATGTTATTTTACTGAACAGGTACAACGATCTTGTTTTAGAATTTAAACAGAAATCAAATCTAGCATACGATAATTATGTCAAAGAAATTGGTAATAAATTAATTACAGATCCAAAAAAGTTTTTTGACTTCATTAATAAAAAGCGAAAAACATATGGATATCCAAGTTCCATGTCTAAAGATAATGTTTTTTCTTCTTGCCCTAATGTAATCTGTAATTTCTTTGCAGATTGTTTTCAAAAAGTTTATAGGCCATTAGATTCGCGTATCAATTTCGCTTTTCCTATTTCACTTAATAGATCTAATTCAATTATTACAGATCTATATCTTTCGGAAAACGAAATATTTGAAGCAATTACCAACCTTGATACAAAAAAAGGTGTTGGACCCGACTTGATCCCACCTTCTTTTTTATATAATTGTGCCAATTATTTGACGCAACCGCTTCATTTTATTTTTAATCTATCGCTTTCGACAGGCATTTTTCCGTATGCGTGGAAATCTTCTTTTTTGACCCCCATTTATAAAAAGGGTGACAAAGCTTCCGTCGAAAACTACCGTGGTATAGCTATCTTATCCACTATTCCTAAATTTTTCGAAAAAATTGTAGTTAGTAAAATTACACCCGTCATAAATACAAAATTAAACGAACAACAACATGGATTTAGAAAAGGTCGTTCTACTACAACTAATCTTACGGTTTACACATCGGAAATACTAAATGAAATGGAAAATGGTTATCAAGTTGATGCTATCTACACGGATTTTAGCAAAGCTTTCGATCGTGTGGATCACAATATTTTGCTTAAAAAGCTTGAAACTTTAGGCATTTCAGGTTCTTTCCTCACTTGGCTTTGCTCTTATCTTACTGAAAGAACTCAAAATATTAAATTTCAAGGTTATTTATCAAACACAAATAATGTCACCTCAAGAGTGCCGCAAGGTAGCCATTTAGGCCCACTTCTTTTTAATATTTTTATTTCAGACCTTTCTAGAAAATTAGAGGGTGTATCACATATTTATTTATTTATTTATTTATTTATTTATTTATTTCAATTTACAATGCCTTAAGAGAGAATAATAACCCTCATGTTAGGCTATATAGATTATTATACATTTCATTTTATCAAACATTATTTATAGAAATTAATAAGATGTATTAATCAATTTGCAAGACAAGTGGAACAAAATAATCATAATAATTTTATCATTAAAAATTAAATATAAAAAAAATCAAAAATTAAAAATTAAAAAAAATTAAATAATTAAAAAAAAAAATAATTAGAATTAAATAGAAAAGCCAGAAAGAAAATAAAAAGAAAACAAAAAGATAATGAATTTATAACACAGAATATAATCCAACAAAAGCAATAAAAAAAAAAAAATATATGAAAATGAATGTGCTAAAATTAATTATATATTATATAAGTCCGGAAGATTTCAGAACACAAAACAATTGTAGAAGAAGTTTAAATTCAATTTCGTTCTCTGCTATATTGAGTAATACATTTTTTTTTTAATTCAATTTTTAGTTGATTACTCCTTAAAAGTTTTTGATGGTTTGGTAAGGTATTATACAATTTAATTCCTTGATGTAACATTGTAGATGAACCATAATGTGAAGTTCTTTTCCTATTTATATGAATTAAATTTTGATTCCTTGTATTTACTTGGTGAAAATCACTACGTTTAGGCAATGAAGTTATAGTATGAATATTTGAACAATTTATGTCATGAATATGAAGTATAAGTTTTATATTGAATAAATCTTTTATCAGTAACAAATTTTTTTCACTATGTATATAATGTGTTTTCACTATGTATATAATGTGACGATCTTAAAATTTACCACGTTATCAAAAACAGTTCTGATTTGGCATTACTTCAATCAAATTTACATTCTTTACAAGAATGGTGTTTCTACAATAAATTAGAACTTAACATAGCGAAATGCAAGGTCATAAGCTTCACACGTAAAAGATCTACAATGTTTTTCGACTATGCAATAGATAACATAGTTCTTGAAAGGGTGTCCAGTATAACCGATCTTGGCATTCTTCTGGACTATAAGCTTAACTTCCATCTTCACTATGATCATATGATTTCCAAAGCAAGCAAAATGTTAGGTTTTATTAAGAGAAGAGCTAAAGAATTTAATAACCCAGCAGTAACAAAAGCTCTCTATTGCTCGTTAGTTCGATCTATTCTAGAATACGGTAACATCGTATGGGATCCAGCGTTTCAATTACATTCCAACAGAATAGAATCCGTTCAGAAACAATTCCTTTTGTTTGCCTTGAGAAACCAATATAATCCTACAGACTATTCTACTCTTCCAAGCTATGCTGTAAGACTTAATTCATTGAATATGTTAACCTTATCTTCACGTAGGCAAATGCTTTCATCTTGCTTTACCTTTGACGTCATAAAAAAAAGTATTGACGTTCAATTCTTAGTAAATAAGATTAGACTAAACAATGTAGTCAGAAATACAAGAAACACTAAATTTTTATTAGAAAATACACACAGAACAGAATACGGAAGAAATGAGCCAATAAACAGATGTTGCACTATATTCAACAAACACAGTCATCTTTTTTCATCAGACATATCAAGAAACTCTTTTAAACATAAATTAAAACAGAAATTCCTAAATGACCTAAATAAAATACTTAAATTACCTAATTACTTTGTAAACATTTAAAATTATTTCAAGTTCAAGTTCATATACATATCACATACATTCCAATTACTTATATCTCATACTGTGTTTTTGTCCTGTAAGCATTTTCGTTTTTTTGTTTTAAAATTTAGTATATAGTACAACTTTTTAATTTTTCATTCTAAATTTTTAACTTAGTAATCAAATTTGTATTTTTTTTTTGTTTGTGCATTTTGTTAGCTTTAATTTTTTTTTGTTTTTTTCAATAGCTGTAAGATATTTTTTGTAAAAACCTTGTTTTGGTTTAATAAATAAAATAAAATAAAATAAAATAAAAGTAACATCAGCAACTTCTCGTCTTAATTTTAAAGTGTTCAAGTGAATTAAATTCAACCTATTTTCATAAGGAGGTAAGATCAGCGGGTTTGACCATTGAAGATTTCTCAAAGTAAATCTTAAAAAATTTATTTGCACCGCCTCTATCCTATTAATATGTACCTCGTAAAATGGTGACCAAACTTGGCTAGCATATTCTAAATTAGGTCTAACAAGACTAGAATATAAAGATTTATGAACATAAGGATCATTAAATTCTTTAGACCAACGTTTTATAAAACCAATCGTAGAATTAGCTTTATTTATAATATAACAGAAATGAAGTTTAAAGTTAAGCTTATCATCGAAGTAAACGCCTAGATCCTTAATAGAATTCGTTTTAGGAATGCTTATTCCGTTCAAGCAGTAATTAAAACAAATCGGATTAAGACGACGTGTGAAACACATAAGTGCATATTTATTTACATTTAGAAGAAGATTATTGTTTTTATACCAATTAAAAAAATGAAATAAATCATTTTGTAAGAGTAAAACATCATTTAGTGACTCAATTTTCTTAAAAATTTTCATGTCACCCGCATATATATGAAGCTCACTATTAACAATAACTGAAGAAACATCGTTTACCGAGATTATAAAAAAAAGAGGACCTAAGTGACTGACTTGTGGAACTCCGGATACAACTAATTAATTTATACAACTAATTCCGGTTGTTAAGGGGAACATTTGTGCAAAATTTCAAGTCAATCGGTCAAACCGTTTTAACTTGACATCCAAAAAACGAAAAAGCTTAAAACGGCTCTGTAGCCGCAACCTGTTGACTTATAAAAATGTGACATAGCCTATGTCACCCACGGGCTTTCAGAATTATTCCTTTAAAATTTTGTGGCAATCGGACCAGTGGTTTTCATGTGATTCCTGGACAAACAAACAAACAAAATTCTTCGCTAAAAAAAAATAGAAATAGTTAAAATAGTTTTTGGCGGCTTAAATTCTAAATAGCGGTGCAAGAGAAAATTTAAATCAAAGAGTATTTTAAATTAAATAAAATAAAATTTTAATAAATATTGACAAGTCGATAGTTTAAATGGCACCCGAGCAGGAACAGGAAAATCAATAAAATCACGATTCCTGTTAAATACCCTATTCCGGAGATAAATGAAGTCCTTGTGAATCTAGGTAGGAATAAATATTTTTCAGTTATTGATCTTAAGAGTGGGTTTCATCAAATTCCGCTTAGGGAGAAGGACATCGAAAAAACCGCATTCTCAGTCAATGTCGAAAAATTTGAATTCACAGGACTTCTCTTTGGACTAAAAAATGCTTGGACTATTTTTCAAAGGACCCCAGATGATATTCTTCGAGAATTTATCGAAATAATCGGTTATATTTACATAGATGCTATCATCATATTAGGTAAAGACAAAAAGGTGCATTTCATGAACCTTGAAAATGTTTTTAAGATATTAGAAGCGGTGAACATGAAAATCCAGCTCGAGAAGAGTGAATTCTTAAAACATGAAGTTGACTTTTTAGGTTTCGTTATAACAGCAAGCGGCATAGGAGGACAAGTGTCCAAAGTACAATCGAGGAAGACGGCGATAAAACTAGATGCGGAGTAATAATATCTAATATCTGAAAAAGTTATATTAAAATATCCTAATTTTAAGAAACCGTTTGAATTTACAACAGATGTCTCCAGTTTTGCGGCAGGAGCAGTCCTGGCACAGGACAAGAAACGAATCACATTCCTGTCGAGAACCTTAAGTAAAACAGAGGAAACGTATACCACAAAAGAGGAAAAGATTTTGGCCATTGTGTGGGCATTAACAAGGTTAACATCGTTAAGGAGTTCTCTCTGTGAATTGAAATAATAATAATAATCACGGCTCATCAGCCTTTAACATATGCAACTCGAATAGCAGACTAAAAAGGTGGAAGGAGATTTTAGAGGAATACAACTACGAACTAAGATACAAACCAAAAACAACAAACGTGGTAGCAGATACGTTATCGAGGCTCATCCCGAAATCATTTGTCAATTTTCTATCAATGACCCAACATAGCAGCGACAGCTCAGCCCATCAATGTATTCAATTCGTAGAGGCACCAATAAATGCATTTAAGAACCAGATAGTGTTGAAAATAGAAGAACATGAGACGTACGAAACATATTCAATATTTTTAAGTTGTAAAAGACATATAACAACAACAAATAATTTTTCGGAAAAAAAATTAACAAAAATCTTGAAGAAGCAGTTAAATCCAGGTGCTATAAATGCATTAATGGCTGAAGAAGAAATCATGGCAAAAATCCAATGAATATACGCTCGTCATTACGCTAATTACAAAATTAGATTCAATAGAATCATCATTGAGGATATCAAAGACGAAAATGAGCAGAACGAAATAATACTTAATACTCATAAACGAGCCCACAGAAACGCTCAAGAGAACCGAGCGCAAAACCATAAAAAGGAAATAGTAAAAGAGAATAGAAAAACAACTATCGTAACACAATCAGAAAGAATTGTTCATAAATCCAATATTAAATCATCTTAAATTCCATTGTTTCGTCTTTAATTTTCTTAAGTTTAAATTTTTATACCCGTGCATACATATATGAGATCGGGTATATTAAAATTGCTCCTCCGTTTGTAACGCATCGATCTAGACGAGCTAGATATAGTGTATAGTGAAAAGTAAATCGATCTAGCTATGTGTGTCTGTCCGTCCGTCCGTCCGTCTGTCCGTGTGTCAGCACGATAACTCAAAAACTAAAAAGGCTAGAGTCTTGAAATTCACACAAAGTAATTTTTAGACAACTTCTAGGTTATCTGTTGTTTTTGGTAAAAAACGGACCAAGGCTTCGGGGAGCTGCCATGCAACTTTTTTGCACCAATATGAATTTCTTCAAAACTAATTATACTACGAGGATGGAAATTACACAAATTTAGTTTTATAATGAATCAAGCACTTATATGAAGTTTAAAAACGTTAGGGTCCCATTTTCGGAAGGCTAGGCATTAGTTATATAAGGAATCGAGCACTTATATGAAGTTCCAAAATGTTAGGCCCCCTTTTTGGGGGGGGTTGCCATACAACTTCTTTGCACCAATATGAATTTCTTCAAAACCAATTATACTACGAGGATGATAATTACACACGGTTATATATATAATAAATCGAGCATTTATATAAAGTTTCAACATGTTACGGCCCCATTTTCGGGGGGCTGCCATACCACGTTTTCAATTCAATAACTGTGAATCTAATGAAGCTACGAGGTTAAAATTAAAATTGGACAGCTAAAGTAATAGGCCAAGTTACTTGGCAAAGTTGAACATCACTCGAACCACCGGACTTTTAGGGTGGGCCAATTTTATTTTTTTTTTAAGCAAAAATTATAGAATTATGGAATTTTTTTTTTTTTATTTAAACCAAAATTATGGGTTTATTTTATTTTTTTTTTTTTAAAGCAAAAATGATTGGAAATGTTTTTAACTATTTTACTTTTCATATTTTTTTTGTAATATATATAATAGCATAAGGGAAATAAAAAACGGTTTATTTTATACATCATGGGGGGTATGCACGGGTATCTAAAAGTTGACAAGTGCAACTATAATCTTCCTCGTTTTTATTATTTTTCGTTTTGATTAGTAATTTTTCACAACTGACAAATTTTAGAATTCTTTTACATGTTAGCGTCGGAGAAGTGCAAATTCTGGACCACAACGGATCGCATATGGTGGCAGTAAGCCTAAGCAAGGCAAAAATACAGAAAGGAAAGTTCAGAATTATATACATAAGGAACCACGGCACTCTTCAAGATGCACTAGAAGAAATTAATCTTGTCTTGGAGGGAGATACCATCCGGCAAAATCCATTATATGAATACCGGCATCATGTAGCCCCAAAATACAGAACAAAAAATCAATTTACTATCTTGGCCAACTTGGAAATGGATAGCTGGTACTCCAGACCATGAAGATTTTTTAATGCTCAAGAGAAAAATGAATAATTTATTAACTAATAATAAACAAGTAGTAATTAATAATACATACAAAAATAGAAAAGACAACATTTCTAGGATTACTAACGATATATTAGTAAATATTAGGCTACGTTATATTTTTAAACACCAATCATCATTTAAAATTCAATACAAATTAAAACATCTTAAAGAAGAAATAATTAATCTTAGTTACGCAGCCCATTGTCCAAAAGTAGGTGTAGTTAATTCAATACTTTTAACAAAATCAATTCAAATTTTAGATAAACAAAATTTTCCATACGTTAATGCCGAAGAGGCTTTAGATTTTTCAATGTAAAAATTATTTCAATTGGCACTTGTTTGTTCTATTTTATTGATATCCCACTAACAGATAATTTTGTTTATGAAAATTTATTAATTAGACCTATATTTCAAAAAAAACATTGTAATAAAAACTAAATTTGATAATATTTTATATAACAATGAAATTGTAAATAATGAAAAATTATATGGTATTAAAGGAATTGTAAAAAACTTAATGAAATAATTATATGTAAAAAGGAAAATATTGTAAATCTCAAAAGCTCTATTTGAATCTTCAATCAACTAAAAGGAGAAAATTCTACCTGCAACATAACCAACAGCAATCATATTCCATCTGTGGAAGAGATAACAGAGGGTCTGATAACAAACAACGTAATAATTCGGGAACTTACATAATCAAATTCCACAATTTAACCATAAGTATTAGGGGAAGAGACTACGTGTCTAAAGAAATCACTTCAGTAAAACTGCTACCAGCCATACTTCAACCTCAATTTATAAAGAAGGAATTGCAAGAACATCTCTCTTTGGAATTACTTAAGGACATACATCTCAACAACGCAAAAGAAATAAAAACTATTAAAGAAGAAAATAATACAGACCGAATTTTAAACATTATTAACCTAGCACCACCAACTCTAACAATATCCTTTTCAATATTAGCAGTCGTTATATTAATTTTAAAAAAAGAAGGAATGCAATAGTCATCAATCATCACAACAAGCCACCACAAATTAACCCACAACTACTTGTGTAACAAGGGTATTGAAACAGAAACAAATAGACCAACAGAAGAAATCTCAGCACAACCTAAACATAAAATAAATACATTTGCCAAAAGGAATCCAGAGAAATTATCAGGCCCAGAGCTTGATCAAGTGAGGAAACTTGAATCTATGGGGTAGAGGAGTTAAAACACGCAATCCAATTCACAAAAATTTATTAAAAGGATCAAATTTCATTTCACAATTTTATTTCAAAATTTTTACTTAGCAAAATTTTGCAATTTTTTTTTTAAAATTTATACTTAGCATAGATCAGTAATTTAATGTGGGAAAGAAAGTTCATTCGCGTTCTCACAAATGATGGCTCACGTGACAGGTAAAGCTTTTGGGAATAAAAATAGTTTCTATAATTTTTGTTCACTTCTAATTCAACGTTCAATAAGGAAAGATTAAAAATTTTTTTAAATTTAAAAAAAAAATAAAATAACTTTTAGTGACTTCAATTCTAGATAGCGGAGCAAGAGAAAATTTAAATCAAAGAGTTTTAAATTAAATAAAATAAAATTTTAATAACTATTGATAATTCGATAGTTTAACTTATATACTACACTAACATTACTTATACCTATATACTAACACGCTAATACTAATTCATAAGACACAAAAAAAAAAAAAATGCTTGGGAATAATCTGAATATGTATAAAAATATAAGACTATGTACAATAAAATGTATCCAAATTTGATGAATGATTTTTATTCTTTTTTGTTTTTTTATTATTTTTTCTGTTTTATATAATTTTTGTTAATTAATGACCGTTTGCATTTAAAATAACAATTTATAAAATTAGAAGACCAGAAAGCGATCACCGCTAAGTTCAAATATTGTAATTTATATTTATTAATTATAATTCTGTTGTGATTTTTTTTTTGTAAATAAATAAAGAAAAAAAAAAAATTTATATTACGGCCATACTGGTATCCCGGTATATGACACAGTCTACTCTACTGCACTCTTCCACGTTTTAACATCAAATTGTTTTAAAGTTTTGTTAAAATTTTTTATTATTATAATAAATTCTTACTCTAATATGTATTATTAACTTATAAAACAATTAAGTCTTATTTATTACTACACTTATAAGTAAAAACATTTTTTACATTTTGACACATTTTTTATTTTAAAATTTTCTAAAGAAACAAAATTTCATTTAAAATTTTTTGTAAAGTTTTCGTCCAATTTTTAAATAATAAAATTTATATAGTTACATAACCCAAATAAATATACATATAAAATATATTCTAAAAACGAGGAAGATTATAGTTGCCCTTATCAACTTTTAGATTCGCGATTGTTCAAAAATTACTTTTTGTGAATTTTAAAACTCTAGCCCTATTAGTTTTTGAGTTATAAATATGCAATAATTGTATTTCTAAAATACAGTGACAAATAATTTATGTAAATATAAAACTAAATTTTACATACATGCAGCAAGTAACATTGAACACAACTTAAGTATCGTTCACAATGTCTTAATTGTACATTACCTATGGTAATAACTCAATAATATATATGATATAATAAAAATTAAATAAAAAGAAATCTAATTTTTTATTAAAAAAATATTTTGTTTTTAATTTATAAAATATAACGCATAATATGTTTTATGGTAAAATTCTTAGCCTTTAAAAATATAAATGTGTTAAATAAAAAACGGAAATAGGAAAGAACCCTCGGTTATCAAATTTAAAGTTTCCACTATTCCTATTCATCCAAAATTTTACGGACACAAACAAATAGGAAAATAACACTTGTGTCACAAAATAACACTTGTGTGTTTTAAAGTTCTATCTCTTTGGTTTCGAAATTATACTCGGTTGGCCTCAATTCGATAAAAAACTTCTAGGATCCGAACCCATAGTCCGACCTCGACCGTACGCAATCCCCGGCGTAGTTTCATTACTGGTATTTACATAACAATACAAATTTCATGAATGCAGCGCCATTAGTTGGCTCCATTAGTTGTTGAGTTATCATGATTTTTTTATACCCTACACCTATAGAATAGGTAAAAGGGTATATTAACTTTGGTATGGTGTTTGTAACCACCTAAACGAAGCGAGTTAGATATAGAAAAGTATATATATTTGTGATCAGCGTGACCTCCTGAGTCGATATAGCCATGTCCGTCCGTCCGTCCGTCCGTCCGTAGGCACGATAACTCATAAAATAATAGAGCTTTCTTGATGAAACTTTAATTGGAGGTTACTAGGACTGAAAGTACGGCGGGGATTGCACATGGGCGAAATCGGCCCATTGGTTCGGATTCTGGACCTTTTAATCGATCGAAGGGCTAACGATCATAAATAAAAAATCACTATAACTCAACAACTAATGATGCTTTCTTCATCAAATTTGTGCTGTAGGTTACTAGTAATGAAACTACTTCGGGGATTGCGTAAGTTCGGAATAGGACCAAGGGTTCGGAACCTAGAACTTTTTGATCGAATTTAGGCCAAACGAGCATAATTCCGAAATCAAAGAAGATAGAACCTCCAAATTTTGTATCAGGGTGTCCCTTCCTATTTTCCTAATGTTTTTGAAATTTGGGCCCCATTGGAGTAGTGGGTCGGGGACCAGCCACACATTTCCGAAGACCTTAAAGCATATCTATAAAATTAATAAAGATAACAACTTAAAAAAATGTAGAAGCTTCAAATTTGGCACAAGGGTGTTCCTTACTATACCTTGCATGTCCCCCTAATTTGGGATCAATTGAAATGGTGGTTCAGTATCCCTCTTAGACCCTCTTAAGTATTAAGAGCTTATAATCGAAATTATTAAAAATTGTAACTTAAAATAGAACGTTCAATTTGTGTACAAGGGTTAACTAGTGCTTACAGTTAAGCGTGGACTGCATAATCAGCCCAAGGGTTCGGATTCTGGACCTTTTAATCGGTTTCAGGGCTAACGAACATATATAAATAATCACGATAACTCAACAACTAATGACGCTATCTTCATGAAATTTGTGCTGTAAGTTATTGGTAATGAAACTACGGCGGCGATTGCGTACGGTGAGGATTGGACAATGGGTTCGGAACTTAGAACTTTTTGATCGAATTTAGGCCAAACTAGCAGAATTCCGAAATCAATGAAGATAGAACCTCCAAATTTTGGTTTCAGGGTGTCGCTTTCGATTTCCTTAGTGTCCTTGAAATTTGAGCCCAATTGGAGTACTGGGTGTGGTCCAGCCACTCAGTTCCAAGGACCTTAAAGCATATTTTCGAAATTAATAAATATAGTAACTTGAAACAAATGTAGGAGCTTCAAATTTGGCACATGGCTGTTCTTTACTATTTCCTGCGTGTCCCTCTAATTTTGTACTTTTCTTAGACCCCCCAATGTGTAAAAGTTTATCATCGAAATTAATAAAACTAGTAACTTAAAATTAAGATAGAACGTTCCAATTGTGTACAAGGGTTAACTAGTATTTAAAGTATGACTTGGACTGCATATGGGCGAAATCGTACCATGGTTTCAGGTTCTACAACCTTTCAAAAGTTCAAGGGCTAAAAAACATATATCTTAAAAACACCATAACTCAAAAAATAATGCCGCTTTTTTGATGAAATTTAAACTTTAGGTTACTAGTAATGAAAGTACCATTGGAATTGGTTCTGGTCGAGTTTGGTCAATGAGTTCGGATTCTAGAAGCTTTTGATCGATTTGAGGCCGAACGAGTACAATTTCGAAGCCAAGGAATAGAAATCATATATATGTGTTCCCGAAATTTAGACTTAATTGTAGTGGTTCAGCTTTCTTCAAAGGAACTTGCTGCATTTATGTAAAATTTATTTTTATATTTAAATGAATTGTATGAAAAGATGTAAATTAGTAATTGTATTTTAGAAATATATTTATTGCATATTTTGCGTATAAGCTTTTCTATTAGGTATATTAACTAGCCATTTAAAATAATTGCAATTTTGAAAAATTTGGGTTATTATATATATTATGCTTTGATCAGATTTTTATCAAAAAATTTAATAACTAGAATTTTTTCATTTTGTAATTGAAGTGGAATAATTATATTTTCATTTATAACAAGGTTTTTTGTTTTTTAATATTAAGAGATAGTGTAATTAGAAAATGTTTTTAGTATTATAAAGTTAATTTGGTTAGCTATGTCTTACAATCAAATTAATAACAGCTTTTATGGCGTTTAAATGACTTATGGATATGTCATTAAATTTGAACCAAATAGGTGTAGGGTATTTCTAAGTCGGTTGCACCGACTGATTGTTTCTTTACTTGTTTATATTTTCTTTAGTACTTAAACCGGCCAAAAGGTCCAGAATCCGAATGCACAAGCCGATATTTATTTTAATTTTAACTTTAGGTTACTAGGACTTAAAAAACGGTGGGGATTGCATATGGGCGAAATGGGCACATGGGTTCGGATTCTGGGCCTTTTAAATGTTCTAAGGACTAACGAACATATAAAAAAAGAAGGATAACTGACCAATAAAAGGAGCTATCTGCATGATTCTGCTGCAGGTTACTAGTAATGAGACTATGGCGGAGATTGCATGCGGTCGAGATTGGACCATGGGTTTGGATCCTGTTAGTTTTTCATCAAATTTTGGCCAAACAAGCATAATTCCCAAAACTATGAAGATAGAATCTTCAAATTTAGTATCTGTGTGCCTCTTCCTATGTCGTTAGAGTCCTGGAAATTTTGGACAAAGTGGAATAGTGGGTCGGGCACCATCAACACAGTTCTTAAGACCTTATCGTTATCAAAATAAACACATTTGCGACTGGAAAATCGATCCTGATGCAAGTGCGATCCAAACCATCACGCAGAAAATGGGTGCTATTAAGAGAGCCAGCGACACGTGTATGCCCTAAATCAGACAAAGGTCCAGGAAACCAATCTACTGATGCAACGGAGACATTACACAACAAATGGGAGAGTGTTTCCGCTGCAGATGCCAGCTGACCAGAGCCAGACGGAGAGAGACATTCGTGGTAGAAAATGAGATCTACAAGAAAGCTAAACATTATCTCAATCTGGATATCTTAGGAAGCAAAAAACAGAAGTGGGAGGAGCTCTGAGTAGGTTTTGGGTCGCTTGGGGTTAGGAATTCTGTGCTAGAAAGAGATAGCACAAGTTTGATATATTGACCTACATTTTTGATTAATGGCCAAGTCCAAGGACGTAGGTCAAGCCGGAAGTAGGTTCAGCTATGTTAAAAGTAGACGACCTGGACGTCGGCTGCGCCGGTAACTATGTCAAACAGGTTTAGAAGTAAGTTAAACAAATCTGGTTGTTTGTAATAGGGAATCATGTAAAAGTAGTAAGTAAAAATATTTCTTTATAAAATTTTTATTTACAAAAGTGCGTATGCAAATTAGCATGCAAAGAGAAAATCCAAAAAGTTCATTGAAATATAAAACTTGTTTTCTGCCGAGTATTCATTATATGTAATAATTAATATGTTTACATAATTTTTATTTAACTGAAAAAGCTTTAACAATTTTACGATGATCAGATGTTAAAATTCTAGAAATAATGAATTCAAAATTTTCAATTCGACTTTAAAATCTACTTTTATCACATCCGTATTGTGTTACACATAGTCCCATACATGCATCACTTGAATTTCTATGTTTCTGTTGAAGTGAACTTTTTTAGTGTTATTTAATTTCATATTGTATGTATGAAGGTCTTAGTTTAGAATTTTTTTCTTTTAAGAGATACATATATACATTAAAACAATTTTTAACTGCACATCTGAAATTGTTGTTTGATAAATGTATAGGACATGATTTTTTAAAGTTATCAATTTTTTTCTAACCTATGGAATAGGCAAAGGGGTATTAACTTCAATATGGTATTTGTAACCATATAAAGGAAGCGAGCTAGATATGGAAAAGTATATATATTTGTGATCAGCGTGACCTCCTGAGTCGATATACCCATGTCCGTCCGTCCTTAGTTACGATAACTAAAACAAAAATAATGGAGCTATCTGTTATAAATGATAACGTTACTAACCCTCAAAAACCTAAAACGAAGAATATAACATAACTCTTTCTTACGTTTAAACTAATATCTAATAATGTTTCTTCTTTTTTATTTTGATTTATTTAAAATTTTTTTACGGTTTCATATTACAAACAAAACAAAAACGTTTAAATAAAAAGTACGTTGTACTTGAAAATATTTTTTGCTTATTCTTATTCTTATTCTTATATACGCCACACCATAATTTTTAATGCTATGTTCTGACCTATATTATATATGAAGAAAAGAGAAAAGTAATAAACATTTGGTCAGCACATTGCACTTTCTTTAAAAAAGTAAAAAAACGAAATTTAACTTAAAAAATTAAAATAATAATTTTTTATATTGATTTCGAAATCATTTCCGATTTCAAAATCAATGTTTTGTTAATATTAAAATATATCTTTTTATATATATATATATACTTTAAAGCGTGGCGTCATTCAAGAAGGTATATATAGAACAAAAAAAGAAGAAACGCATGCAGAGTTTTTAGAACGCACAAAGGAAGTAGTCCTTTCTAGTAAATACATTTTATAATTATAAATTAACTATTTCTTTTTACTAACATATAATATTTAAGCGCAAATAAATAAAAATTAATAAAGTATATTAAATAAATAAAAATAAAACTATAAAAATTGCTTTTGTTTTCTTTTGAATTAAAACTGGCGCAGTCGGTAGGATGTGTCAAGTGAAATAAAAATAAAAAGTGGATATTTTTTTTTTTTTGGTATAAATTAATTTAAGAAAATTAATAAAAAAAAAACATATATATATAAACTACCTTTTTCCCCTTGTGTTTTAACACTTCATGACGCGTACTAATAAAACAATTGTCAGTAGAAGTGATAATAAACTATTTAAGAAATTATAAAATAAAAAATTAAACAAAAGCATATAAGTTTTTCTGTTAACTCAGTGATTCTAAGTAAAAATAATAAAATAACAAAAATTTAAATAAAAAACGAAACATAATACAAATACATATATATTAATATAAAATAAAAAAATTTTTATATAATAACCAAATACAAAAAGTTTACGTAACAAGTGGAGTGCAGTGACTGAAAGCTACAAGAAATCTATAAGCAAAAACAACGAATTGTGACAACCATTCCAGACAGGAGAAAATTAAAAATAAAGAAGAATATATATAAAGCAACCAAATTCCACCTAAAACACATCAAGAGATTCACCAATTTCAAAGTGAACTGTTTAAAAAAATTTTTTTTTCTCTTATTTTTACTTATTGAAATAGAAATATATAATTTTAAATTTTATCTTGTAAAAAATATATTAAAATTAGTTAACAATATTAAATTAAAATATCACAAATCAATTTGGTACTTTAAAATAGATTAAAAGATTTTTAAAAGTTTAAAATTAAGTATAATAAAAACTTATAAAAAAAAAAAAATTTAAATAATTATATCTTGTAAATCGATATTCAAGTTGGATTTTTGAAAATATTCGAAATTTTTTTTAATAATAAATATATTTATCCTTCTTTTAATGTTATATTATATTTCTGAATACTTTTGAAAATACAAAATTCTTTTTATTAATTAAAATTATAATAAATCTAATATCTAAAAGTTTTTATAATATATTTATGTCATTTAACATAATTTTCTTTATGGTTTATTTTAACTTAACACTACTAAATTAGTTCAAATCTGGTCGTAGATAAACTTGACTTTCTCCTTTTTTTTTTGATACGGTAAAAGAAACTCATAATAAAACAAAATTTTATGTTCTTATGTCCAAAGATATTATTGAAGGGACGGTAGACGAATTATCTAGACTATTGAACAATATTTTATTACAAAATAGACATCTTGTTAGTAACAATCAAGTTAGTAATAATCAAATTTCAAGAATGGCAAATGATGGTCCAGTTCAAGTTACCCCCCTTTCTCTCTCTATCGACCCTCTAAAGTACATAGGAAAATTACCTGACTTTAATGGAAATTTTAGAGATTTACAAAATTTTACAGATCTTATAGATAAAATACATCCTTTATTGCTAAGATACGACTCCTTAAGCCAAAGTATTTTTTCTGATTCAATAAAATCTAAACTAAAAGGAAGAGCAAGAGAAGTGGTTGAGATAAATAACCACGTTACAGGTTGGTTAGAAATTAAAGAGATACTAATTAACAACTTTGGAGATCGTACAAGTTTGGAGGAATTATTTGACGAATTACGTGGTACAAATTTTAGGACAAGTTGTATAGAATTTTACAACGAATTAAAAACAGCCTTAAGAAGACTTAACGTAAAAACAAAACTCTCGCTTTCGGACGACCTCCACGCGATAGAACAAGCTATTAACAATAATAAAGTTTCAGCATTGAACATATTTAAGAACAAGACACCAGAACCCATGAGGTCCATTTTATATTGTAAAAAACCGGAAACGTTAGAAGAAGCAATGGACATATTACACGAAGCTGGATATGCATAGAGAAACTTTGGGAATAGCAATAGTAATAGGAACTATAATAACCAAAATATTCAAAAAAATAATAGCAATACCAATACTAAAATAGTTAGAAATACAAATAATAATAATAATAATAGCAATAACAATAGGATTAGCCAACCAAATCATAGAAATTTCCAAAATAATCCAAATAATAATAATAATAGTAGGTTTAATAATTATAATAACAACAAAAATAGGCCCAATAACTATAACCTTTATAGTAATAATATTGGTAACTTTAGTCAAATTTCTATTTTTCAGCACTTCCAAAATAGAAATAATTACAATAATTTCAATAATAGAATTGTTTCTCACCCAAATCAGGGAAACCAAAATTCAAACCACCAAGAACAACTGCCACAAATAGCAAATATACCCCAAAACCCTTATAGGAAGAACTTTTATCCTTATAGAAATCCAAATACAACATCAGAACCGATAGATATTAATATTAATATGGCTCCTCAAAATAATCAAGATAAGGAACCACCACAAGCCCAAAATTTTCACTTAGCGGCCTCAACTACCAGCTTCCCTATATAATAGTTGACAGCAATACTAGACCGTTAAAATTTATTATAGATTCTGGAGCTACGCATTCTATAATAAACCCCAATCTCTGTCAACCAAAATATTTAGAATATAGTAATATCATACTAAAAACAGTTCAACAGAAAATTCAAATAATTCAAAAAGCCATTATTCCGTTATTCAAAGAATTCGGTAGTCCAGATACAAAAGTTGAATTTTACGTATTTCCTTTCATGAAATATATGATGGTTTAATAAGAAACAACATTTTAATACCTCTTAAGAAAAAAATAGACTACGAAACGAAATACTAATAATAAATGATAATAAAATAAAACTACATGTTTCATATAAACAAGAAAATTCTAATAATAAAATAAAAGTAAAAGGGAAATATACATTGTCTATTCCAGTCCAACAAAGAGAAGGTCTAGCTTATCTACAGAAGCAGAAGTCGCTAGATGGCACTGTCACTCTCTGTGAGGGCATATATAATGTTGAAATTATAAAGTAGAAGCTAATTTTAAAATTGATAACAATAACAAAAATATCATCGACGTAAAACCTATCAGAACTCAAGTAGTAAACTCTGAAAAATTTAACATTATCGAAGAACTCGAACACAAAAATATATTCGAGCAAATAAGAACTGAACCCCTGAAAAGCCAAGAGGTTCAGGCGCAATACAAAGTCATAAAACAATTTTCAAAGATTTTTATCAAGAAAATTCTGATTTATTCTTTACAAATATTATTAAGCATGAAATTCGTACGATAAACAATGTTCCCATTTTCGTAAGATCATACCGGTACCCACAAATCCATAAAGAAGAAGTTCAAAAGTAAATTTCAGAGATATTAGAAAAAGGTGTCATAAGACACAGTAGTTCGCCTTACTCAGCCCCAGTATGGATAGTCCCGAAGAAGGAGGATGCCAGTGGAAAAGCTAAGTGGTGACTCGTCATTGATTATCTTAAACTAAACAAAGTCACAATAGACGACAGATACCCTATTCCCAATATAGATGACATCCTGGGAATGTTGGGAAGATGCCAATACTTTACAACCCTAGACCTAGCAAAAGGGTTTCATCAAATAGAGATTGATGAAAAGGACGTTTACAAAACAGCTTTTAGTGTCGAAGATGAGCACTACGAGTTTGCACGTATGCCGTTCGGGTTGAAAACAGCCCCGGCAACGTTTCAAAGACTAATAAACTATATTCTCAAAGACTATATAAACAAAATCTGCCTTGCATACATGGACGATATTATAATTTTCTCTTCTTCACTCGAAGAACACTTAGACTCCTTAACCAAAATTTTTAAAAGGTTGAAAGAAGTAAATTTAATGGTACAACTAGACAAATCTGAATTTCTCAAAAGAGAAACTGAATTTTTAGGGCATGTTGTCACCTTAGAAGAGATAAAACCAAACCCTAAGAAAATACAAAGCGTGAAAGACTTTCAAATTCCGAAAACTCCGAAACAAATAAAACAATTTCTTGGGTTAACAGGCTACTACAGGAAGTTTATAAAAGACTACTCGAAAATAGCTAACTACTCACTGTCACAACGGATGCGAGTCAGTACGCTTTAGGTGCCATCCTTTCTCAAGAAGGGCATCCAATATGTTATGCAAGTCGCACACTTAACGAACATGAACAAAATTATAGTACTATTGAGAAAGAATTATTAGGTGTGGTATGGGCCACAAAATACTTTCGTCCATATATATTTGGCCGGAAATTTATTATAGAGACGGACCAGAAGCCGCTACAATAGCTGTTTTCAATAAAAGAGCCAAATTCAAAACTCGTGAGATGGCGTCTTAAACTATCAGAATTTGATTATGAGATAAAATATAAAAAGGGAATTCAAAACGGAAATGCTGACGCACTATCACGTATCGAAATCAATTTAACAGAAGAAACTAACGAAAACAATTTTCATATAAGTAAATCTGCTATAAATTTGTTTAAAAGACAAATAATCATTCAAAAAAGTAATTCCGGGTCCTTAACAATAAAAAACTTAACAATTTTTAATACATCTAGAAGAATAATACGTACTAAAAATTTAGATAGAGAAACCACAATAACCCTAATCAAAAACCATTTTGACCCTAAGTTATTAAGTGCAATACATGTAGAAAATCAAGAATTCCTCAAAATAATTCAAGAGGTTCACCATGACCACTTTCCTCAAACGAAAATAATTCAATGGTGTAAAATCTCAGAAGACATTAAGGTTGAAGAGAAATTGGTTGAATTAATAGAGAAAGAATATCTCAGAAACAACCATAGAGGAATCGTAGAAGTTTCTAAAGAAATGCAATTAAAATATTACCACCCTAAACTGTATGACAGAATTACGCAGTTCATAAATAACTGTGAAATCTGTAATATAGAAAAATACGATAGAAAACCTATTAAACCAAAATTCAAGATTACAGAAACACCCTCACGTCCCAATCAGATAGTACATATCGATGTCTTTTATAGTTTAGATCAAACGTTATTTGTAACTTTTATCGACAAGTACACAAAGTTTGCACAAGCAATCAAAATAAACTCACGAACTTAGGCTGAATTTAAAAGAGCGATATTACAATACCTGTCAATTGTTGGATACATAAAAAAAATTGTAGCCGACAATGAACTGGGTCTTAAGGCCCTTCCATTCAGAGAATTTTTTCGTAAACAACATACTGAAATTCACTATACAGCTAACAACAACCACACATCGAATTCGGATATTAAAAGACTTCACAATACAATTAATGAACATATAAGATTACTTAGACACGACGAAAGAGTTGACCTTGACACAGTAGAAGAGAAAATACTAAGAACTATAACTGCTTATAACAATACTATCCATTCAACGACGAACGTTAAGCCAAATGATTTTATAAATGGGAAAATAAAAGACACAGATTATGAAGAAATCTATAATAGAATTTTGAAAGTAAAAGAGAAGGCTATAAACTATTTAAATAAAAACAGACAGGAAATAGAGATAGAACAAGGGACTGATACAACATTTCTAAAAGATACTCGGGGAGGTAACAACCACTCTAAATTTAGAAAGATTGAAATCGAACAAATTGACGATGACCACGTTATAGATAAAAATTCGGGCTTAAAATATTACAAAACACATATCCAAAAGAAAAAGAAATTTCGGAATATTAACTTACCTATAATTAAAGCAAAACTCAAAACTAAGAAAAAATCTAAAAAGAAATCTATTTCTCTTTCAGGGCAAGATGTTACCTCTAACAATAATATCGCTTCTAATTCTGCAAATGTTCCAAGTGCAATGCCAAAAAATTTAATTTCAAAACTTAAATGACAACAATGGCTACATGACTATAAAACTAGAAGACGTCAAAATAAAAAAGTATAAAAAATGACTACACACAATCAATATTACAGAGTACTTAAATACAAAAGATATAATTCATAAAAATATTCTATCAATAAAAGACAAAAAAAATCTCTTAATTTCAATGTATAATACACTTATACACAATTATCACTCACTAGAACCGAAATTAAATAATATAAGACCCCACCAAAGACAAAAACGCTACCTTATTAATGCCTTAGGTACTGGACTAAAATACTTAACCGGCACAATGGATTACAATGACGAGATAGAAATCAAAGCCAAATTAGAAGCGCTAACAAAAAGCAGTACCGACTTAATAGGATAAAGCAACAAACAAATCTCAATAAACAATGAAATTTCCAATCAAATCAAAAATATCACTAATCACATAAATTCCCAACAAAACCTTTGCATAGCTAATATAATGAAATTTGAAAATGCCTATTGCACAATGCAAAATTTTAAAAGAACAGAAATAAAGGAAATTATTCCAGGTATCATCATAACTAAAAATGTAAACAAACTAATTGTGTCACATACCTGTAATAATTTAAATTTCACCTTTATGGGGAATTACTTAATAAAATACGAAAATTGTAAAATTAACTTAAACGGCGCGTTATTTGAAAATTCATTCATTAAAATAAATGATAATGTAATTCTACCTTAATTCACCACAAATATAGTGGAAAACAATACCATAGAGTATTTAAATTTTGAAAGTATACATTTAAGAAACATTACAGATAATAGAAATAAAATTAATAATATTTTGAATAAAAAAACAGAAAACATTTCAATAAACTCATCAATAAATTTTATAATGATCATGTTTACAATAGCTATGTTATTCCTCTTAAAAAAAATAGTATGTAAGAAACAAAAAATTGTAATAAATTCTTCGTCGGAGTCTCAGACTAATGGTGGGGGTGTTATAAATGATAACGTTATTAACCCTCAAAAACCTAAAACAAAGAATATAATATAACTCTTTCTTACGTTTAAACTAAATTCTAATAATGTTTCTTCTTTTTTATTTTATTTTATTTTAAATTTTATTACGGTTTCATATTACAAACAAAACAAAAACGTTTAAATAAGAAGTAAAGAAACAGTCAGTCGGTACAACCGACTTAGAAATACCCTACACCTATTTGGTTCAAATTTAAGGACATATCCATAAGTCATTTTAACATCATAAAAGCTGTTATTAATTTGATCGTAAGACATAGCTAACCAAATTAACTTTGTAATACTAAAAACATTTTCTAATTACAGTATCTATTAAAAAATATTACAAATTCTTACTAATTTATCTATTTAAAAATATTAAAAAACAAACAAACTTGAAATAAATGAAAATATATTTATTCCAATTCAATTACAAAATGAAAAAATTCTAATTATTAAATTTTCTGATAAAAAGATAATCAAAGCATAATATATTTAATATTCCAAATTTTTAAAAATTGCAATTATTTTAAATGGTTAGTTTATATACCTAATAGAAAAGCTTATAAACGCAAAATATGCAATAAATGTATTTCTAAAATACAATTACAAATTTAGACCTTTTCATATAATTCATTTAAATATTAAAATAAATTTTACATGAATGCAGCAAGTACCTTTCAACATAGCTGAGCCACTACAATTAAGTCTAGATTTCGGAGACACATAGTGTTATGAACCGAATTCGAGGTTTATGATACTCTTCCTTATTGATGGTAAAATATAGTAAATAATTAAAACAAATCATATTTCAGTAACATTAATTCATTTATTCATTCACTTTTTCGTTATTGAAATATGATCCTAAGTAACACAGTTAAATGTAACATACTGAAATGAATATTATGACTCAGTAATGTTAAGCATATAGTAAATTTATAAATAAATTTATTTGTTATGTTTAAAATTGGAACAGGTCAGTTTATTCATATTTTTTTTTAATATAAAAATAGAAAGTACAAAAGATAGCATTTAACATGTGCAATGCACATTGACCGAAATTAAAATGATATCTTTTGACCCCAGCGTACCACTTAAAACTGGAACGCTTCGCATTCTTTGTTTTCTTTTCCTTATTTCGAAGATACCTAATTATTAAAAATAAAATGTACTAGCAGTCAGAGTTTGATATTTGTTCAGTTAAGACTGAATTAATATATGTAATTAAAAAATAAATTAATATTGTAACAATTATTATTGTAACAAAAAATAAATTAATATTGTAACAATTAATATATGTAATTAAGAAATAAATTAATATTGTAACAATTAATATATGTATTTAAAAAATAAATTAATATTGTAACAATTAATATTGTAACAAAAAATAAATTAATATTGTAATTAAAACATAACATTATAAACATAACATTTTTGGTGTCAGGTGTGGGGTTGACTGGATAAAGCATCTGCCAGTCAATCTATAAAAAAAAAAAAGTGAAACAATAAAAAAAAAATATACTTAAAAGATATTGCACAAGACTCCTTCTGCTTAAAGTTCACCAGAGTCTGGGTGAACGATATCTTTATAAAAAAAAATTCATACAACAAGTTTACTATAAAATTACAACAATTACAACAAATTTCAACAATTACAACAAATTTCAACAATTACAACAAATTTCAACAATTACAACAAATTTCAACAATTACAACTAATTTCAACAATTACAACAAATTTCAGTAATTACAACAATTATAACAATTTCAACAAAAAAATAATATTTATACAACTAGTTAACTATAAAATTACAACAATTACAACAAATTTCAACAATTTTCAACAAGGAACGACTCAACAATCAAGCACAACAGAATTTAAGGTTAGAAAATTTGATTTATAAATTTAAGTTAAGTAAATTCTTTAAAAAAAAAAAAAAACAATATTCTAAATAAAAACAAAAAATTAAATTCTTTTTGTAATAAAAAAAATTTTTTTTAATTTAAGTTAATTCTTTTTTTTTTAAATAAAAAAAAAAAAAAATCTAAATAAAAAATCAGTTCAATAATTTTTTTTCTTTTACGAAGAAAGGAATTTTTAAGTTGTTGTTTCTTGAACATTTATAAAAAAAAAAAGGGAAAATTTTTGTGCATTTGCGTTATGAATTATTTTTTTTTTTTTGTTTACTATATAGAACTCTGACTCATTTAATAAGAGGATAAATTTGTAGATTATTTTTGTATTTTCTTTTGTTATTTTACTTCGCATGAATGGTGTTAATTTTAATATCAGTTTATGAAATAGAAAAATACCTAGACCAACTGATAAAAACCAAACCTCCATGCCTGTAGGACGTTCTCCACCATTACCTAGAAAATCGGAGACTCCAAATAAAACCCAAAACGAAGATCCGAAAACATCCGGAAGCCCGAGTACTTCAAATACAGATTCAATTAAAAATCCTCTAAATAAAATAGAAAACTTTCCATTAGTTCAGCCTATAAATCAAACAAATAAAATGGCTAAATTCGATATTAATCTAGCAAATAAAATGATTCCTAAATTTAGCGGGAATCCAGTAGAATTACATAGGTTTATCCAACTCGCGGAGATACAACACAGCAGAGCTGTAAGTGATGGAAATGAATGCGATTTTATGGAAGTCATCACTTCAAAAATTTCTGGGCGTGCATATAACGCTTTATTAAGGTATAAAAAGTTTGATGTATGGAAAGATTTAAAAGATTCTTTAACGGAAAAATATTCTAAAACTAGATCAACACAGTTGGTTCAATTAGATGTTTTTGGGCTAAGTCAAAGTCCAAAAGAGACTATTAACAATTATTCTGAAAGAGCTGAAAAACTTTTTGACGAATTAAACTTAGCAGCCATAAAAGATGCTACCTCCGAAGGTGGCAGGTCAGTAATTAGAGAATTAAATGAAAAAACAGTGATGAATAATTTTATAAAAGGACTATTAGACCCAATAAGGCTAATCGTTCGTACAGCTTGAAAAGAGACTTTAAGTGAAGCTATAGATTTAGCTATAGAGGAGGAAAAGTTAAGTAAAGCAACCAATTTTAGAGGGAATAGTCATTATACTAATAATAACAAAAATATTAATTATAATAACAATAACAATAGACCATATTGCAGTTTTTGCAAAACACAAACCCATCATACTAAGGATTGTCGAAGGACAGCTCAGCAACCTAATTTCAGACCAAGGTTTAATCAAAATAATTTTCAAAGACCCAATACAAGTTCTACTCCGCAAATTGCTACCATAACTGAAAAGAAAATTTGCCGCTACTGCAAGAAACCGGGTCATACCATAGAAGAGTGCAGGAAACGCGATTTTATGGAAAATAAAAAAAGTAATAATAATAAAACTATTCTTCAAACATCACAAGATTACTCGGAAAACTACAACCAGCCTGGTCCGTCGGGTCTCAGGACACAGGCAAGCACTCTAAAAAAGAGCGCCCAAATAATTTAATTCCAAAACAAAATTCTAATAAAGTTGAAATTCCAAAACAAAATTCTAATAAGGTTGAAATTCCAAAACAAAATTCTAATAAGGTTGAAATTCCAAAACAAAATTCTAATAAGGTTGAAATTCCAAAACAAAATTCTAATAAGGTTGAAATTCCAACACAAAATTCTAATAAGATTGAAATTCCAAAACAACATTTTAGTAACGATAAAATATATACAAATAAAATAGGAAATAAAACTTTTTCTAGTACATTAACTCTTGAAGTACAAGGTACTGAAAATCCATTATGTAAATTTTTGTTAGATTCAGGTGCAAACATCTCTTTAATAACGGCTAAAGCATTACCCGACGAAACAATAGTCGAGTTAAATAGTGTCGAAATTACGGGAATTTCTGACATACCAATCAAAACATTGGGTACTGCGATACTTAATTTAAAAACGTCTAAAATTATTTATCCTATTAAATTTCATGTAGTCCGTTCCAATTTTCCAATATTACAAGAAGGCATTATTGGAGAGGATTTTCTAAAAGCTACAAATTCTATAATTGACTATGGAAACAACAAAGCTATTTTTATAGAAAATATCCATACCACCAAGGACAGAAAAATTAATTAAATATGGTCCGATTAAAATAAATAATGAAGCTTTAGTTTACTCCAATTCAGAAGAATTAGTAAAAGATAGTATCTACATTTCAAATAGCATCGTAACACCTAAAGACGGTTTTATTTATCTTAGCGTATTAAATACTAGTACGCTACCCATAGAAATTGGGAAAAATCTTGCAGTTGAAATAGAATCTTTAAACAACTATAATGTATACAATCTAAACAAAAAACATTCTAGTGACGTAATTGAAAATAGGTTATCTGCTCTTGAAAAACAACTCCAATTAGATCATTTAAATATGGAGGAAAAACAATCAATAATAAATTTGTGTAGAAATGTGTATTTAGGTCATGTTATCTCTGACCAAGGAGTAAAACCAGATCCTGGCAAAATCCAAGCCATATAATCAATATTACCTCCTACAACACAAAAACAGATCAAGTCATTTCTAGTCTTGGCTGGTTATTATCGGAAATTTATCAAAAATTTTTCAAAAATCGCTCAACCTTTAACTAAGTTATTAAAAAAGGACACAGCATTTATATGGGATGCATTTACTGACGAATCTTTTAGCCAATTAAAGAAATCTATTGTCGAACCACCTATTCTACAATATCCTAATTTTGCAGAACATTTCTTTTTAACTACTGACGCCAGTAACGAAGCCGTTGGAGCGATACTTTCGCAACAATGTAATCCTCATAAGCAAGATTTACCAATAGCATATGCAAGTAGGACTCTAAATAAAAGTGAAAAAAATTATTCAACAACTGAAAAGGAAGCTCTAGCAATAGTTTGGGCTGTTTCCAACTTTCGACCCTATCTATATGGTCAAAAATTCACAGTAATAACTGACCACAATCCATTAGTATGGGTGTTTAACTTGAAGGATCCTACTTCTAGAATTATGCGCTGGCGCATAAAGTTAGAAGAATATACTTTCACTGTTAAGCATAAATCGGGTCATTTAAATACAAACGCAGACGCTCTTTCTCGATTAGAAACCAGTCAAGTTGAAACTAATCACGTACAAATTGTAACACGAATCAAAACAAATTCTACTTTAAACAAACATTCCACATCCGATAATGTCAAAATCCAAGATAATGTTAACAATAATATTATTGCCAATAGGAATTATAAAAATCTTTCACAAAATTTTGTAAACAAAAATTTAATTGAACTTTCTGCACCGGAAGACATTAAAAAGGGTTCTTTATGAATACCATGATGCACCGTTAGGGGGTCATCAAGGTGCAACCAGGATCATTCATAGGTTAAAAACGAAATATACGTGGAAAGGAATGTTTAGAGATATAAGAGACTATATTTCTTCCTGTGACACCTGTCAAAAGAACAAAACTTATTCAAAAACAAAAATGCCCATGATAATCACAACAACTTTTAAATAACCTTTTGAACGATTGGCACTAGATATAGTCGGACCTTTACAAAACTCATATTATGGAAATTCGTACATTTTAACTTTTCAGGATGATTTAACGCGTTTTATTCAAGCCATACCTATTCCAAATACCGAAGCATCTACTATAGCTGATGCATATGTGCGAAAAATCGTGTGTGTATTTGGGATACCAAAAATTTTGCTAACTGATCAAGTTTCAAACTTCTTAAGCGAATTATTTAAGAATACTTGTAAACTTTTGAAAATAAAGAAAATTCAAACTAGTCCCTACCATCCAGAGTCCAATGGGGCACTTGAACGAACACATAGAAGTTTAGGTGACTACCTTCGTAGTTATGTTACTGACAAAACTCACGTAAACGGTACCCCTGGTTGGGACACTTTATTGGAATACTATACATTTTGTTATAATACGACGCCTCATACTGCAACGGGTTTTTCACCTTATGAAGTATTGTTTGGTTTCCATGCTGAAATTCCCTCATCTCTAAGTCGAGTCGCAGAACCTATATATAATTATGATAATTATGTAAGTGAGTTAAAAACTCGTCTCCAAGATGGTTATGGGAAAGTTCACCAAAGCCATATAGAGGCTAAGGAAAATTCAAAATTGCACTATGACCAAAAGGCAAAAGAGGTCAAATTCAGTATAGGTGATAAAGTTTTATTAGAAATTAGAAATAGAACTAACAAAAAACTTACGCAACCTTATAAAGGCCCTTACGAAATAATCAAAGTTAAATCGCCAGTAAATTCTATTATAAAGATTGGACGAAAGGAGAAACTTGTCCACAACAATCTTCTAAAACCCTATATCAAATAACACATTAATTATTATTAAATTTTATCTATCAAAATATAGCTACGATCCCACATAATATTAATAATATGAAGGATTTTAAGTTAAATCAATTTAGCACAGAATTGAAATTAATAAAAAATACTAATAAGTTAAAACCTGTTATAACACATTTGCATACATCTTTTATCTCAATATTTTCCTCACTTTTTATTATTATTGTAATAACAATTCTATATAAAAAATACATAAAAGTCAAATGTACTAAAACTACCAATAATATTAATGCTCAAGATGCAACACAAGTAGAATAACATAAAATCAAAATTTATAAATAATATTTTTATGAAATTTATATATTATGAAATGTAATTAAAATTTTATTATTATGTAATTTTAGTCAAATATTTTTTTTTAACATTTTTATTATGCAAGCTTATTTTCAATGTCAATTTTTAGCACATTTTCAAAAAATTTTGTAAAAATGTGCCTATATAGCTTCACTCTGTCCGTCCGTCCGTCCGTCCGTCCGTCCCTTTTTACCTACGATTGACAAAAAATATCAGGAATAGATAGGTGTTGCAATAAAAATAATTTAATGTTAAAACTTTTTTTTGTAGCCCCCCCCCGCTACGGAGCTACAGCCCCCCAAAGTTGAAAAAACCCCCTATTTAAACAGTTATAATTAGAGTTCTATAAGGTATATCTCCAACCTGAAAACGGTAACAGACAGCTGTTTTTATAAGCTTTATAAGTTTTTAAAAGCCAATTGTATAGGGTTACCATACGGTACTAAAATTTACCGTTATTCAAAACTAAGTTTTACAAAATTTTTGGTCCTTCATAACTTCGGAACGGCAAAAACTAGAAACTTGAAATTTTGGGAGAAGTTAGATCCTTAGAAATAAGTAAGAGTCAGTTAACAAAATTTTTTTGTCACGCCCCCTCTTTAGGAGCTGTAAGGGGTCGAAAATTGAAATTTTGCTAAAAATTTAGCTTTTAAACACCTATAACTTGAATACCTGTCAAAATTTTTTTTTATTTGTATACAAAATTGAAAGCTGCAAAACGAAAGTTTCAATAAGTATCAAAGTTTTTTCTTAATATTGACTTTGTCCGTCCGTCCGTATGTTTACAAAAACTTTTACACCGTTTAAATAGAGTAAAAAAATTTTAACCACGGGTAGATATTACAAAAAAATTAATTTCGTAGAAGAATTTTTTTCTGTAGTCCCACCCGTTACGGAGCTACAGCCCTTCAAAGTTGGAAAAAGCCCTATTATTAAATTATTATAACAAGAGTTTTGTTAAGTGTATTTTCAATCTGAAAACGGCAAAATATAGCTGGTTATAAAACCACACAAAATAACTTCACAAAAATATAAAGCTAAAATGTATAGGGTTACCATACGGTACTAAAATTTACCATTAAGCTAAACTCAAATTTTGCAAAAGTTTTGGCCCCATATATCTTCTAAACGGTTCAACCTAGGCTCTTGATATTTTGGGAGAAGTTAGGTCCTCCAAAATTAATAGGAGTCGGTTAACGGTTAATTTTTTTGTCACGCCCCTTGTTTAGGAGCTATAAGGGCTCGAAAATTGAAATTTTGCTATTTTCAACCACCTGTAACTTTAACACCTTTTCAAATTTTTTTTTACAAATATGCAAAATTTACAGCTGCAGCATTATATTTCAACATACGTTAAAGGTTTTTCTTAAATTTGAAAGAGTCTCTTTAAATTGAAGAAATTGTTTCTTAGACTTAACCATTTTTGGTTAGATAATAATATTCTAGGTAAAATTCCAAATTTTGTTGGAGTTCCAAATTGATTTCCTAGAACCGGAAAAAAATGGAAGGTTGAACACAGGAGGGGGGTGAGCAGATCCATCATAAGTTTGCTAACTAAAAACTTGGGAAGCTTCCCCATTGAAGGGCTACTAGGTCTTCAAATTTAAAACTTTTATGTTCTTATAAAACAGAAACTTATTCACCAGTGTAAGTTTTTCCAAAATTAAACGTTAACATTGAAGCTCCAACATTATATTTTGCACTTATTAACAGGTTTTCTTGAATGCATTGGGGTTGTATTCTAAGTATTTCACTATTAGTCATATAATTAATTATTAATGAAATAACAAAATTATAATATTATCATAAGATATATTTTTATAAAAATAAATGATAAAATACTCAGTAAGAAACCGTATATAATTTTGAAAATGTGCTTTTTAAAAACCCTTGGTTTTTTTCCCTCACTTGTTTAAAATAATATCAAATTTTTTTTTTACATACTAAGCATTTAATAAGTTTAATTTTATATCAATTTTTTTTTCATTATAAGTCATTCAACATAATAAGGTATTAAAGTATTAAAGTATTAAAAAAAAAAAAAAAAAAAAAAAAAAAAGTTTTTGTAAACATAATTTTAAGAATAATTGAACTCTAATTTTTGTTTTAAATAACCTATAATAATAAAAAAAAAAATAAAGTAAATATTATATATTTTTAAACATAAAGTAAATAAACGAATTCCAAATAATTTTAAATAATTAATTTTTGTAATAAATTCTGACTGTATTAACGTACGTATTAACGTCGAAAATTCTTAGTATACACAATATGAATTTTCTTTTCCCAAGGGGGGAGGGATGTTATGAACCGAATTCGAGGTTTATGATACTCTTCCTTATTAATGGTAAAATATAGTAAATAATTAAAGCAAATCATATTTCAATAACATTAATTCATTTATTCATTCACTTTTTCGTTATTGAAATATGATCCTAAGTAACACAGTTAAATGTAACATACTGAAATGAATATTATAACTCAGTAATGTTAAGCATATAGTAAATTTATAAATAAATTTATTTGTTATGTTTAAAATTGGAACAGGTCAGTTTATTCATATTTTTTTTTAATAGAAAAATAGAAAGTACAAAAGATAGCATTTAACATGTGCAATGCACATTAACCGAAATTAAGATGATATCTTTTGACCCAAGCGTACCACTTAAAACTGGAACGCTTGGCATTCTTTGTTTTCTTTTCCTTATTTCTAAGATACCTAATTATTAAAAATAAAATGTACTAGCAGTCAGAGTTTGATATTTGTTCAGTTAAGACTGAATTAATATATGTAATTAAAAAATAAATTAATATTGTAACAATTAATATTGTAACAAAAAATAAATTAATATTGTAACAATTAATATATGTAATTAAGAAATAAATTAATATTGTAACAATTAATATTGTAACAATTAATATATGTATTTAAAAAATAAATTAATATTGTAACAATTAATATTGTAACTAAAAATAAATTAATATTGTAATTAAAACATAACATTATAAACATAACAATAGGACATAGGAAATATATTCTTTGGCTTTGAAATTAAACTTGACCACAACCAATTCCCATGGTACTTTCATTACTAGTAACCTAGAGTTTAAATTTCATCAAAATACCGGCATTATTTTTTGAGTTATGGTGTTTTTAAGATATATGTTTCTTAGTCGTTGAACTTTTCAAGGGTTCCAGAACCCGAAACCATGGTACGATTTCGCCCATATGCAGTCCCGTCATACTTTCAATACTAGTTAACCCTTGTATACAATTGGAACGTTCTATCTTAATTTTGAGTTACTAGTATTATTAATTTCGATGATAAGCTTTTACACATTGGGGGGTCTAAGAGAGGTCCTGAACCACCACTCCAATTGATCCCAAATTAGGGGGGCACGCAAGAAATAGTAAAGAACACCCTGGGCCAAATTTGAAGCTTCTACATTTGTTTCAAGTTACTATTTTTATTAATTTCGTAAATTTAAGATAGCTCCATTATTTTTGAGTTATCGTGCCTACGGACGGACGGACGGACGGACGGACATGGCTATATCGACTCAGGCAGTCACGCTGATCACAAATATATATACTTTTCGATATCTAGCTCGCTTCCTTTAGGTGGTTACAAACACCATACCAAATTTAATATACCCCTTTACCTATTCTATAGGTGTAGGGTATAAAAAGTATGTTTATACTTGAAAATATTTATTGCTTATTCTTATTCTTATATACGCCACACGATAATTTTTTATGCAATATTCTGACATATATTATATATGAAGAAAAGAGAAAAGTAATAAACATTTTTCATTCAGAAGAATTAGTAAAAGATAGTATCTACATTTCAAATAGCATCGTAACACCTAAAGACGGTTTTATTTATCTTAGCGTATTAAATACTAGTACGCTACCCATAGAAATTGGGAAAAATCTTGCAGTTGAAATAGAATCTTTAAACAACTATAATGTATACAATCTAAACAAAAAACATTCTAGTGACGTAATTTGAAAATAGGTTATCTGCTCTTGAAAAACAACTCCAATTAGATCATTTAAATATGGAGGAAAAACAATCAATAATAAATTTGTGTAGAAATGTGTATTTAGGTCATGTTATCTCTGACCAAGGAGTAAAACCAGATCCTGGCAAAATCCAAGCCATATAATCAATATTACCTCCTACAACACAAAAACAGATCAAGTCATTTCTAGTCTTGGCTGGTTATTATCGGAAATTTATCAAAATTTTTCAAAAATCGCTCAACCTTTAACTAAGTTATTAAAAAAGGACACAGCATTTATATGGGATGCATTTACTGACGAATCTTTTAGCCAATTAAAGAAATCTATTGTCGAACCACCTATTCTACAATATCCTAATTTTGCAGAACATTTCTTTTTAACTACTGACGCCAGTAACGAAGCCGTTGGAGCGGTACTTTCGCAACAATGTAATCCTCATAAGCAAGATTTACCAATAGCATATGCAAGTAGGACTTTAAATAAAAGTGAAAAAAATTATTCAACAACTGAAAAGGAAGCTCTAGCAACAGTTTGTGCTGTTTCCAACTTTCGACCCTATCTATATGGTCAAAAATTCACAGTAATAACTGACCACAATCCATTAGTATGGGTGTTTAACTTGAAGGATCCTACTTCTAGAATTATGCGCTGGCGCATAAAGTTAGAAGAATATACTTTCACTGTTAAGCATAAATCGGGTCATTTAAATACAAACGCAGACGCTCTTTCTCGATTAGAAACCAGTCAAGTTGAAACTAATCACGTACAAATTGTAACACGAATCAAAACAAATTCTACTTTAAACAAACATTCCACATCCGATAATGTCAAAATCCAAGATAATGTTAACAATAATATTATTGCCAATAGGAATTATAAAAATCTTTCACAAAATTTTGTAAACAAAAATTTAATTGAACTTTCTGCACCGGAAGACATTAAAAAGGGTTCTTTATGATACCATGATGCACCGTTAGGGGGTCATCAAGGTGCAACCAGGATCATTCATAGGTTAAAAACGAAATATACGTGGAAAGGAATGTTTAGAGATATAAGAGACTATATTTCTTCCTGTGACACCTGTCAAAAGAACAAAACTTATTCAAAAACAAAAATGCCCACGATAATCACAACAACTTCTAAAAAACCTTTTGAACGATTGGCACTAGATATAGTCGGACCTTTACAAAACTCATATTATGGAAATTCGTACATTTTAACTTTTCAGGATGATTTAACGCGTTTTATTCAAGCCATACCTATTCCAAATACCGAAGCATCTACTATAGCTGATGCATATGTGCGAAAAATCGTATGTGTATTTGGGATACCAAAAATTTTGCTAACTGATCAAGTTTCAAACTTCTTAAGCGAATTATTTAAGAATACTTGTAAACTTTTGAAAATAAAGAAAATTCAAACTAGTCCCAACCATCCAGAGTCCAATGGGGCACTTGAACGAACACATAGAAGTTTAGGTAGTCACCTTCGTAGTTATGTTACTGACAAAACTCACGTAAACGGTACCCCTGGTTGGGACACTTTATTGGAATACTATACATTTTGTTATAATACGACGCCTCATACTGCAACGGGTTTTTCACCTTATGAAGTATTGTTTGGTTTCCAAGCTGAAATTCCCTCATCTCTAAGTCGAGTCGCAGAACCTATATATAATTATGATAATTATGTAAGTGAGTTAAAAACTCGTCTCCAAGATGGTTATGGGAAATTTCACCAAAGCCATATAGAGGCTAAGGAAAATTCAACATTGCACTATGACCAAAAGGCAAAATAGGTCAAATTCTGTATAGGTGATAAAGTTTTATTAGAAATTAGAAATAGAACTAACAAAAAACTTACGCAACCTTATAAAGGCCCTTACGAAATAATCAAAGTTAAATCGCCAGTAAATTCTATTATAAAGATTGGACGAAAGGAGAAACTTGTCCACAACAATCTTCTAAAACCCTATATCAAATAGCACATTAATTATTATTAAATTTTATCTATCAAAATATAGCTACGATCCCACATAATATTAATAATATGAAGGATTTTAAGTTAAATCAATTTAGCACAGAATTGAAATTAATAAAAAATACTAATAAGTTAAAACCTGTTATAACACATTTGCATACATCTTTTATCTCAATATTTTCCTCACTTTTTATTATTATTGTAATAACAATTCTATATAAAAAATACATAAAAGTCAAATGTACTAAAACTACCAATAATATTAATGCTCAAGATGCAACACAAGTAGAATAACATAAAATCAAAATTTATAAATAATATTTTTATGAAATTTATATATTATGAAATGTAATTAAAATTTTATTATTATGTAATTTTAGTCAAATATTTTTTTTTAACATTTTTATTATGCAAGCTTATTTTCAATGTCAATTTTTAGCACATTTTCAAAAAATTTTGTAAAAATGTGCCTATATAGCTTCACTCTGTCCGTCCGTCCGTCCGTCCGTCCCTTTTTACCTACGATTGACAAAAAATATCAGGAATAGATAGGTGTTGCAATAAAAATAATTTAATGTTAAAACTTTTTTTTGTAGCCCCCCCCCGCTACGGAGCTACAGCCCCCCAAAGTTGAAAAAACCCCCTATTTAAACAGTTATAATTAGAGTTCTATAAGGTATATCTCCAACCTGAAAACGGTAACAGACAGCTGTTTTTATAAGCTTTATAAGTTTTTAAAAGCCAATTGTATAGGGTTACCATAATGTACTAAAATTTACCGTTATTCAAAACTAAGTTTTACAAAATTTTTGGTCCTTCATAACTTCGGAACGGCAAAAACTAGAAACTTGAAATTTTGGGAGAAGTTAGATCCTTAGAAATAAGTAAGAGTCAGTTAACAAAATTTTTTTGTCACGCCCCCTCTTTAGGAGCTGTAAGGGGTCGAAAATTGAAATTTTGCTAAAAATTTAGCTTTTAAACACCTATAACTTGAATACCTGTCAAAATTTTTTTTTATTTGTATACAAAATTGAAAGCTGCAAAACGAAAGTTTCAATAAGTATCAAAGTTTTTTCTTAATATTGACTTTGTCCGTCCGTCCGTATGTTTACAAAAACTTTTACACCGTTTGAAATAGAGTAAAAAAATTTTAACCACGGGTAGATATTACAAAAAAATTAATTTCGTAGAAGAATTTTTTTCTGTAGCCCCACCCGTTACGGAGCTACAGCCCTTCAAAGTTGGAAAAAGCCCTATAATTAAATTATTATAACAAGAGTTTTGTTAAGTGTATTTTCAATCTGAAAACGGCGAAAGATAGCTGGTTTTATAAGCTTCACAAAAATATAAAGCTAAAATGTATAGGGTTATCATACGGTACTAAAATTTACCATTAAGCTAAACTCAAATTTTGCAAAAGTTTTGGCCCCATATATCTTCTAAACGGTTCAACCTAGGCTCTTGATATTTTGGGAGAAGTTAGGTCCTCCAAAATTAATAGGAGTCGGTTAACGGTTAATTTTTTTGTCACGCCCCCTGTTTAGGAGCTATAAGGGCTCGAAAATTGAAATTTTGCTATTTTCAACCACCTGTAACTTTAACACCTGTTCAAATTTTTTTTTACAAATATGCAAAATTTACAGCTGCAGCATTATATTTCAACATACGTTAAAGGTTTTTCTTAAATTTGAAAGAGTCTCTTTAAATTGAAGAAATTGTTTCTTAGACTTAACCATTTTTGGTTAGATAATAATATTCTAGGTAAAATTCCAAATTTTGTTGGAGTTCCAAATTGATTTCCTAGAACCGGAAAAAAATGGAAGGGTGAACACAGGAGGGGGTGAACAGATCCATCATAAGTTTGCTAACTAAAAACTTGGGAAGCTTCCCCATTGAAGGGCTACTAGGTCTTCAAATTTAAAACTTTTATGTTCTTATAAAACAGTAACTTATTCACCAGTGTAAGTTTTTCCAAAATTAAACGTTAACATTGAAGCTCCAACATTATATTTTGCACTTATTAACAGGTTTTCTTGAATGCATTGGGGTTGTATTCTAAGTATTTCACTATTAGTCATATAATTAATTATTAATGAAATAACAAAATTATAATATTATATATATAATATATATTTTTATAAAAATAAATGATAAAATACTCAGTAAGAAACCGTATATAATTTTGAAAATGTGCTTTTTAAAAACCCTTGGTTTTTTTCCCTCACTTGTTTAAAATAATATCAAATTTTTTTTTTACATACTAAGCATTTAATAAGTTTAATTTTTTACCATTTTTTTTTATTATAAGTCATTCAACATAATAAGGTATCAAAGTATTAAAGTATTACAAAAAAAAAAAAAAAAAAAAAAAAAGTTTTTGTAAACATAATTTTAAGAATAATTGAACTCTAATTTTTGTTTTAAATAACCTATAATAATAAAAAAAAAAATAAAGTAAATATTATATATTTTTAAACATAAAGTAAATAAACGAATTCCAAATAATTTTAAATAATTAATTTTTGTAATAAATTCTGACTGTATTAACGTACGTATTAACGTCGAAAATTCTTAGTATACACAATATGAATTTTCTTTTCCCAAGGGGGGAGGGATGTTATGAACCGAATTCGAGGTTTATGATACTCTTCCTTATTAATGGTAAAATATAGTAAATAATTAAAGCAAATCATATTTCAATAACATTAATTCATTTATTCATTCACTTTTTCGTTATTGAAATATGATCCTAAGTAACACAGTTAAATGTAACATACTGAAATGAATATTATAACTCAGTAATGTTAAGCATATAGTAAATTTATAAATAAATTTATTTGTTATGTTTAAAATTGGAACAGGTCAGTTTATTCATATTTTTTTTTAATAGAAAAATAGAAAGTACAAAAGATAGCATTTAACATGTGCAATGCACATTAACCGAAATTAAGATGATATCTTTTGACCCAAGCGTACCACTTAAAACTGGAACGCTTGGCATTCTTTGTTTTCTTTTCCTTATTTCTAAGATACCTAATTATTAAAAATAAAATGTACTAGCAGTCAGAGTTTGATATTTGTTCAGTTAAGACTGAATTAATATATGTAATTAAAAAATAAATTAATATTGTAACAATTAATATTGTAACAAAAAATAAATTAATATTGTAACAATTAATATATGTAATTAAGAAATAAATTAATATTGTAACAATTAATATTGTAACAATTAATATATGTATTTAAAAAATAAATTAATATTGTAACAATTAATATTGTAACTAAAAATAAATTAATATTGTAATTAAAACATAACATTATAAACATAACAATAGGACATAGGAAATATATTCTTTGGCTTTGAAATTAAACTTGACCACAACCAATTCCCATGGTACTTTCATTACTAGTAACCTAGAGTTTAAATTTCATCAAAATACCGGCATTATTTTTTGAGTTATGGTGTTTTTAAGATATATGTTTCTTAGTCGTTGAACTTTTCAAGGGTTCCAGAACCCGAAACCATGGTACGATTTCGCCCATATGCAGTCCCGTCATACTTTCAATACTAGTTAACCCTTGTATACAATTGGAACGTTCTATCTTAATTTTGAGTTACTAGTATTATTAATTTCGATGATAAGCTTTTACACATTGGGGGGTCTAAGAGAGGTCCTGAACCACCACTCCAATTGATCCCAAATTAGGGGGGCACGCAAGAAATAGTAAAGAACACCCTGGGCCAAATTTGAAGCTTCTACATTTGTTTCAAGTTACTATTTTTATTAATTTCGTAAATTTAAGATAGCTCCATTATTTTTTGAGTTATCGTGCCTACGGACGGACGGACGGACGGACGGACATGGCTATATCGACTCAGGCAGTCACGCTGATCACAAATATATATACTTTTCGATATCTAGCTCGCTTCCTTTAGGTGGTTACAAACACCATACCAAATTTAATATACCCCTTTACCTATTCTATAGGTGTAGGGTATAAAAAGTATGTTTATACTTGAAAATATTTATTGCTTTACCTATTCTATAGGTGTAGGGTATAAAAAGTATGTTTATACTTGAAAATATTTATTGCTTATTCTTATTCTTATTCTTATATACGCCACACGATAATTTTTTATGCAATGTTCTGACATATATTATATATGAAGAAAAGAGAAAAGTAATAAACATTTGGTCAGAACATTGCACTTTCTTTAAAAAAGTAAAAAAACGAAATTTAACTTAAAGAATTAAAATAATAAATTTTTATATTGATTTCGAAATCATTTCCGATTTCAAAATCAATGTTTTGTTAATATAAAATATATATATATATACTTTAAAGCGTGGCGTCATTCAAGAAGGTATATATTGAACAAAAAAAAGAAGAAACGCATGCAGAGTTTTTAGAACGTACAAAGGAAGTAGTCCTTTCTAGTAAATAAATTTTATAATTATAAATTAACTATTTCTTTTTACTAACATATGATATTTAAGCGCAAATAAATAAAAATTAATAAAGTATATTAAATAAATAAAAAAAAAACTATAAAAATTGCTTTTGTTTTCTTTTGAATTAAAACTGCTATCTTGATGAAATTTTAACTGCATGTTACTAAGTCTAAGTCTAAGTACGGAGAGGATTGCATATGGGCGATATCGGTTCATGGTTTCGGATTCTGGATCTTTTAGTCGATCCAAGGGCTAACGAACATCTATGAAAAATCACGATAACTCTACAACTAATGACGCTATCTTCATGAAATTTGTGTTGTAGGTTATTGGTAATGAAACTATGGCGCCGATTGCGTACGGTAAGGATTGGATAATGGGTTCCGAACTAGGAACTTTTTGATTGAATTTAGGCCAAACGAGCATAATTCCGAAACCAGTGAAGATAAAACCTCCAAATTTGGTATCAGAGTGTGTCTTTCCATTTCCTTAGAGTCCTTGAAATCTGGTACCAATTGGAGTAGTGGGTCAGGGCACAGCCACACAGTTCCGAAGACCTTAAAGAAATTAATAAAAAAGTAACTTCAAACAAATGTAGAAGCTTAAAATTTGGCACATGGCATTTGGCACAGATAAACCTCCAAATTTGGTATCAGAGTGTGTCTTTCACAGCCACACAGTTCCAAAAACTTTAAAGCATATTTTCGAAATTAATGAAGATAGCAAGTTCAAACAAATGTAAAAGCTTCAAATTTGGCACAAGGATGTTCTTTACTATTTCCTGCGCGTCCCACTAATTTTCGATCAATTGGAGGGGTGGTTCACTACCTCTCTTAGACGCCCAAGGTTTAAAAGCTTATCTTCGAAATTAATAAAAATATTAATTTAAAATTATGATAAAACGTTTCTATTGTATCCAAGAGTTAACTAGTATTGAAAGTATAACGGGAACTGCATATGGGCGAAATTGTACCATGGTTTCGGGATCTGAAACCTTTGAAAAGTTCAAGGGCTAACAAACATATATCTTAAAAACACCATAACTCAAAAAATAATGCCGCTATTTTGATGAAATTTAAACTCTAGGTTACTAGTAATGAACCATGGGAATTGGTTCTGGTCGAATTCAGACAATTAGTTCGAACTCTAGAAGACATATTATAGACTTAATTGTAGTGGTGATTCAGGTTGCTCCTAAGAAATCCCAAAATTAAAAAGCTTTATCTTCTTAACTTCAAATTTGATACACGAGGGTTCTTTCCTATTTCCGTTTTTATACCCTACACCTATAGAATCGGTAAAGTGGTATATTAACTTTGGTATGGTGTTTGTAACCACCTAAAGGAAGCGAGCTAGATATGGAAAAGTATATATATATTTGCGATCAGCGTGACCGCCTGAGTCGATATAGCCATGTCCGTCCGTCCGTCTGTCCGTAGGTTCGGATTCTGGACCTTTTAATCGGTGTCAGTTCTAACGAACATATATAAAAAATCACGATAACTCAACAACTAATGAGGCTATCTTCATGAAATTTGTGCTGTAGGTTATTGGTAATGAAACTACGGCGGTGATTACGTACGGTGAGGATTAGACAATGGGTTCGGAACCTAGAACTTTTTGATCGAATTTAGGCCAAACGAGCATAATTCCGAAACCAATGAAGATAGAACCTCCAAATTTGGTATCAGGGTATCCTTTCCTATTTCGTAAGTGTCTTTGAAACTTGGGCCCCATTGGAGTAGTGGGTCGGGGACCAGCCACTCAGTTCCAAGGACCTTAAAGCATATTTTCGACATTAATAAAGATAGTAACTTGAAACAAACGTAGAAGCATCAAATTTGGCACATGGGTGTTCTTTACTATTTCCTGTGTGTCCCTCTAATTTTGTACCTTTCTTAGACCCCCAAATGTGTAAAAGCTTATCATCGAAATTAATAAAACTAGTAACTTAAAATTAAGACAGAACGTTCCAATTGTGTACAAGGATTAACTAGTATTGAAAGTATGACGGGACTGCATATGGGCAAAATCGTACCATGGTTTCGGGTTCTGGAACCCTTGAAAAGTTGAAGGACTAACAAACATATATCTTAAAATTACCATAACTCAAAAAATAATGCCGGTATTTTGATGAAATTTAAACTCTAGGTTACTAGTAATGAAAGTACCATGGGAATTGGTTGTGGTCGAGTTTAATTTCAAAGCCAAAGAATATATTTCCTATGTCCTATGTGTCTCCGAAATCTAGACTTAATTGTAGTGGTTCAGCTATGTTCAAAGGTACTTGTTGCATTTATGTAAAATTTATTTTTATATTTAAATGAATTATATGAAAAGGTCTAAATTTGTAATTGTATTTTAGAAATACATTTATTGCATATTTTGCGTTTATAAGCTTTTCTATTAGGTATATAAACTAACCATTTAAAATAATTGCAATTTTTAAAAATTTGAATTATTAAATATATTATGGTTTGATTATCATTTTATCACAAAATATAACAATTAGAATTTTTAGCACATTTTCAAAAAAATTTTGTAAAAATGTGCCTATATAGCTTCACTCTGTCCGTCCGTCCGTCCGTATGTTTACAAAAACTTTTACACCGTTTGAAATAGAGTAAAGAAATTTTAACTGTGGGTAGTTTTTGCAAAAAAAATAATTTCGTAGAAGAATTTTTTTCTGTAGCCCCACCTGTTACGGGGCTACAGCCCCCCAAAGTTGGAAAAAGCCCTATATTTAAATTGTTATAACAAGAGTTCTGTTAGATATATTTTCAATCTGAAAACGGCAAATGATAGCTGGTTTTATAAACTTTATAAATTTTTAGAAGGTAAATGTTTAGGGTTGCCATACGGTACTAAAATTTAACATTACGCAAAACTCAATTTTCGCAAAATTTTTGGCAACACATATCTTCTGAACGGTTGAAGCTAGGGTCTTGAAATTTTGGGAGAAGTTAGATACTCAGAAATTAGTAGGAGTCGGCTAACAAAATTTTTTTGTCAAGCCCCCGATTTAGGAGCTATAAGGGCTCGAAAATTGAAATTTTGCTATTTTTAAACACCTGTAACTTGAATACCTGTCCAAATTTTTTTTTAGTGATAGACAAAATTCAAAGCTCTATAATTATATTTCAACATGTGTCAAAGGTTTTTCTTAATTTTGAAGGGTGACGAAGTTACAGCCCCTGAAATTTCCAAAAAAGACCTATATTTAAATTGATATAACAAAAGTTCTGTTAGGTTTATTTTCAATCGAAAAACGGTATTAGAGAGCTGCTTTTATAGGCTTTACAAAAATATATTGCTTAAATGTATAGGGTTGCCATACGGTACTAAAGTTTACCATTATATAAAACTCAGTTTTTGCAAAATTTTTAGCCCCACATATCTTCTAAACGGTTCAAGCTAGGATCTTGAAATTAAAAGGGGTTCCTTAAATTGAAGAAAGTGTCTCTCAGTTTTACCCATTTTTGCTTAGATAATAAAATTCTAAGTAAAATTCCAAATTTTTGTTCCACAATTACAATTTAATTCCTAGAACCTAAAAAACTAGACGATGAGGGGGGGGAGGGAGGGGGGGAAGTTGAAGTTTAAATTCTTGAGAAATTTGGCAACCTTCCCCATTGAAGGGCTATAACAACTTTTAAATAAAAAATTTACTGTTAGCGGTCTGTAAGTCAGTAATTACTTTTTTTAAGTAAATATTTCCAAAGTTAGACTCAGTATGTAATACAATACAATTTTGAAAATGTGCTTTTTTAAAAACCCTTGGTTTTTTTTCATCACTTTTTTCAGTTTGTAATTGAATTGGAATAAATATATTTTCATTTATTTCAAGTTGGTTTTTGTTTAATATTTTTAAATAAATAAATTAGTAAGAATTTGTAATATTTTTTAAGAGATAGTGTAATTAGAAAATGTTTTTAGTATTATAAAGTTAATTTGGTTAGCTATGTCTTACAATCAAATTAATAACAAGTTTTATGGCGTTAAAATGACTTATGGATATGTCGTTAAATTTGAACCAAATAAGTGAAGGGTATTTCTAAGTCGGTTGCACCGACTAATTGTTTCCTTCCTTGTTATTTAACAATTTTATATTTTTAGAAGGCTAAGAATTTTACACAAAACATATTTTGTATAATATTTTATAAATTAAAAACTAAATATTGTTTAATAAACGATTAAATTCCTTTTTCTAATTTTTATTATATCATATATTTTATTGAATTATTACCATAGGTGATATATAATTAAGACATTGTGTACAATACTTAAGCTATATTCAATAAAATTTATTGTTATATTTAAATTATATGAAATGTTCTAAATTTGTAATTATATTTTAGAAATAAATTTATTGCATATATTGCGTTTATAAGCTTTTCGATAGGTACATAAACTAGCAATTTAAAATAATTGCAATTTTGAAAAATTTTAATTATTAAATATATTAGCTTTTTATCACAAAATTTATTAATTCAAATTTTTTCACTTTTGCAATTAACTTGAAATAAATATATTTTCATTTAATTCAAGTTTTTTGGTTTTTTAATATTTTTAAATCGATAAATTAGTAAGAATTTGTAATATTTTTTTACAGATAGTCTAAATTGAAAATGTTTTTAGTATTATAAAGTTAATTTGGTTAGCTATATTTTACGACCAAACTAATAACTGCTTTTATTGTTTAAAAATAACTAATGGACTTCCCATTAAATTTGGACCAAATAGGTGTAGGGTAATTCTAAGTCGGTTACACCGACTGACTATTTCTTTACTTGTTTTTGTTCTCTTTTAACATAATTTTTTTCAGCTGGTTCTAAATAATGTTTTATTATACATTTTACATCTAAATGTCCAACTAAACCGCTAACCCATTTAAGTCAATTTATTTTATTTCCGCAAAACTGATTAGTATATCTGACTTCTTGACTAAGTTCTTCTGCAGAGTATGGTGGTTTAAAGTGATATACAGTCGGAATTAAACTTCCTTTATCAAGTTTGGCTAGTTCTTTAATTAATTTTGTATATCATTTCCTAATAAAAATTGAAGATCAACTAATAAAAATTGTTTAACCATGTTGAAGGTTATCGGTGGAATATCCTTTTCATTATTCAAATTTCTATTTATATTCATTTTTAAAAATAGTTTTTATAGAAATATAGGTTAGTAATATTAGTTTTCACTAATACAACTATGTTCTTTCACCCGTTTACTATGATGGTGGCAGGACCATCCTGTTGTGGTAAAACAACTTTAATTCACAATTTAATTAAATTTAAAAAAGAAAATATAAAACCAGAAGTTATTAGAATTGTTTGGTGTAATCCAGACAAAAATGCTTTTCCAATGTATGAACGATGTTGAATATGCTACAAGTATACCAGTATTTAATGATAACCAAGAACCTTTGTTGATTGTAATCGATGATATGATGTTAAATTCTCATGATAAATATGAATTTGTGTGTAATATTTGTAACTCAAAATATGTTTCATCAAGGTAAATTTTCAAGAAATATTACTTAACTGTAAATATCTAGTACTTTTTAAAAATCCAAGAGATAAATCACAGATATTACCTTTAGCTCGTCAGATTTGTCCAAATCAAATCAAAGCATTGGAAAAAGTATATAATGAAGTGGCGTCAGACCCATACGGGTATATATTAATAAATCTCACTCAAGACATTAATGATATATTTCGATTAAGAAATGATAAATTTGGAAAAGATTTCTGCTTTTGTACAAGAGATCAATTAAAACAATTAGGAAGAATACGAAACGTTTGAAACACAATCGACATATATTGCATCTATTAAAAAGTTCTGAACCAAGATTTCAATAAGTAAAGAAACAGTCAGTCGGTGCAACCGACTTAAAAATACCCTACACCTATTTGGTTCAAATTTAATGACATATCCATAAGTCATTTTAACGCCATAAAAGCTGTTATTAATTTGATTGTAAGACATAGCTAACCAAATTAACTTTATAATACTAAAAATATTTTCTAATTACACTATCTCTTAAAAAATATTACAAATTCTTACTAATTTATTTATTTAAAAATATTAAAAAGCATATGTTATAAATTGTTATAAATGAATATATAATATTTATTCCAATTCAATTACAAAATGAAAAAATTCTAGTTATTAAATTTTGTGATAAAAAGCTATATTTAATAATCCAAAATTTTACAAAATTGCAATTATTTTAAATGGCTAGTAAATATACCTAATAGACAAGCTTATACGCAAAATATGCAATAAATGTATTTCTAAAATACAATTACAAATTTAGACCTTTCATAAAATTCATTTAAATTTAAAAATAATAATTTTACATAAATGCAGCAAGTACCTTTCAACATAGCTGAGCCACTACAATTAAGTCTAAATTTCGGAGAAACATAGGAAATAGGAAATATATTCTTTGGCTTCGAAATTATACTCGTTCGGCCTCAAATCGGTCAAAAGCTTCTAGAATCCGACCTCATTGTCCGAACTCGATCAAAACCAATTTCCATGGTACTTTCATTACTAGTAACCTAGAGTTTAAATTTCATCAAAATAGCGGCATAATTTTTGAGTTATGGTGTTTTTAAGATACATGTTTGTCAGCCCTTGAAATTTTCAAGGGTTGCAGAACCCGAAACCATGGTACGATTTCGCCCATATGCAGTCCCCGTCATACTTTCAATACTAGTTAACCCTTGTACACAATTGGAACGTTCTATCTTAATTTAAAGTTACTAGTTTTATTAATTTCGATGATAAGCTTTTACACATTGGGGGTCCACGCCGTACTTTCAGTCCTAGTAACCTACAGCTCAAATTTCATCAAGATAGCTCCATTATTTTTTGAGTTATCGTGCCTACGGACGGGCGGACGGGCGGACATGGCTATATCGTCTCAGGAGGTCACGCTGATCACAAATATATATACTTTTCCATATCTAGCTCGCTTATTTTAGCCGGTTACAAACACCATACCAAAGTTAATATACCCTTTTAGGTGTAGGGTATAAGAAGTAGCTTTAAATTAAGATAGAACGTTGTATTTGTTTACAAGGGTTCACTAGTATTGAAAGAACGGCGTGGACTGCATATAGGCGAAATCCAACCATGGGTTCGGGTCGTGGAACTTTTTCATCGAATTTAGGCCAAACGAGCATAATTCAGAAACCAAAGAAGATTGAATTTCCAAATTTGGTATCAGGGTGTCCCTTCCTAATCCCTTCCCTTAGCGTCGTCGTCTGTTCCCATTCCCTAAATTGGAACCAATTGGAGTAGTGGGTCGGGGACCTTCCACATAGTTTCGAAGACCTTAAAGCATATCTTCGAAAATAATAATGACAGTAACTTCAAACAAATGTAGAAGCTTCAAATTTGGCACAAGGGTGTTCTTTACTATTTCCTACGTGTTCTCTTAATTTATGATCAATTGTAGTAGTGGTTCAAGTAACTCTCTTAGATCTGCCAAGATTTTAAGGCTTATCATCGTAAAAAATATAAATAGTAATTGAAATTAAGATAGAACGTTCCAATTATGTTAACTAGTATTGAAAGTATAACGAGAAATTTAAATTCTAGGTTACAAATAATGAAAGTACCATGGGAATTGAAAGTACCAAATAATGAAAGTACCAAAAAAAGGTAATGAAAGCATTATTGGTTTTAATTAACATTAACAGGTGATGAAAAAAACCACTTTTCAAAATAATATAGTGTTTTATACTAAGTATTTATCGGAAAATAATGTTGAAGTTTCAATATTAACATTTAATTTAGGAAATATATACGTTAGTGACTAAGTTACTGCTTACTTATAAAAACAGTAAATTTTTAATTTTTCAAGCCCCTCTATGGGGAAAGTTGCCAAATTTATCAAGGATATAATCCTCACTACTCCCCTTCCCCCAAACTATTTTAGGAATTAAATTGTGAATTCTAGGAATTAAATTGTGAATTCCACCAATATTTGGAATTTTGCTTAGAATTTTACTATTTAAGCAAAAATGGTTAAAACTGGAGACACTTTCTTCAATTTAAAGAACCCCTTTTAAATTTAAGAAAATCTTTTAACATATGTTAAAATATAATGTTGGACCTTTAAATTTTGTATATTAAGGAAAAAATATTTGAACAGGTATTCAAGTTACAGGTATTTAAAAACAGCAAAGTATTATTTTTCGAGCCCTTATAGCTCCTGAACATGCGGCTTGAAAAAAAAATTTTGTTAACCGACTCCTATTACTTTCTGATGATCTAACTCCTCCCATTTCAAGACCCTAGCTTGCTATGTTCAGGAAGATATGTGTGACCAAAAAGTTTGCAAAAATTGTGTTTTGCGTATTGTTAAATTTTAGTACCGTATGGCAACCCTAAACATTTGCCTTTTAAAAATTTATAAAGCTTATAAAACCAGCTATCGTTTGCCGTTTTCAGATTGAAAATACATTTAGCAGAACTCTTGTTATAACAATTTAAATATAGGGCTTTTTCCAACTTTTAAGGGCTGTAGCCCCGTAAATTCATGGTTAAAATTGCTTAACTCTATTTCAAACGGTGTAAAAGTTCTTGTAAATATACGGACGGACGGACAGAGTGAAGCTATATAGGCACATTTTTACAAAATTTTTTGAAAATATGCTAAAAACAAGCAAATTTTATAAACTTTAATATTTATATTATTAAAAATTAGTATTTCTTTCGAATAACTTTAAGTTTAATTATATTAAAAATTAAAAAATAAATAAACTAAAGGAATAAATTTAAAAATTATTTAAAAGTGAAATAATTAATCAAGGGTACTATATCATTCAATAGTAAATGCACTACCGCTAAAAATCCGGAAAAGAAGTAATTGCTGCATGTGTGTAAAATTTTATTGAATTGGATAAAAAGTTTTAAATATGTAATTTTGAAATTGCATTTTATGAACCATTTATTTCAAGTTTATTTGTTGTTTATTATTTTTAAATCTATAAGTTAGCAAGAATTTTTAATATTTTTGAATTGATAAAATAATTAGAAATTGTTTTTACTGTTATAAAGTTGATTTCGTTAGCTATGTCTTATGATCAAACTAATAAAAGCTTTTATGATTTAAAAATGACTTATGGACTTTTAATTAAATTTGAACCAAATAGGTGCAGGGTATTTCTAAGTCGGTTGCACTGTTTGACTGTTTCTTTACTTGTTATTAATATATTTGTTTAAGAAATGAGGTGTAACAAACGCTTTCAATTAAATGTGTTTTGTTAGATGTGTTCAATTCTAAAAAAATCAAATATTAATTTTTTGTTGGATGTGTTTTTATATTATATTTATCTAATATATAAAGAAGAAAATTTGTTTGTTTGTTTATTTGTTTGTTTGTCCAGGATTCACGTGAAAACCACTGGTCCGATTGTCACAAAATTTTAAAGGAATAATTCTGAGAGCCCAGGGGTGACATAGGCTATGTAACATTTTCAAAAGTCAACAGGTTGCGGCTCCAGAACCGTTTTAAGCTTTTTCGTTTTTTTGACGTCGAGTCAAAACGTTTGACCGATTGACTTGAAATTTTGCACAAATGTTCCCCTTAGCAACCGGAATTAGTTGTATACATTTGGATGGAATAAATGAACCTATTTCGGCCTGGCGGACTTCCAAAAATTTTTTGTTTCCGATTTGTGTCCAATTTTACAGGTTGATTTTGCAGTCTAAAAGAGAGGCTGCGAAAAATTTTAGTTAAGTTGGATTAACTTGTTTTTCACGACGACGCCATGAAGTTTTCTATAAATTTTATTTGCTTAAACGATTAAAAGAATTTTATTGAAAATTTTGTAGAGTTTTTTAATTATAAAAACCCACAGGGTTAATGTGGTTTTGACCTGTTTACTCGTTTTGAACAAAGATTCAATGAAATTTTCAAATTTTTGGTATTAACGCAAGTTAATCTTTATTCCAGAGATACCATATCCAGTAAAATTAATAATTATAATAAATTAATATATAATAAATTATAATATAATAATTCTATACCAAATATACAAATAATATAAAAATATACCTATAATCGTGTTTCCAGCTATACTCTATAATCTAATAATTAATACTGAATAAACAATAACCTATATGTAATTGAACGACAATGTAATTGCAACTGTCATATGCAATTACAATGGCAGTACGCACCTAACAACATGACACGGTTTCTCTACTTGACCGATAGATGACACTAGGGAAGAAATTAAGAAGCGACATCTTGTAGATAGATTACAGTAGACCAATCATTTACTTAATTGAAAAAGGAAAAAAACGATTCGAAACACAAGGCAGAGCCTCGATAAGAAAAAAGCAGATGGAGATGCCTAGTAGATATCCTATGCTCCCAAGAGAAGTAATAAGGACAAAAAAAAAAAAAAAAAAAAAAAAAAATCTTTATTCCAAAAGCTCACTTAATTAATAAGACTAATTTTTTTGCTCTCCTTAAATAGTCTCAAATAGTGCAAAAGCTAAATGAGATAATATTAATAATAAAAAAAATAAAGCTAATAAAGAATCCGAAAATAATATCTTTAAATTTAAATAACATAACATTTTCCTTCTCTACATTTTTTTCGTAAGTCTTTGTTTTTTATCTACTTTGCAGCTGTTGTTTTTTAAAAATAGATTTCAGTGTAAAATTGCAGTTTTCTTCAAATAAAATCTAAAAATCAAAAAATAATTTCGTAAATATTATGCTTAAGTACATAATGGCAAATTTAGTATACCCTTTTGACCTATAGTTAAACGGGTATAATAATACTTATATGTAAACTAGCTATTGCCGGCGCACGTTGCCCCGCCACTCAATGAAGTTTTAATTTAAGTTGATGTTATTGAAAAAAGTTAACACAAAAATTACAAATGGTATACATATTAACGTTAAAATGTTAAAATTCAGTTAACAATATTCGCCAGAGCCCACCATCGTCAACTCTATCGTCAAGGAGCACCAAATTGTCAAGAAGCACCACTTATAGAAAAATTGGAGATAATTGTTCTAACTGTTTTGCAAACTGTTTTTTAAAGTTTTTTTTCCGCAATCGGTCAAAAAACTCGGCAAAACATTTTTCTAAACATTCCCCTAATGCACAGATTTTACCTACTTTCAAAAATTGGACGTAATTTACTTACAAATTGTTTTTTGGATAATCGTCGGGTCGGCATGGGTTAACAAATTCCAAGTCTGTTATAAGCGTGAACTCCATTCTCAAAGAGAAACACATATACAAAATTTTAAGTCAATAGGTTAAACCATTTCTAATTTATAGCAAAGTAACGATAAAACCTATAAAAAGCTGTTGGGCCACAATGGGTTAATGGAACTCCACAAATATTTTTTTGTGGCTTTCTTTTTAACCAAAGTAGTACTTCAAAAAATTGGCTGAAAATTGCTTTTTTTACAATTTGCATGCTCCCGGGCAACGCCGGGTAAATCTGCTAGTTTTTAATAAAAAAAAAGCACAAACAAAAAAAAAATTAAATAAAAAAAAATTTAACGGAATAAAACAAAAAGGAAAAAGAAAATTAAATACTTTTAGTATTTTTAAGAAATTTTATTTTTTCGCTCTCTTTTATTTTATTTAAATTATAAAGCTGTTATTCATTGCATGTCATTGTCAAATTTTATATAAAAGCGTCAAAAGTAAATTTGTAGGTATTTCATTCTTTTAAAAAATTATAAATATATACTAAGCTAGTATTAAATATAAAATAAATTAAAAACTAGTAAATATATTTCATTTATAATGCAATAAATTAATTATTATTAATAAACACAAAAAATATTTATTTTGGTATTCCAAATATAGTTACATCTTTAGACTATTATACTTATAAACACATTACATATTATTATATAAATGCTCAGAATTTAAATTAGATATTACAGTAAAATAAAATCAATTTAAAAATTACATTAATTTCGTTAATTAAACAAAAAACATATTTACATATTATTTTATATTATATTTTGCATTGAAAATAAAATTCATTTTATAAGTTAAAGTATTTTCATTGAATAAGTTTAATTTATTAAACTAATTTTATAATAATTTTTAAATAATAAATTTTATTTAAGAATTATTTATTATTAATTATTACATTTAATATTCAGTTTCATATTCAAAATTAAGGTTGTACCTTAAGAGTAAAAACTAAAAATACATCTAGGTATAAAGTTAAAACACAAATAATATTACATATTTTATGGACAGGCTTTATGAGTAATTCTTAACAAAAAAAATTTTTTTTTTCTTTATTAATTTAATAAGTTTTTATATTCTATAATCTTAACAAAAATTATGGTTTCATTTTATTCTTTACCACTCTTATGCTATTAATTAATTTAATCGTTTCAGGAAGTTCATTGTACACTTTGAGACAACTGTATAAACAATTGTTTTTCTTTATGTTTGAACGAAATAACGATAAACAGAAATTTGCTTTGTTGCGCGAGTTACATATCCAGCATAACACATGAGCATTACTCATAATAAGTTTTATTCATATTTTCTATTTATTGTTATTTTAATAATATAGGATGCACCTGAATAAACAAAATCATAATTCATAATATTTTATCTGTAATTATATTTAAATTCAATTAGTCTATACTTTATTGTAACTTATTTCTAAGATTCATCTGATAACAAAGTCATATAAATGTATTGAATATTAAAGAATGTGCAAGCTAAGGCTTTTTATCTAAATTCTTTGTTTAAACTTTTCCTTTGTTTGAAAAAGCATAAATAGATGCATTTTTTGTAATTAAGAGTCATTCGTTATAATTCTTTCGTTATTATTTAATTCAGTGTCATTGGATTATTCAGATTTAATAAAGCACTATAAAATTGATTATTATTTGTTTTTATTTTATTTTTTTTTATTCAAACGGACACGGAAAATATAATTGGCGCAGTCGGGTAGGATCTGGTGACGATCCTTTATCAGTGTTTCGCGTAATTAAATAATTAACTTAAATTTTTCTTAAAAGTTAAAATAAATAAAATATTATATAAATTCTTATAAAAAAATTTTTAAAAAAGTGATTAATTAAAATTAAATCGACGGTTTATCGATTTAATTATTATACAAAAACTATATAAAAACTATTTAAAAACTATATAAGAAAAATAGATAATAAATAAAATTTAAATAAAATTTTTTGTATATAAAAAAAATATATATAAAAAAAAAAAAAACATTAACTCTATCTTCATTAAAAATCATAAAATAATTTGTGAAAATATTTATCTGACAAAATTAAGGAAAATTTGAAGTGTTTATTTAGTTGGTGAAAAGTGGACTATTTGGCAAAAGTTCTGTGCAACATAAATTAACATCAGTCAACCAAGTCAACACACAACACTGGTATTTCTAGGATTGGTGAACTCCTGTTCTTAACACCAGATCGAATTAAAGTATGCAGTTGAAAAAATTATTGATTATACTAATTGCAAAGTAAGTCAAAATTTTATATATAAAAGTCAAAGAATTGAATTTAATAAAAATTTTTTATAAAATAAAATCTAATTAAAGTAGAATAGAAAAAATCTATAATAAGAAAATTTAAATATTATTAACCTTTTTTAATTAAAAATAAATATATTAAAAAAAATAAATATATAAAAAAAAAAAAAAGAAGAAGAATATATATTGAAAAAATATTAGGTATGAATTTGTGAGATGGAATATCAGCAAGTTCTACCTATTTATTAAAAAAAAAAAATTTAAAAGAAAAAAAATAAAATATATAAGAAAAATAAATAGGTATATAAAAAAAAAAATAAATTAATAAAAAAAAAAAAGAAGATTTTATATTGAAAAAAGAATATTAGGTATGAATTTGTGAGATGGAATATCAGCAAGTTCTACCTATTTATTAAAAAAAAAAAAATTATAAGAAAAAATATTAATAAAAAAAAAAAAAAGATTATATATATATTAAAAAGAAAAATATAAATTAGGTATATGATTTGTGTGAGATAGAATATCAGCAAATCCCACCTATATTTATTAAAGAAAACATAGTTTCCGCTAATAAAATAATAAGTATATATATTAGGTAAATGATTTGTGTGAGATAGAATATCAGCAAGTCTTACCAATCTATTAAATAAAATAGAAATAATATATATATAAAAAAGGAGCTATTTTTCTTATATATAGATACGATCTGTGAGAAGGAATATCCACAAGATCTGTCTATTAAATTGAATTGCATTCACAATTCAATTCAATTAAAATATAATTAAATATCCTTAAATTCATTGGATATTAAATATCATACTTTTATATGAAAATTGACCAAAACTGACAAAACAACTGAAAATATTTAAAAAAAAAAAAAAAAAAAAAAAAAAAAAAATAATATTTTTTTTTAGAAATTTAAAATTCATTAAAATTTCTGAATTTTGAAAGAGTGAATTAATTAATAAATTTTTTTGTTAAATTAAAAATTAAATTTATTAAGAAATTTTTTATTGGAACTTCTACTCGTATACTAAAATCAAATAAATAAATTTTATTTTTGTACTTATTTGTTTAAATTTACTTTAAGTTTTATTGAAATATAAATTTTGTAGTTATTAATTATTATATTATATTATATTATATTAAATTTAAAATTTAAAATTATTAAAATATTATTCTTAATTAAAATTTTACTATATTTAATTTTTATTATACTATATTAAATTAATTATTACTTTACTATAATTATAAAATTTTTTAAGAAAAACTTAAATACCTATTGAATTATTTTTATTATAAATAAATTTTTTTGTGTAAATTTTATATTTTGTTTTATAAATTCAAAAGAAAAGAATCAAAGTTAAAATTCTTGTAAGGGGAGAATTCAATTTGAAACGGTTTTCTATTAAAATTTTTTTTGTTAAATAATTTAATTTTTTTTTAAACAACAATTTTTATAATGGAAGAAAATAACTTACCTCAACCTCACGTAATACCTAACGTAGTACCTAATGATGTTATTCATCCAGCTAATCCAGTAATGACTTCAACAGATATTGTAAATTCTCTAAAAGTACCGGACGCAATTAAAGACTTACCAAAATTTGACGGTAATTCCAGACTTTTATATGACTTCATAAATAATGTAGAGGAAATATTAGGAGAATTATATAAAATTGACGGATTTACTCGATCCGCATACCATAATATTTTGTTAAGGGCCATTAGAAATAAAATTGAAGGACCAGCGAACGAGGTGTTGAACATATATGGAACAACTTTATGTTGGGCTGATATAAAGAATAATTTAGTTTTACATTATTCTGATAAAAGGAATGAAACGTCATTAATAAAAGACCTTCATGCAATGAAACAAAATAATAAAACTATAGAACAATTTTATGGTGAAATTATCGAAATATTTTCCACAAGCAACAATAATTTACAGATTCATGAATCCAATCCATTAATAATAAAATCCAAAAGAATACTTTATTCGGAAATGTGCTTGAACGTTTTCTTAACGGGACTAAGAGAGCCTTTAGGATCTACAATTCGTGCTATGAAACCTCTCACTCTATCAGAAGCTTTCGCATATTGTACTGTAAAGGAACAAAATATATTTTATATGAAATCTACTACTCCATCGATATTACAGACAAAACCCTCTTATAATAAGAATATCCAATTCAATAACAAACCTAAATTTCATAATAGGTTTTCTTATAATCAAAATAAAGGATATCAATATAGACAAAATTACATAAATCATAATCCAATTCGGAATACATATACTCCGAATAAATATAATTTCAATTCTAATAATTTACATAAACCACATACAAATTTTTCTCGTCATGAACCAAATAATTTTTACAGACAATCGAATTTCACTCGTCATGAACCAAATAATTTTCATAGACAACCGAACTTTCAACCAACTAACGTGTATAGACAACACATAAATAATACTAATCGTCCTGAGCCTATGGAAGTGGACGTCAATTCTGGAAATGCTCAATTAAGAACGAATAAACCTTTTCAAAGAACAAATACAAATAAATTTAGTAAAATCAATCGTTTGAACTCTCATTCACCAATGAATTTTGGTAATATTAACGAACAATTAAGAGACTCTTCTTCAGATTATAACAATCTCTTACCTAATGCGAATTATCAAAGGACGCTTGATCAATATTATGAATCTCAGAACGGACCAAATTTTGATGGAATTAATGAAATAGAGGACGTAAATTTTCGACAGAACGCCTCGACCCATCACCAAACTACTTAGAGTTAAATACAAACGGTAGTATCTTACCATACATTAATATTGCAACAATATCAGGGAAACAGTTAAAATTTTTAATCGATACGGGTGCTTCATCTTCATTTATTAATCCTGAATGTGTGAATCCTGACAAAATTTTTAAATCAAAACCAATAAAAATTACAACGATACTAAAATCTTACGAAATAGAGACACAAATAAACTTACCTAACTTTACCGAATTTAATAATCCGAAACAATCTTTACGTTTTGTAGTATTTAAATTTCACAATTATTTCAATGGATTAATCGGGTTTGATATTCTAACAACCTTGAAGGCAACAGTGGACTTACAAAATAAAAGATTAATCACTGAAAACTCCATACTACCAATTGAGTTGAAAAATTTTCAGTCTTTAAGACTCACAATCCCATCTAAAACCAAGAAAATTGTTAAACTACCAGTCTCTGTAAATGGAAATCATGATTATAATGGTGATGTAATCCTTAAACCCACTCTAATAGGAACATTCTCTTTAAATTCTGGAATTTATAAGGTAAACAATAATCATATATACATAGAATTAAGTAATACTTCGGAAAAAGATCAAACTTTAATTTTGGATCAACCATTAGAAGTAGAACCACTTGGAGAGACTTATTACGAATTAAATAACTTCAATATCTCATATAATAATAATTTTGAAAATATTCCGATTCCTAAATATGATTTAAAAAATTATTTGCGTATTTCTCATCTAAATAAGGAGGAACAGAGATTAATTATAAAAGTTTGTACAGCTTTTCAAGACATATTTTATAATGAAGAACAACAATTGACCTTTAGTAACCAAATAAAACATAGTATTAGAACAACAGATGACATTCCTATTTTTACAAAATCCTACAGATACCCTTTTATTCATAAAGAAGAAGTTAAAAGACAAATTAATGAAATGTTAAATCAAGGCGTTATACGACCAAGTTACTCACCTTGGAGTGCACCAATTTGGATAGTTCCTAAAAAACTTGACTCAGATGGTAAACAAAAATGGCGCTTGGTGATAGATTACAGGAAATTAAATGAAAAAACAATTACAGATAAATATCCTATTCCCAATATTACTGATATTTTAGATAAATTAGGCAGATGTATGTATTTTTCAACACTAGATCTTGCTAGTGGATTTTACCAAATTGAAATGAACCCAAAAGATGTAGAAAAAACAGCTTTCACTGTAGAAGGAGGACATTATGAATATTTAAGAATGCCATTTGGTTTAAAAAATGCCCCTTCAACGTTCCAACGAGTAATGGATAATGTGCTAGGCGAACTACAAGGAAAAACATGTTTAGTATACTTAGATGATATAATTGTATTTTCATCATCATTAGAGGAACATCTTAATAGTCTAAAGAACATATTTCAAAAATTAAGAAAAGCTAATAATTAAAATTAACTAAATCAGAATTTTTGCGAAAAGAAATTTCATTTTTAGGTCATCTCGTTACCACAAATGGTATTAAACCAAATCCTGATAAAATAATTGCTATTAAAAACTTTCCAATACCTAAAACACAGAAGGAAATTAAATCTTTTTTAGGATTACTTGGATATTACAGGAAATTTATAAATGATTTCGCTAAGTTAACAAAACCTCTCACATCTTGTTTGAAAAAAGGAAAAACCGTGGAATTAACAGAAAAGTACATAGAATGCTTTAGAACATGTAGAGATCTTTTAATAAATGATCCTATTTTACAATGCCCAGACTTTACAAAACCATTCGTTCTAACAACCGATGCAAGTAATTTTGCCATTGGAGCAATTTTATCACAAGGTCCAATCGGTAGTGATAAACCCATTAGTTATGCAAGTAGAACTTTATCACAATCAGAAATTAATTATTCTGTAATAGAAAAAGAATTATTGGCAATTGTGTGGGCTACAAAATATTTCCGTCCATATTTATTCGGACACAAATTTAAAATAGTAACTGATCACAAACCTCTATCCTGGTTAATGAGTTTAAAAGATCCCAATTCTAGATTAGTTCGATGGCGATTGAAACTGGAAGAATTCGATTACGAGATTCAATATAAAAAAGGTACACAAAATGTAAACGCTGATGCTTTAAGTCGAATAAAATTGAATAAAGATAACACTGATTATTTAATGGAAGAATTAAATATGAACGAAATAGATGACGTAAGTAGTATTAATAGACCTAGAACTATAAATGTATCTTCAACTGGAATAAATCGCAACGGAACTTCAAATTGTGATACTATACATTCTGCTACAGAAAATTTAAACGACGATATATATATTTCAGAACGTCCATTAAATGAATTTAATTTACAAATAATTTTTGAAAAAACATCCAACGAAACTGAAATTCAAACGAAGATATTATTTAGAAATAAACAAAGACGAATTTTTCGATTACCTAATTATACGGAAGAAGGTGTTACTAGAATTTTAAAAGAATATTTACCACCTAATAAATTATCTGCTATTTATACTAATGATGAAATTTTTAAAATTATCCAAACCGTTTATAAAAAATATTTCTCTGCTAGTAAAAATTTTAAAATAATTCGATGTACAGAAATTTTGACGGACATTACAGAAAATGACGAACAAGATGCAATTATTTTAGAATACCATGAGAAGAATAATCATCGAGGGATTAATGAAACTCTCTTACATCTTAAACGAACATATTATTTCCCATATATGAATCAAAAAATCACACAAACTATAAATAACTGTGAGACTTGTCAAACTTTAAAATATGACCGAAATCCCAATAGAACCGAATTTCAAAAAACAGAAATTCCTGAAAAGCCTTTGGATATTTTACATACTGATATTTATACAATTAATAACCAGATTGTTTTAACAATTATTGACAAATTTTCAAAATTTGCTTCTGCATATACCTTGGTAGCTAGGAATAGTCTTAATATTATTTCTTCAATTAAACATTATATAAGTCTTCACGGTATACCGAAGAAAATTATAGCGGATCAAGGAACTGAATTTACCTCAAACATATTTAAAGATTTTTGTAAACAGTATAACATTAATTTGCATATAACCTCATTTCAACAAACTTCGAGTAACTCTCCTGTAGAAAGAATGCATTCTACTTTCACTGAAATATACAGAATTATCTTTAATAAAAATAAAGAAGAAACCCATGCAAATATATTAAATGAAACTATAATTACATATAATAATGCAATTCATTCCGCGACTAAGTACACTCCTTATGAATTATTTTACGGAAGACCATCCAAATTTTTTGACCATTTTGATTTTAATAACGAACATGAATATTTAGAAGGACTTAATAAATTTCAATTAGAATTTTATCCTGCGATTAAACAAAGAATACAGGAAGTAATTAATAAAAATATTGATAAATTAAACAAAGATCGGGAACCACCTGTTCAATATAGGGAAAATGAAAATATTTTTAGGAAAGAATGTAGAAGGAATAAATTAACCGCTAGATTTAGTAAACATAAAGTAAAGAAAAATAATCATATTACTCTTAAAACACAAACTAATAAAAAATTACATAAAATACGTATTAAGAGAAAACGTAAATTTCAGAATAATGGCAATGGCACAGAAAATCGAAATACAAGACTTGAACAACAATCCAGGAATGCTGATAATGAAACTGGGACCAACTAGACAGATTATGACTTACCAACATATTGTACATATAATAAAATTAGATGACTATGAAAGAAATATTAAAATAATAGAAAAATCTATAGCTTCAATAAGGAAAAATTGTACAGAATTTACTGAAACTTTAAAAATATTAGATTTAAAATTTAATGAACTAAAATTTAAATTAGATACTTTATACCCATATTATAGAAAGAAACGTGGCCTCATTAATGGTTTAGGTTCTTTAATCAAAGTTATAACAGGTAATATGGATGCAAATGACGCTTTTATTATAAATAAACAAATTGAAACTCTCCAATCAAATGAAAAAACAATAAAAAAAGAAATAGATACACAAATTGTAATAAATAATGAAATGATTGTAAGATTTGAAAATATAACTAAACATATAAATGTACAACAAAATAATATTGTAAAATTTTTAAATCAAAGTGACTCTAGATTAAATCAAATAGCTAAAAAAGAACAAACTTATTTTTTGTATTCACAATTTTTAAATCACATAAATTATAATATTGACTTGTTATCAGACCATTTACAAAGTATATCAGAATCAATAAATTTAGCAAAACTAAATGTAATATCAAAGAATATTTTAAATCCTGTTGAATTAAACTTTATTTTTAATTTATTAAAAGAACAAAATGTTAATTTAATTTCTAAACAACATGTATATGAAATGTTACAATTTAAAGCATATTATAATGATACAAATATTATTTTTAATATAGAAGTTCCAATATTAGAAAATGAAATGTATTCAATGTTTCATTTAATTCCAATACCAATTAATAAAACATTATATATAAAAACTAATCCTTATGCAATTATAAACCAAAAAGGAAAAATAAAAGTTTTTAAAGAATTATGTCTTAAAGTAGAAAATATATTTTATTGTAAAGAAAATAATGTTAAAATTTCAGAAGAAGATCAAAGGTGCATAGGTAATATAATTAATAATGAATTTAGTACATGTGTAATGCTCAACCAAACAGAAACAACAGAAATTCATCAACCAGAGACAAATTATCTACTTTTTATCAATGTTCCAAAAATTAAAATTGAATCAACATGTGAAAATTTTGGCAATATAATCATCCAAGGTACAGCTTTAATATACTTCGAAAATTGTTCAATTCAAATCAATGGTATAAATTATAACAGTAAACCGCAAATTTTTGAAGAAACTATTTTTATACACCCAACAACATTTAACAGTATCAATTCATCAAAAGTTATCGATTATTTAAGTTTGGAAAAATTGCAAGATTATCATTTTGAAACACAAAAATCTGTTAATATAATTCATCATCAAGTTAAGCATAACAATTGGTTACTATATTCAGTTACTATAGTACTCATATTTGTAATTTTGTATTTTGTTGTCGTTACCTTAATCAAAATTTATCATGGTAAATATGCCGTACAAAATAAGCAGTTAAGCCTACAAGAAATGTCAAATTTTAATACTGAAGAATTAAATTATCCAAATGTTCCGGAAAATAGTCCAGCGATCGTTCCTGCCAAAGAAACTCCGATTGCTAAGTTCCTCTGGCCGTCACGTCAACTAAGAGGGGAGGAGTTACATATCCAGCATAACACATGAGCATTACTCATAATAAGTTTTATTCATATTTTCTATTTATTGTTATTTTAATAATATAGGATGCACCTGAATAAACAAAATCATAATTCATAATATTTTATTTGTAATTATATTTAAATTCAATTAGTCTATACTTTATTGTAACTTATTTCTAAGATTCATCTGATAACAAAGTCATATAAATGTATTGAATATTAAAGAATGTGCAAGCTAAGGCTTTTTATCTAAATTCTTTGTTTAAACTTTTCCTTTGTTTGAAAAAGCATAAATAGATGCATTTTTTGTAATTAAGAGTCATTCGTTATAATTCTTTCGTTATTATTTAATTCAGTGTCATTGGATTATTCAGATTTAATAAAGCACTATAAAATTGATTATTATTTGTTTTTATTTTATTTTTTTTTATTCAAACGGACACGGAAAATATAATTCGCGTATTGTGATTGTGGATGTCGATCATTCTGTTGAGTATGAAGTTATGCTTAATCTCGTTATTAACAATTTTAAAAGCGAAAATATATAGCCCGCATTTGCATATATTTGAAAAACTAATATATTGTGTAGAATATATCGAAGATGTAGGGAGTTACTTGGAAATTTGTGAATAAATTTTACACTTATTTTGTGCAAGATATCTAATTTATTTAGATATTGTTGAGTAGCTCTACTCCAATAGAACCGAATTTCAAAAAACAGAAATTCCTGAAAAGCCTTTGGATATTTTACATACTGATATTTATACAATTAATAACCAGATTGTTTTAACAATTATTGACAAATTTTCAAAATTTGCTTCTGCATATACCTTGGTAGCTAGGAATAGTCTTAATATTATTTCTTCAATTAAACATTATATAAGTCTTCACGGTATACCGAAGAAAATTATAGCGGATCAAGGAACTGAATTTACCTCAAACATATTTAAAGATTTTTGTAAACAGTATAACATTAATTTGCATATAACCTCATTTCAACAAACTTCGAGTAACTCTCCTGTAGAAAGAATGCATTCTACTTTCACTGAAATATACAGAATTATCTTTAATAAAAATAAAGAAGAAACCCATGCAAATATATTAAATGAAACTATAATTACATATAATAATGCAATTCATTCCGCGACTAAGTACACTCCTTATGAATTATTTTACGGAAGACCATCCAAATTTTTTGACCATTTTGATTTTAATAACGAACATGAATATTTAGAAGGACTTAATAAATTTCAATTAGAATTTTATCCTGCGATTAAACAAAGAATACAGGAAGTAATTAATAAAAATATTGATAAATTAAACAAAGATCGGGAACCACCTGTTCAATATAGGGAAAATGAAAATATTTTTAGGAAAGAATGTAGAAGGAATAAATTAACCGCTAGATTTAGTAAACATAAAGTAAAGAAAAATAATCATATTACTCTTAAAACACAAACTAATAAAAAATTACATAAAATACGTATTAAGAGAAAACGTAAATTTCAGAATAATGGCAATGGCACAGAAAATCGAAATACAAGACTTGAACAACAATCCAGGAATGCTGATAATGAAACTGGGACCAACTAGACAGATTATGACTTACCAACATATTGTACATATAATAAAATTAGATGACTATGAAAGAAATATTAAAATAATAGAAAAATCTATAGCTTCAATAAGGAAAAATTGTACAGAATTTACTGAAACTTTAAAAATATTAGATTTAAAATTTAATGAACTAAAATTTAAATTAGATACTTTATACCCATATTATAGAAAGAAACGTGGCCTCATTAATGGTTTAGGTTCTTTAATCAAAGTTATAACAGGTAATATGGATGCAAATGACGCTTTTATTATAAATAAACAAATTGAAACTCTCCAATCAAATGAAAAAACAATAAAAAAAGAAATAGATACACAAATTGTAATAAATAATGAAATGATTGTAAGATTTGAAAATATAACTAAACATATAAATGTACAACAAAATAATATTGTAAAATTTTTAAATCAAAGTGACTCTAGATTAAATCAAATAGCTAAAAAAGAACAAACTTATTTTTTGTATTCACAATTTTTAAATCACATAAATTATAATATTGACTTGTTATCAGACCATTTACAAAGTATATCAGAATCAATAAATTTAGCAAAACTAAATGTAATATCAAAGAATATTTTAAATCCTGTTGAATTAAACTTTATTTTTAATTTATTAAAAGAACAAAATGTTAATTTAATTTCTAAACAACATGTATATGAAATGTTACAATTTAAAGCATATTATAATGATACAAATATTATTTTTAATATAGAAGTTCCAATATTAGAAAATGAAATGTATTCAATGTTTCATTTAATTCCAATACCAATTAATAAAACATTATATATAAAAACTAATCCTTATGCAATTATAAACCAAAAAGGAAAAATAAAAGTTTTTAAAGAATTATGTCTTAAAGTAGAAAATATATTTTATTGTAAAGAAAATAATGTTAAAATTTCAGAAGAAGATCAAAGGTGCATAGGTAATATAATTAATAATGAATTTAGTACATGTGTAATGCTCAACCAAACAGAAACAACAGAAATTCATCAACCAGAGACAAATTATCTACTTTTTATCAATGTTCCAAAAATTAAAATTGAATCAACATGTGAAAATTTTGGCAATATAATCATCCAAGGTACAGCTTTAATATACTTCGAAAATTGTTCAATTCAAATCAATGGTATAAATTATAACAGTAAACCGCAAATTTTTGAAGAAACTATTTTTATACACCCAACAACATTTAACAGTATCAATTCATCAAAAGTTATCGATTATTTAAGTTTGGAAAAATTGCAAGATTATCATTTTGAAACACAAAAATCTGTTAATATAATTCATCATCAAGTTAAGCATAACAATTGGTTACTATATTCAGTTACTATAGTACTCATATTTGTAATTTTGTATTTTGTTGTCGTTACCTTAATCAAAATTTATCATGGTAAATATGCCGTACAAAATAAGCAGTTAAGCCTACAAGAAATGTCAAATTTTAATACTGAAGAATTAAATTATCCAAATGTTCCGGAAAATAGTCCAGCGATCGTTCCTGCCAAAGAAACTCCGATTGCTAAGTTCCTCTGGCCGTCACGTCAACTAAGAGGGGAGGAGTTACATATCCAGCATAACACATGAGCATTACTCATAATAAGTTTTATTCATATTTTCTATTTATTGTTATTTTAATAATATAGGATGCACCTGAATAAACAAAATCATAATTCATAATATTTTATCTGTAATTATATTTAAATTCAATTAGTCTATACTTTATTGTAACTTATTTCTAAGATTCATCTGATAACAAAGTCATATAAATGTATTGAATATTAAAGAATGTGCAAGCTAAGGCTTTTTATCTAAATTCTTTGTTTAAACTTTTCCTTTGTTTGAAAAAGCATAAATAGATGCATTTTTTGTAATTAAGAGTCATTCGTTATAATTCTTTCGTTATTATTTAATTCAGTGTCATTGGATTATTCAGATTTAATAAAGCACTATAAAATTGATTATTATTTGTTTTTATTTTATTTTTTTTTATTCAAACGGACACGGAAAATATAATTCGCGTATTGTGATTGTGGATGTCGATCATTCTGTTGAGTATGAAGTTATGCTTAATCTCGTTATTAACAATTTTAAAAGCGAAAATATATAGCCCGCATTTGCATATATTTGAAAAACTAATATATTGTGTAGAATATATCGAAGATGTAGGGAGTTACTTGGAAATTTGTGAATAAATTTTACACTTATTTTGTGCAAGATATCTAATTTATTTAGATATTGTTGAGTAGCTCTACTCCATATAGGATTCAAGCAGATAATATGCGATTTAATAAAAGAAGAATAAATGGTATATAAGGTTTGGTCTGACAGAAAGTTTCTTAACCTACATTGAATAAAAGGATAGAGAGCTAAATTTTTCATTAAGTGCTCAATATGATTACTCCAATTTACTTTACTGTCTAGTATTAGACAAAATTAATTAAATTTTTTCACAACTTTTATATTTTCGTTCTTCCAGTTGAATGTGATCCGCATATTTAAAAATTTATTATCGAAGAATAAAATTTTCGTATTTTTGACATTTAGACAAAGACGGTGTTTTTCAACCAGATTTGTATGGTACACAGATCGTTTTGAATGCAGTTCTTCAAACAATCTTCACTATCACAAGCATATTTTAGTACAGCGTCATCTGCATATAACTGCAGGGCTCCTGTGATGTTTGAACGAGTTAAGTCGCTTATGAAAATTTTAAACAGATCAGGCCCCATTTAGTTATATTCTTTTTTGAGCTGTAACAATTATTTACGCAAACTACTTGATCTCTGTTTTCGAGATACAATTTGAATAAATTTAGTTGTACCTCAGAAAAATTAAGTTTGGAAAGATTTACTAGTAACATTTTATGATCAATCAAATGCTTTTTTAAGAACTAGAAAAACACAACCCACATATTTTTTGTAATTTATATTTCTTGAGATGAAATCAGTTAAAGATAGACAAGCTACTGTTGTAATGGATCTTTTTTCGAAACCAAACTGTTCTTCACTTAAAATACCATTGTTGGTCATAAAGGTATTCAATCTATTCCCAATAACAATTTCAAAAATTTTTGAAAATACTGGTAAGACCGAAATAGGACGGCAATTAGAACATTCAGTACTATTCCCACCTTTATGAAGAGGACTTACAATGGCACTCTTTAGATTAGACGGGGAAAGACCTGTTTAAAGAGTTTTATTAAAAAATTTTACAATGACAGGAATTAGTTTACCTGCGAAACGTTTTAAAAATTTCGTAAAAATACAATCACATCCGGTTGCCGCTGTTAAGTTTAGTAAATTAATTAAAATACGAACTTCCTTCTCATTGGTTGCGGTTAATTGAAAATTTGAATAAATTGATCTTTCAAAATTATTCATATTTATTTAAATCTCATTAGTAACATTAATGAAATAATTATTCATATGCTCTGAAATTTCATTTGGCGATTCTAAAGTTTTGTTATTGAGGCAAATAGCCTTTATTTGAAGTTTTTCTCACCATTTTGCATTTTATTGAACATTATTTCCTTATATAAATTCTAAACCTTTTTCTTATCGCAGTTTTGTGCTATTTTGTCAGAGCAGTATTTTTTTTTAGCTTCAACTATTAACTTTTTTGGTTATCTCTATATTGTAAGTATAAATTGTAAATATAATTATCATTTGGATATTTTTTTTTATACCTAAAGAATAAATTTCTTATTTTAATTTTTCTAAGAATTTGTTTGGTGATCCATTCATTTTTTTTTTGTTTATGTTTTTAACGGGTATTTGTTGTGTTTTGTTTTTAATAACTGAACTAAGATCGGAAACAACTTCTCCAAAGTCAGTATACGAATCAAGAATTAACCATATTCTATCATTTGCAATGTTGTCAAGGTTTAATATTGTTTAATATCGGGGTCTTATACTTATTGTGGGTTTTTGAACTATACTAAAAAAAAGCATTTGATGGTCAGAAAGACATGTATCTAATATATGGAAATACTATTTTTATACCCTACACCTATAGAATAGGTAAAGAGGTATATTAACTTTGGTATGGTGTTTGTAACCACCTAAAGGAAGCGAGCTAGATATGGAAAAGTATGTATATTTGTGATCAGCGTGACCTCCTGAGTCGATATAGCCATGTCCGTCCGTCCGTAGGCACGATAACTCAAAAAATAATGGAGCTATCTTGATGAAATTTGAACTGAAGGTTACTAGGACTGAAAGTACGGCGGGGATTACATATGGGCGAAATCGGCAAATGGGTTCGGATTCTGGACCTTTTAATCGATCGAAGGGCTAACGAACATATATAAAAAATACGATAACTCAACAACTAATGCTATCTTCATCAAATTTGTGCTGTAGGTTACTAGTAATGAAACTACTTCGGTGATCCCGTAAGTTCGGGATTGGACCATGGGTTCGGAACCTAGAACTTTTTGATCGAATTAAGGCCAAACTAGCATAATTCCGAAACCAATGAAGATGGAACCTCCAAATTTGGTATCAGGGTGTCGCTTTAGATTTCCTTAGTCTCCTTGAAATTTGAGCAGAATTGGAGTAGTGGGTGGGGACCAGCCACTCAGTTCCGAGAGCCTTAAAGAATATTTTTGAAATTAATAAAGATAGTAACTTAAAACAAATGTAGAAGCTTCAAATTTGGCACATGGGTGTTCTTTACTATTTCCTGCGTGTCCCTCTAATTTTGGATCAATTGGAGTGGTGTTTCAATACCTCTCTTAGACCCCCAAATGTGTAAAAGCTTGTCATCGAAATTAATAAAACTAGTAATTTAAAATTAAGATAGAACGTTCCAATTGTGTACAAGGGTTAACTAGTATTGAAAGTATGATGGGGACTGCATATGGGCAAAATCGTACCATGGTTTCGGGTTCTGGAACCCTTGAAAAGTTCAAGGACTAACAAACATATTTCTTAAAAACACCATAACTCAAAAAATAATGCCGCTATTTTGATGAAATTTAAACTCTAGGTTACTAGTAATAAAAGTACCATGGGAATTGGTTGTGGTCGAGTTAAATTTCAAAGCTAAAGAATATATTTCCTATTTTCTATGTGTCCCCGAAATTTAGACTTAACTGTACTGGTTCAGCTACGTTCAAAGGTACTTGTTGCATTTATGTAAAATTTATGTTTATATTTAAATGAATTATATGAAAAGGTCTAAATTTTTAATTGTATCATTTATTGCATATTTTGCGTTTATAAGCTTTTCTGTTAGGTATATAAACTAACCATTTAAAATAATTGCAAGTTTGAAAAATTTGTATTTTTAAATATATTATGCTTTGATTATCTTTTTATCACAAAATTTAATAATTCAAATTTTTTCAGTTTGTAATTGAATTGGAATAAATATAGTTTCATTTATTTGAAGTTTATTTGTTTTTTAATATTTTTAAATAGATAAATTAGTATGAATTTGTAATATTTTTTAATAGATGGTATTAAAATGACTTTTGGATATGTCCTTAAATTTTAACGAAATAGGTGTAGGGTATTTCTAAGTCGGTTGCACCGACTGACTGTTTCTTTACTTGTTTTTTTACTATATAGTAATATTATGGGTGTAAATTTATCAAAAGAAAATAGCAATATTATAGGAATATATAGATCTCATGATACACGTATGACTGATTTTTTAACCAAAATGGATGAAATAAAGTTGAAACACTGACCCTATGTATAGTAGGTGAAATGAATATCAATTTACTGAAAAGCAATAGGTCTAACAACAAGCTATATATTAATTTGTTGCTTAGCAATGGCTTTATAATTTTTAACAATTTCGGAAAAATATGCTACCAGAATTGGTACCCACTCCAAATAAGTAATTGACCAATTACTAGAAGTATGGAATATTGAATACATCTGTGAATTGAATAATACATATTCAGGGGGACTGACCAAACATCCATATTATTACAATTTAATTATTTTATATATTATTATATTAACTCATTTTTATATTTTAGCAATTATCGTTCTTCAACATGAAAATTGACGAACTTATCCAAACCAATAAAAAAATTTTAGAAGAAAATAAATTATTAAAAGAAAATTTGAAAGCTTCATAGGAGAGTTCAATTAAACTGGAAAAACTGGTTCACAGACTACAGGGAATATTGGATGAAAACCTGCAACAGCAAAATAAAAACAACATAATACTTGCTGGCCCTCCACCTAAATTGCATCCTCCCATTGAATGTGTGGAAAAAATCATACAAACAATAAAAGCTGAAGTCAAAATTGGGGATATAGATGGTATTTCTTATTTAAATACTAACGTTAAAAATAACCGACTAAACGTTCTATACCTTCTGTAATTGAAATCGGCAAACATAAAGAAAGAACTCTTAAACAAGACAAAAATAAACGCAAAACGTCTTTTCACATCTGAAATTGGTATACAAGGATCTGGAAGTAAGGAAATATTTTTTCAACATTATTTCACCCCTCTGCAAGCTAAATTATACTATAAAGCCAAGCAGATCAAGAACTCCAAAAATTTCAAATACCTGTGGATCAAATATAATGAAATTTTCATCAGACAAACTGATAAATCTAAGGTATTTAAAATCAAAGATCTTGATGATATTAATTTTATTAGAACTAAATTTACATAAACACAGTCCATATAACTTAAGTTTTTATTAATTTTTAGCACATTTTTAAAGAATTTTGTAAAAATGTGCCTATATAGCTTCACTCTGTCCGTCCGTCTGTCCGTCTGTCCGTCTGTCCGTCTGTCTGTCTGTCCGTATGTTTACAAAAACTTTTACATCGTTTGAAATAGAGAAAAGAAGTTTTAACCACTAGTAGGTATTACAAAAAAAATAATTTCGTAGAAGAATTTTTTTCTGTAGCCCCTCCAGTTACGGAGGTGCAGCCCCACAAAGTTTGAAAAAGCCCTATATTCAAATTGTTATAACAAGAGTTCTATTAGGTATATTTTCAATCTGAAAACGTTAAAAGATAGCTGGTTTTATAAACTTTATAAATTTTTAAAAAATAAATGTTTAGGGTTGCCATACGGTACTAAAATTTACCATTATGCAAAACTCAATTTTTGCAAAATTTTTGGCCACACATATCTTCTAAACGGTTCAAGCTAGGGTCTTGAAATTTTGGGAGTAGTTAGATCCTCTGAAATAAGTAGAAGTCGGTTAATAAATTTTTTTTGTCACGTCCCCTGTTTTGCAGCTATAAGGGCTCGAAAATTGAAATTTTGCTATTTTTAAACACCTGTAACTTGAATACCTGTCCAAATTTTTTTTTAGTGATATACAAAATTCAAAGCACTATAATTATATTTCAAGATGTGTCAAAGGTTTTTCTTAATTTTTAAGGGTGACGAAGCTACAGCCCCTGCAAATTCCGAAAAAGCCCTATATTTAAATTGATATAACAAGAGTTCTGTTAGGTTTATTTCCAATTGAAAAACGGTTGAAGCGAGCTGCTTTTATAGACTTTACAAAAATACTTCGCTTAAATGTTTAGGGTTGCCATACAGTACTAAAATTTACCACTGTGCAAAACTCAATTTTTGCAAAATTTTTGGCCCCACATATCTTTTAAACGGTTCCAGCTAGGGAAATCTTGAAATTGTGGGAGAAGTTAGATCCTCAGAAATTAGTAGGAGTCGGTTAACAAAATTTTTTTGTCAAGCCCCATGTTCAGGAGCTATAAGGGCTCAAAAACTGAAATTTAGCTATTTTTAAACATCTGTAACTTGAATACCTGTTTAAATATTTTTTCCTTAATATACAAAATTTAAAGGTCTAACATTATATTTTAACATATGTTAAAGGTTTTTCTTAAATTTAAAAGGGGTTCTTTAAATTGAAGAAAGTGCCTTTCAGTTTTAACCATTTTTGCCTAAATAGTAAAATTCTAAGAAAAATTCCAAATTTTGGTGGAATTCACAATTTAATTCCTAGAACCTAAAAAAGTTTGGGGGAAGGGAAGTAGTGAGCATTATATCCTTGAGAAATTTGGCAACCTTCCCCATACAAGGGCTACTGGGACTTAAAAATTTAATGTTATTATAGGTAAAAAGCAGTAACTTAGTCACCAACGTATATATTTCCTAAATTAAACGTTAATATTGAAGCTTCAACATTATATTCCGATAAAATACTTAATATGAAACACTATATTATTTTGAAAATGTGCTTTTTTAAAAACCCTTGGTTTTTTTTCATCACTTGTTTATAATTGGCTTTCATTAATTTTTAATTGTTATTCATACTTTTATAATTTTTATAGAGAATTTTACTTACCCTTTAAAATCTTATATTTACACTTAAGAACATTATCATTATTATTATTAACTTTTATTTATTATACCCTACACCTAGGAAATATGAAAAGGGTATATTAACTTTGGTATGGTGTTTGTAACCACCTAAAGGAAGCGAGCTAGATATAGAAAAGTATATATATTTGTGATCAGCCTGAGTCGATATAGCCATGTATCGTTAACTGTAGGTTACTAGGACTTATAGTACGGCGGGGATAGCATATGGGCGAAATCGGCCCATGGGTTCGGATTCTGGACCTTTTAATCGGTTCAAGGGCTAAAGAACATATATAAAAAATCATGATAACTCAACATCTAATGACGCTATCTTCATGCAATTTGTGCTGTAGGTTACTAGTCATGAAATTACGGCGACGATTTCGAACGGTCCACTACGGACCATGGGTTCAAATCCAAGAACTTTTTGATCGAGTTTAAGCCAAACAAGCATAATTCCAAAACCAATGAAGATAAAACCTTCAAATTTCTGGAAATTTAGGACCAATTGGAGTAGTGGGTCGGAGACCTTGCACACAGTTCTGAAGACCTTAAAGCATATCATTGAAATTACTAAAAAAAAATAGCTTAAAATTAAGATAGAACGTTCCAATTGTGTACAAAGATTCACTAGTATTGAAAGAACATCGCGGACTGCATATAGGCGAAATCCAACCATCGGTTCGGATCCTGGCCAAAGGATCGTGAAGCCAAACGAGCATGATTTCGAACTCAAAAAAGTGAGTGAGAATCACCAAACTCGGTATCAGGGTGTCCCTTTCTATTCGCATAGTGTCCTCGAAAATTGAAACCAATTGAAATAGTGAGTTTCGAAGACCTTAAAGCATATTTTAGAAAATAATAGAGATAGTAATGTACAAGCTTCAAATTTGGCACAACTCTGTTCTTTACTATTTCCTATGTGTCCTAATGTATGATCAATTGAAGTGGTGGTTCAGGTAACTCTCTTAGACATCTAGAGGTTGAAAAGCTTATAATCGAAATTAACAAAAATAGTAACTTAAAATTAATATGGAATGTTCCAATTGCGTACAAGGGTTAACTAGTATTGAAAGTATGACTGGGACTGCATATGGGCGAAATCGTACCATAGTTTCGGGTTCTGGAACCTTTGAAAATTTCAAAAGCTAACAAACGTATATCTTAAAACTACCAAAACTCAGAAATTAATTACGCTATTTTGATGAAATGTTTATACCCGCACTACTCCCAAGACCTTAATATATATATAATATATTAAGGTATAATATAATAATATATCTATTCGAAATTAATAAAGATAAAAAAATCAAATTTGATATACTATTTTCTATTTCTGTTCTTATTTAACACTTTTATATTTTTAAATATAATATATCTATATCTTTATTTTATTGAATTATTACCATTGGTAATATATAATTAAGAAATTGTGTACGATACTTAAGTTGTAAAATTTCTTTTTGTATTAAAATTAATTCTATTGTTACATAATTTTCTAACAACTATTTAACATAATCATATCAGACGTAACACTACACCTTAAAATATTAGAATGGGAACTTAAACTACCTTTAATTCCCACATAAAAAAATCACGTTGCAATCACACGTGATTGCAACTGAATTATAACTAATTAAGAATTAAAATAATAATTTTAAGTCAGTATTAAGCAAGATCTCGTAAAGTGAAATTAAAAGGGAAATTAAAATAAATTAAATTAAAATAAAAGGAAAATAAATAAAGTAATAAAATAAAGTGTAATTATAATTATGAGAAAAACCAAACAAGGAGTTTTTATTTAATCTTGTAACTGGCGCAGTCGTTAACGGTCGAGTGAAAAAGATTTAGTTGACGTTCGAACCTCAAACCCATTTTATATTTTGAAATAAACATTTGGCATAAATAATTTTAAAAAAGTAATAAAAAAAAAAAAACAAACGGCTAAAGAACATTTTAAGTTCAAAACTTTTTAAAAAAAAATAAAAATAAAAATAAATAAAAATTTTTATAGAATTTTTGTGACTTATTTTGAATTGAGTGCTAATTGTTAAAGAACTAAACAAAAAGAAAATTAAAGCAAAAATACAAAAATAATAACTACCTATTTATAACATTTCGAAGATTCTATAAAAACTAAAAAATAAATAAAGCTTAGTGCTGCTAATAAAAAAATAGATAGACATAGTTGTGCATTTTTTTTACCTACATTGGCTCATTATACAAAAATCATCAGATCATCTATAAAAAAAAAAGCAGAGTCAAGATTATCAGCTCATCATACATCCTCAAGGTTAAGGTCAAGTTCACCGTATTTTTTCAAGTTAGGAAATTTAATTAGAGATAAATACTAAATAAGAAATAATTAAAAAGAAAAATAAAACAATACATGTTATGTATACATGGATTAAAAAAAAATTTTACAAATACAATTTTTTAGTTTATTTTTAATTTTAAGTGTCTTTTACGAGCGAAGTTAAACACAGAATCATTACAAAAAATAATTTACCAATTTATTCGAAAGGATATAGGTATCCCGAAATTCACAGAGAGGAAGTAGAGAAGCAAATCAACGATTGTTAATAGCAATTCTCAATACAATGCTCCTATCTGGGTTGTCCCTAAGAAAATGGACAATTCCCAAAAGCAAAAATGGAGAATTGAAAAGACTATCGTAAGTTAAATGATAACACTATTGAAAACAAATTTCAAGTGCCAAATATTGAAAATTTATTTGGAAAACTGGGAAATCGCAGATACTTCTCAACTATCGATCTGGCCAAAGGATTCCATCAGATCGAAGTCCATCCAGACGATCGCTCTTAAACTGCTTTTTCAACAGCAAACGGACACTTTGAATTAACCCGAATCCCGTTTGACTTAAAAAATTCACCATCTACCTTCCAAAGGTTAATGAACCACATTTTAAGAGATTTCATTAACAAAATCTGTGTCGTCTATTTAGATGATATACTGATATTCTCCGCTTCTCTCCAAGAACATATTCTATCATTAAAAAAAGTTCTTCAACGTCTTCGCGAAAAAAATCTAAAAGTACAAATCGACAAATGCAATTTTGCAGAATTGTCAACCAACTATTTAGGCCACATAATCACCCAGGGACGTATAAAACCAGATCCAAATAAAATAGTAAGCATACAAATCCCTCTTCCGTTCACCCACAAACAGATAAAATCGTTCTTAGGGCTAAGCGGATACTATAGAAAATTTATCAAGGATTACGCGAAGATAGCGTATCCTCTTATAAAATGCCTAAAGAAAGATGGGAAAATTAAGAAAAACGATTCAGAATATATCGAGACTTTCAATAAGTTAAAAATACTCTTAACATCTAACCCCATTCTCGTAAATCCTGATTTTAAAAAACCTTTTACCCTAACTACCGACGCATCTAATTTTGCACTGGAAGCAGTTTTAAGTCAAAACAGCCACCCGGTTGCTTTTGCTTCACGAACACTCAATAACCATGAAACAAACTATTCTACGGTAGAAAAAGAACTTTTGGCAATCGTTGGGGGGCACAAAATATTTTCACACCTACTTGTATGGCAGAAAGTTCTTAATCCAAACGGATCATAAACGGTTTGTTTGGCTAAATAATCTGAAGGAGCCTAATATGAAACTTCAGAGATTGAAAATTAAACTGAACGACTACAATTTTATCATTAGGTATGTCAAAGGGAAAGATAACATTATAGCGGATGCACGCAGTCGTCTTCCGTACAATAACAACCAAGATACAATAACACCAAATAAAGAAAACTCATTTCTGCAATTTACGAACGAAATAAATTCTAGAGAACTCGATTTTGATGTGGAAGTGAGATCCACTGATGCTACTATACATAGTGCAGCCGAAGATGAACTAGACTACATTCCGATTACTGATAAACCAATTAACCCCTTTAAAAATCAAATATACCTAATTGTTAGCAATAAAGATAAATGTACTATTAAAATTATAAACAAGAAATGCCAAAACTTTATTTATGTTACAATTGACAGCAACCTATTAGAAAAAATGAAACAATTCATAATTGATAAAGGATTAATGTGTGTTTTCTGTGAAGACATACAACTATATGTCAAATACTAAAACTTATATCGCCATTACTTTGCAAATAATGAGAACATAAAAATCTTAAAGTCTAGTATTAAACTAATAGATATTTCAGATAAAAACGACAAAGTCGAAATTATAAAAAAAGGGCATGTTAGAAACAACCACAGTGGAATAAATAAAGTATTTTTGGAATTAAAAAATATCTATTATTTTCCAAATATGCTAAGCGTGATAACCAAATTTATTAATAATTGTCCAACCTGTATTCTAGCTAAGCACGACAGACAACCTCTAAAACTATTCTTTGAAATTACAGAGTCTCCCCACAAAATCAACGACATAATCCACATGGTCATTTGGTTCCCTTACAGGAACATTATGTACTTAACTATGATAGATAAGTTTTCGAAATATGCCACCATTCATAGGTTAAAAGATAGAACATGGATATCAATTTGAAAGCCATAAAAGAAAGAATTATGTATTTGGCAAAATGCGCAAACTTGTGTCAGATAATGAAAAATGTATCACCCACGGTTTAGTAGAACAATTTTTAAATGAAAATAAAGTCGAATTTCACAGGACAATAGCAGGAAATAAAACGGGAAATTCAGACATTGAAAGACTGCATGGAACCTTAAACGAAAACCTAAAAAAAAATTTTGGAAACTGAACAAACTGACACAAACGACGAAATAGATAATAAGATATTTAAAATTATTATCACTTACAACAATACTATACACTTAACGACCAAATGCAAGCCAATCGATTTTATAAACAAAGAAATTTCTAGAGAAGAAATCGAAAGGTTAGCAAAAAAATTTGAAACTGAAAAAATTCGACGTACCGAACGAATAAACCAAAACAGAAATAACAATACCCATTTACACGATAATATAGTGTTTAATAGAGATATACCAAAAAATAAACCAAAATATAAAAAGCTCACAAAATTCAAAGCAGACGCTAAATATACGATAGATACTAGTAATAAACGATTGATAAAATATTACAAAAAACAAAGAAAACGAAAATACAAACGTCAATAAAAAATAATACCTATCAAACAAAACTTCAAAATATCTTTATAAATTAATAATATCTTAATCGCTTTTTAGAACTGAAACTATTGCTCGTTTTGATTACCCCAATATACATGCAATCAATTCAAATCATACCACTTAAGGATGACAATGGATTCGCCCTAATTCAACTAGAAGAAATAAAAATTGTCGAAAATTACAACAAAGTATTGCACATTGTTTACATAACTGAATATAGAGAAACTATTGAAAAAGTACAAAACAATATGAACCTTCTTCAACTAAATACAACAGATATAGATTATAAAATTTTAATTAGATAAATTTCTAACTCACAACGTACATTAGACTCACTAGTGCCTAAAATTACTGAAACGGCGCGTAAACACCGCACGACATCCTGACGGAAGAAGAAATCCAGAAGTTTAATTTAACAATAGAAATTCTACCGTACAACAAAACCGGCGTCCTTTTTAATGATAATTTAATAGTTATTATTTTATACATTCCAAATTTCACTAAAGAAAAGTATTTCAAAACTCTGGCTTTACCATTTCCAAATGATAAGGACGAACAATTAGATGAACCTATACATATTGTAATTATAAAAGACAACGACATATTTGATCTTAATAACAAGAAATATTTGTTGAAGAGTAGCTTAAATTCCCCAAATAATGTATGTATAAGAAATTTATTAAAATCCAATAACACTTGTAATTACAAATTGAATTCAATAGAATCTGTAACAAAAATAAATGATGAAATGATATTAGTTGTTAATTTTCCAAAATCAAAAATCAATCAAAACTGTATTAATCAAGATATTATAGTAAAAGAAAATTTTGTTATTACATATAAAAATTGTGAAGTAAAAATTAGAGAAGAAACATTTTATAATAAAATAAATGAATACAAAGATAATATAATTTTTCCAATTATAAACAATTTTAACATTACAAAAAATTTTAAAAATGTAAGCTTAGAAAAAATACAATTAAAACAAATAGAAAACCTAAAAACCATTAAATATGTAGAGTTCGAACTAAAGGTTAAAAGTTATGTTTCATTAGGATTAATAATGTTGATTTTCATAATAAGTTTTATTTATTGCTTAACTGTCTATTGTAAATCAAAACAAACTTCAATTAAACTATGTTTAAAAAATAAGAAAAATTGTGAAGATACAAAATTAAAGGTACTTCAAGCCGACCCATTTGCAAAATAAATTGCAGAGACCAAAATTTCTTAAAGGGGGGAGGTGTTACATAATTTTATAACAACTATTTAACATAATCATATCAGACGTAACCCTACACCTTAAAATATTAGAATGTGAACTTAAACTACCTTTAATTCACACACAAAAAAATCACGTTGCAATCACACGTGATTGTAACTGAATTATAACTAATTAAGAATTAAAATAATAATTTTAAGTCAGTATTAAGCAAAATCTCGTAAAGTGAAATTAAAATAAATTAAATTAAAATAAAAGGAAAATAAATAAAGTAATAAAATAAAGTGTAATTATAATTATTGAGAAAAACCAAACAAGGAGTTTTTATTTAATCTTATAACTATATGAACAGTAGTAGGTATTTTGAGAGATTAGAAAAAATAAAAATAGCACAAGAAACAGAAATTTGTAAAATGAATAGTTTCACTGAGGTCTTTAAAAGCCAAGCAGACAAAATTTGTAATGAAATAAAAAATGCCCAGTTATCAAACGAAAATATATGTTCGGAAATAAAAAACTTACTAGAAACAACAAAATCAGAATCAGGTACAATTAATAATAAAGAAAATAAAGAAATAGCTTTGCCAAATGTAATAAATAAGAAGAGTTCAGAAACATTTTCAGATATAGTCAAAAAAAATTGCCAGCTCTTATTGTCGTACCAAAAAACAAGCAAGAAGCAAAGATAACGACCAAAGATGTCAAAACTAAAATAGATCCGGTCGTAAATAATATTAAAGTCTCATCATGGCAAGGAAAGAAAAGTGGTGCGATTATTGTTAATTGTGACAATGAAGAGTCTTTTGAGAATTTTAAAAATGTAGCGGAAGCAGAAATTGGTGAAAACTATAAAATTAAAGTTGCAAAAGAACGAAATCCAAGAGTCAAAATAATGAATGTAAGTGAAGATGTCAAAAAAGAGGAACTGCTAGATAAGATTAAAAAACAAAATGAAATTGATGTGGAAAAAATGGAAATCAAAGCATATTATAAAAATAATGATAAATTTAACTCAATGACAGCGGTGATAGAAGTTAATGTTGAAAACTATAATAGAATTATGAAAATGGGAAAAATTAGAATTGGATGGAATATTTGTCGAGTTTATGATGGCATTTTTGTTAGGCGGTGCTTCAAATGTTTAGGGTATCAACATTCAAAAGACAAATGCACTATGGAAGCTTATTATTGTGGGAAGTGTGCAGAAACATATCAAAAGGGTCACGTATGTAAATCCAAGGATATTAGGTGTGTCAATTGCATAAAAATTAACAATGATTTCAAATTAAATTTAAAAACTAATCACAGCGCTTTTGATGTTAACGAATGCGAGGTTTTCAAAAGGAAGATTAGTATCGAAAAGAAAAAAATATTTTAGCAACTAAAGGAAATAGACGTAATAGATGAGACAGAATATAATATACCGAATTATAATGTAATTAATTGTTTGTCACATTCTAGACATACTGGAGGGGTTTCGATTTACTTAAAGGAAAATATAAGTTTCTCCGAAATATTATCTTTCAAAAATGATTTTGCATGGATTCTGTTAATAAAAGTTATAATAAATAATGTAGAATGGACATTAGCGGTAGTTTATAGATCTCCAAGCATAGGTATCCGATAGGACAATTTATTGATATATTTGAACAAATATGTACCAATAATTTGGAGAATAAATCAAATGTTATTATAGTAGGTGATTTCAATATAAATTGGCTAGATGAGAGTACAAATATTAAAAATGTAATAAATGACGAGGGTCTGAAACAAATAGTGGAAGAGCCCACAAGAAATACACAAAGCACAAAAACGTTAATAGACTATGTCTTGGTAAAAAATTTTTGTAAGAATGTATATTATATAATAGATCAGGCTGATAAGATCTCAGACCACGAAACTATTCAAATTAAAATAAATTTGAATAGAAAATTTGAAAATAAGATAGAGGAAGTAAAAAGTATAAGATACGATAAAGGAAAATATAGACAAATATTAAATGCAATGGATTTTCAGGGCTTACCGTTAAATACTAGTTTAAATGAAACAGCTTTACATTTTGAAGATAAACTGAGAAAGTCTATTGAAAAGATAACCGTTTGCAAAAAGCTGACATCATTAAACAAGATGCCGGGTTGGTTTAATGAATATTTACGGTACTTGAAGAACGAGAAAATTAATACTTATATGCGAGCAGTGTACAGTCGTGGAAATATGGCAATTTGGGCAGAATATAAGAGTATTAGAAACTTCTACAAACAGGAAGTAATTAAAACCAAAGACAGGTATATAAAAAATGAAATCTCAAAAAGTGCGAATAATCAGAAGGAACTTTGGAAAACCATTAAAAGCTTAGTTCTGAATAAAAGCCATAAAACTAAATTAAATGAAGTTATAATAAATAATAATGTCATTAATAACGATGTTAACATAACAGACTCCATAAATCGGTACTTCATTAGTAGCATAAAAGAAATTAATGAAAGTATTCTGCAAATAGAATATGAGTAAATTGTTCCCACACAAAGTAGGCAATTCTACTTCGAAGAAACAAATGAAAATAAACTGAAAGTTATTATTAAAAATATGAACAATAAAAGAGATTGTATAGGATTTAGTAAAACAATGTTGGAGGATGCATTTGATATACTTGGTCCTGTGTTAGTGACGATTATAAACAAGTCATTGCAGAATGGTATAGTTCCAGACTCTTGGAAAGAGTCGGTTGTAATTCCAGTACCGAAAATAAAGAACAGCAAAAAAGCAGAAAATATGCGTCCAATTAATATGCTTTCTGTGCATGAAAAATTACTAGAAAAAGTTGTGGCCGAACAATTGGAAAAATATATGGAATCTAATAGCATGTTTGTAGTGGAACAATCAGGATTCCGTAAAGGATACTCGTGTGAAACTGCCCTAAATTGGGTTACGTTTGAATGGAAAAAATTAGCGGATGCTGGCGACTTTGTTGTAGCTGTGTTTCTAAACTTTAAGCGTGCCTTTGAAACATTAGATAGAAGGATCTTGCTAAGTAAACTTAAAGCTTATGGTGTGCGTGGTACTGAACTGAAGTGGTTTCAATCGTACCTTGCTGGTAGAACACAGGTTACGCGGGTTAATGGAAGTTTGTGGAGCAGAAGAGCTGTGGATCTTGGAGTTCCACAAGGATCTGTTTTAGGCGTAATTTTGTTTTTAATTTATATCAATGATATTGTACGTGTCTTAAAATTTTGTCGTATAGCGTTGTTTGCGGATGATTGTTTGGTGTATATTAGTGGGAAAAATGTCCAAAATATTGTTGAAAATCTAAATGCTGATCTGGAAGAACTAAGTAAATGGCTAGATATGAACAAACTGAAGCTAAATACGTCAAAAACTAAATGCATGGGCGTGAACTTGAGAAATGCTGCTATTGACATTAGAATTAATAACGATAAAATCGAAGTTGTTCAAAATATTAAATATTTGGGGATAATAATTGACAACAAATTGAAATTTGATCAGCACCTTAATAACATATGTAACAAAATATCTAAGAAGATTGGATTCATGAGAAGAATTAGGAATTGTATATCAAAACCAACAGCAAAAATATTGTACAACGCATTGATCCTACCGCATTTTGACTATTGTGCTACGATAATTTTTTCATGTTCCTTAGAACAATTCTCAAGAATGCAGATTCTTCAAAATAAGGCTATGAGATTGATATTAAAGAGTAGTTCGCTAACACCAATAAGCCAAATGTTACAAAAATTATGTTGGATGAATGTTAGGCAAAGAGTGTACTTTAGAGTACTTTTCTTCATATTCAAATTAAAGTACAACATGCTGCCATCTTACCTGACAAGAAATCTACAGAGAGCGAGTGACTGTCAACCTTATAACCTTCGGGGAGGAGAAAATTTTAGAGTATCAAGGTTCAACAAAGTGACAACGCAAAACTCATTGATGTATAGAGGTCTGCAAATGTTCAACGGTCTACCAAATAAAATCAAAGGAGAAAGAAATATTAATTATTTTTATAAATTGCTTGTTAAATTTGTGCATGAAAATTTTTAAGTCTTTGTTATATAAAATTTTTGTTATATTGTTATGTTTTTTATGAAAAAAATTTTTTTTTTTGTAAATTTTTATTATATAAAATATTTTAAATGAATTATTATTGTTATACAAAAAAGTTTTACTTACACAAAACTAATAAATAAATAAAAAAAAAAAAAAAAAAACAGTCCTAAATTTATCATTGTATTTTAGTAATACATTTTTTTGCTTATTTTAATTATTAAATTTTGTGATAAAAAGCTAATGAAAGCATTAATGGTTTTAACCTACATTAAAAATCATGAAATAATATAAACTTTTGTATTTATATTATTACAAATTAATATTTCTTTCAAATAACTTTGAGTTTAATTATATAGAACATTAAAAAATAAGTAAATTAAGCGAATAATTTTAAAAATGATTGAAAATTGAAATAATTAACCAAAGGTACTAAATCATTCAACAGTAAATTCACTACAGCTAAAAACCCTGAAAAGGAGTAATTGCTTCATGTAACATTTTATTGAATTGGATAAAAACTTTAAATATGTAATTTTGTAATTGTATTTTACGAATCCATTTATCTCAATTTAATTTGTTGTTTATTATTTTTAAATGTAAATTAGTAAGAATTTTTAATATTTTTGAATTGATAAAATAATTAGAAAATGATTTTAGTACTATAAAAAATATTTCGTTAGCCATGTCTTACGATCAAACTAATAAATGCTCTTATGATTTTAAAATGACTTATGGACTTCCCATTAAATTTGAACCAAATAGGTGTACGGTATTTCTAAGTCGGTTGCACCGACTGACTGTTTCTTTACTTGTTTTTTCATACATTATTTTCGTTCTTCTTCATTATATAAATTTCGATTCAGCTATTTGTTTAAATTAAAAACATTAGAAGTTCCACTTTTAACTTAAATTCTTGTTATATCAACAAATTTTTCTATTTCTATAATTACTTATATAAATTCTTTTTATATTTTTTCCTACTTAACCTATAAAAATCTTGAGAATTCATTCCTACGATACTTTATAATTTTAAAGAAAATAAATAAATTTTTTAAAATCATTAACATTATTCATACACTTATTTGTATTAAATTTTTATACCCTACACCTATAAAATAGATAACGGGCTATATTAACTTTGGTATTTTGTTTGTAACCCCATAAACGAAGCGAGCTAGATATGGAAAAGTATATATATATTTGTGATCAGCGTGACCTCCTAAGTCGATATAGCCATGTCCGTCTGTCCGTCCGTAAGCATGATAACTTAAAAATAATGGAGCTATCTTGATGATATTTTAAGTGTAGGTTACTAGGAGTGAAAGTATGGCGGCGATTGCAAATTGGCCCATTTGTTCGGGTTCTGGACATTTTAATCGGTCCAAGGCATAACGAACATATATAAAAAATCACGATAACTCAACAACTATTGACACTATCTTCATCAAATTTGTGTTGTAGAGTACTAGTAATGAAACTACGGCGGGGATTGCGTACGGTCGATATTGGACCATCGGTTTGGAACCTAGAACTTTTTGATCGAATTTAGACCAAACGAGCATAATTCCGAAACCAATAAAGATAGAACCTCCAAATTTGGTATCAAGGTGTCCCTTCCTATTTCCGTAGTTTCCTTGAAATTTGAGCCCTATTGGAGTAGTGGGTATGGGACCAGCCACACATTTCCGAAGATCTTAAAGCATATCTTTAAAATTAATAAAGATAGAAACTTGAAACAAATGTAGAAGCTTCAAATTTGGAACGTGGGAGTTCTTTACTATTTTCTGCGTGTTCCCTTTATTTTGGATCAATCGGAGTAGTGGTTCAGTACCCCTCGTAGACCACCCAATGTTTAAGAGCTACCATCGAAATTACTAAAAATGGTAACTTAAAATTAATATAGAACGTTGCAATTATGTACAAGGGTTAACTAGTATTTAAAGTACCACGGATTTCTCAAGGATATTATCCTTACTAGATTCAAGGAAATATATTGTGAATTATACCAAAATTTGGAATTTTACTTAGAATTTTACTATATAAGCAAAAATTAAGGAAAATCTTTTAACATATGTTAAAGTATAATGTTGGACCTTCAAATTTTGTATATGTATTAACAAAAAAAAATTTGAACAGGTATTCAAGTTACAGGTGTTTAAAAATACCAAAATTTCACATTTCGGGCCCTTATAGCTGCTAAACAGGGGATGTGACAAAAAAAATTTATTAACCGACTTCTACTTATTTCTGAGGATCTAAATACTCCTAAAATTTCAAGACCCTAGCTTGGCCCGTTTAGAAGATATGTCTAGCCAAATATTTTGCAAAAATTGAGTTTTGCGTAATGGTAAATTTTAGTACCGTATTGTAACCCTAAACATTTGTCTTTTTATAAAAAATTTATAAAGTTTATACAACCAGCTATCTTTTGCCGTTTTCAAATTGAAAATACACCTAATAGAACTCTTGTTAAAACAATTTGAATATAGGTCTTTTCGCAACTTTGGGGGGCTGCAGCTCCGTAACGGGTGGGGCTACAGAAAAAAATTCTTCTACAAAATTATTTTTTTTGTAATACTTACTCGTGGTTAAAATTTCTTTTCTCTATTTCAAACGATGTAAAAGTTTTTGTAAACATACGGATAGACGGACAGACGGAGAGACTGACAGACGGACAGACGGACAAACGGACAGACGGACGGACGGGCAGAGTGAAACTATATAGGCACATTTTTACAAATTTTTTTGAAAATGTGTTAAAAAGGAATGTAATCGTTTATTAAAAAAATATTTTGTAAATTTATAAAATATTATACAAAATATGTTTTATGGTAAAATTCAAAAAATATAAAAGTGTCAAATAGGAAAGAACCCTCGTGTATCAAATTTAAAGTTTCTATCTTTATGAATTTCGAAGATAAGCTTTTTTATTTTAGGATTTCTAGGAGGCACCTGAACCACCACTACAATTAAGTCTAAATTTCGGGGACACATAGGAAATAGGGAATAGCTTTGTTGACCTCGAAATTATACTCGTTCGGCCTGAAATCGATCAAAAGCTTCTAGAATCCAAACAGTTACCATGTGCCAAATTTGAAACTTCTAAATTTGTTTGAAGTCACTATCTTAATTAATTTCGAAAATATGCTTTAATGTCTTCGGAACTGTTTGTCTGGTCCTCGACCCACAACTCCAATTGGTCCCAAATTTCAAAAACACTATGGAAATAAAAAGAGACATCCTGATGCTAAATTTGGAGGTTCTATCTTCATTGGTTTCGGAATTACGCTCGTTTGGCCTAAATTCGATCAAAAAGTTCTAGGTTCCGAACCCATGGTCCCATCTCAACCGTACGCAATCCCCATAGTCTCATTACTAGTAACCTACAGCACAAATTTGATGAAGAGAGCGTCATTGGTTGTTGAGTTATCATGATTTTTTATATATGTTCGTTATCCCTTGGAACGATTAAAAGGTCCGGAATCCGAACCCATGGGCCGATTTCGCCCATTCGCAATCCCCGCCATACCTTCAGTCCTAGCAACCTACAGTTAAAATTTCATCAAGAAAGCTCCATTATTTTTTGAGTTATCGTGCCTACGGACGGACGGACGGACGGACCGACATGGCTATATCGACTCAGGAGGTCACGCTGATCACAAATATATATACTTTTGTTTTAGTACTTAAATATTAAATTAACAGTGAATGGGAATTTTTTAGGCAAAGAGGTTAACAATGTATATATTGTTTATTACCCACTATTATATTACTGAATAAAAAATCAACTCCATTAAATATGGGTTTTTTAAATTACAGAATAAAAAGAGAATAATTCTAGGAATAACTATAATAATCAATGAATTTTAAATGTTACTGAGTAATTGTGAGTTTTTTAAAACAAAAAAAAAATAATGAAAGTAACATTACAGAATAAAAAACATGTAATTCTATGAATTTTTTTTAATAAAGAGTTAACTATTACAGCAAATTAAAATTTTGGCATTATTAGTAGTGAAACCACAGCATTAAACAGAATATAATTAGAATACAGTAAACAGTTGTCACGATGGATATTTGGCTAAAAACTGGAAAACTTCTTGCTAAAGACAATAAAGCTAGTAAGTACTAGTACCGCAACTACTTCGAGCATAACTGAAAGCAAGATCCTAAAAACAATGATGTGATTCCAACAAAATCACTTCTAAAAGACGAAAGTATGTATTTAAAATTTGGTTTCATTTTTTAAAATTACGGATTATGCCTTGAGTATGAAAAAGTTACGAATTTTCACGAATTATCGAGAAAATTAAATGTTTTAAAATGGGTTCAAAAAACGGCTTACCTTTCAGACATATTTTAATAAGGTTAATCTTGCCCTTCAAGGATCAAATACAAATATTTTCAAAGTGCAATACAAGATAAATGCAAATATAAAGAAATTGAAGTTTTGGGCACATTGCATTTTGAAAGGAAATACTGAATGCTTTTGTAATTTATATGATATTCTTGTTATTAACAATGCTGAACTCGATGAAAGTGTAAAAAAATATATGTTGCAGCATTTATCAGATTTGCAAGAAACTTTTTTGGATTACTTTCCCGCTCAGGCAGCAAATTTTAATTGGGTTAAAAACCCATTTATGGAATATTGCGATACATTCCAAATGTCGATAAAAGAAAGAGAACAACATATATACATTTCAACTGACTTCTCATTAAAATCAAAATTCATTACGGGCGATGTTCTTAATTTTAGGCTTCAAGTTTATACCCAATACCCAAAACTTACAAAACGAGCAATTATACATCTAATGCCGTTTGTTACCACTTATATGTGTGAAAAATCCTTCTCACTGTATGTTGCCCCAAAGACAAAATATAGAAATTGATTAGATGCAGAAGATGATATTCGACTACAAATAACAACCATCATTCCGAATTTTGATGATATTTGTAATGAAAAACAGACACAACCTAGTCACTGAGTCAATATTTGTTTTTATATGTATAATAAGATAATTTAATTAACAAATGAAATTTAATTTTTCATTAAATATTTTTTTAACTTCATCAAGAGTTTTCAAAACATAGGGTTCCTTGAAAAATATTATCAGCGGAAAGGGTTGCAAAGGTTCCAAAAGGTTGAAGACCACTGCTCTAATTCATCAAACAAAACAACATGAACTATTATGTGCATAAACTATCTCCTACTATACTAAAAAATTATGGAATACATGTAAAAAAATTATGTTTAATAAGACACCATCTCATTCTGAAACTTTTATCAAGGTTCTAAATATTAACAATAATAAATGTATTTCTTATGAGAAGGAGATTGTCGAGTATATGAATGAATTTTTTGTAAATATTTTGTCACTAGTTATTTGGAGATAACTAATGATCCTATTGACTACGAGTTCTTAAATTAATTTTCTAAAAACATTCCCAATAGATTTGAATTGCATCGAACCTTTGCTGAAGAGGTATGTTTAGCTATAAGTAAATTAAAATCATGTGCTGCAACTGGATACGATTTTATTTCAACAAAGTTCATAAAAAAGTATGCCGGAAAATTAGTTTCAACACTTGTGAGAATTATTAACCTTTCATTTCAAATACCAAACTTCCCTGCAGCATTAAAAGTTGCTATAGTGTCTCCAATACGTAAAAATGGACCTAAAACTCATAAGTTAAATTATAGACCCATTTCGGTACTAAGTGCCATTTCAAAAATCTTCGAAATAATTATTAAAAATAGATTAACTTTTTTTATTTCTAACAATAATGTGCTGTATGAGGCTTCAAGAAAAATTTAAGAACCACAGCGGCATGTTTAAACTTAACATATTTTATTTCAAATAATATAGATCAAAGAAATTATGTTGCCTGCGTCTTTCTAGATCTTCAAAAAGCCTTTGATTGCGTTGATCACAATATATTGCTACATAAATTAATTAAGTTAAATTTCCATGTTAAAGACTTACTCTATTTCAAAACATATCTAACAAATAACTATCATAATAATCAGAAAGTTAGAATGAACAAATCGTACAGCACCTCAAAAGAAATAATAAAAGGTGTACCCCAGAGTGCAATTCTTGGCCCAGAATTATTCAAGATTGTTGTAAATGACTTAACACACTTAAAATTAAAAGGCATTATTCAGTTATACGCTGATGATGCTGTAATTAAATACGCAGAAAAGAATGAAGTTGCACATAAAAAGTCAATTGAATCTGATTTATGAATGGCTGACAAAGCATCGTCTAAAACTTAACATTAAAAAGACAAAAATTATGTTATTTAATAATAAAATCTTCCATAGCCCAATATTCCACTTGAATGGTATTCAGATTGAAACTGTAAAAGTATTTAATTACTTAGGTGTTATTTTGGATAATAGTAGTCCATAAAATGAGTCCATACATTTTTATATTGCGAAGAATAAAACATTCCTGAATAGTGATATGCAGTACATAATTTACTGCGCACATATTCATTCAAACTTGACATATCTCAACCCAATCTGGAGTGGAAATACACAAGCCAATTTAAACATAAAAAAGCAATCAAAGTAATACTAAATATGGGACAAGATTCCCAGCTAGTTTGTTATATTCTGAGAAATTCTTAAGTTTCAGCGATATTTGCATATGTGAGTTGTATATTTTAGCGTTAAAAATTATTAACAACGAAATAAAACATTCATTTTTATTAAATAGGATGCTAGACATACACAGACGCAGCACAAGAAGCAAGACAAACTTCTATCTAACTTTATTTAAAACAATAGTCAAAATAAAAACTGTCTATATAAGTGCCGAAAAAATTTTAATGAACTACTATTTGATTTAAAAAATATCAGTTATACGCATATTTTTAAGAAGAAAATTAAAGATTTTATTATAAGAAATAACATATAAGTATTATAATGAAACTAAATAAAATTGGATTAAACTTTTAAACTTTTAAATTAAATCAGAGAACAAATAAAGTTCTTGTTCTTTGAATCGCTTTTATTCTTCTGTTATATTAAAAGTTTATAAAATTTCCAATAGGTATAAAAATTAGTTTGTTAAGCAAATTTAGATTTTACTGTTGATTAATATTACAGCGGCTATGAAATTCATAGGAGGCTACAAGGGTGCTGTCATCTGCGAAACTGTGAATTGGATTGCTTTAACTTCCAATCCAAATATATAGAAGATCAAAGAATAGAAGATCATTAATGAATATTAAGAAGAGGGTGGGAGAAGAAACAGAACCTTGAGGGACACCAGCGTTTAGTTTAAAGTTGTCAGATTAAAACCATCGACCAGGACTCGAATCGTACGATTATGGACTCGAATCGTACGAAGGAAATCTCCAATCCATTTGAGAAAGACTCTATTTAATCCTATAGCTCTCCATTTGCTAACAAAGCAGCATGCCATACACGGTCAAAAGCTTTAGAAATATCCAGTGCTACCACATCAGATTCACCAGAATGGTGAAGAATAATATTGAGCTTTCCACAAAGGTAAGTCATGAGATCACCAGTTGAACGACGGGCTCTGAACCCGTATTGACGATCATGAAGCAAATCTTTATGATCCAGATATTTCAACAGCTTTTGGTTTATAATTTTTTCCATTACTTTGGAAAGGACCAAAGTTATAGGTATAGGGCGGTAGTTAGAGGAATCGCTTTTATTACCTTTTTTAGGTATTAGAAAAACGTGCGCAATCTTCCATTTGGCAGGATGAATACCCGAAGTAAAGGATAAATAGAAGAGGTTGCGTAGACGTTTTGAAATGTTAGAGTAGGTTTTTTTAAGAACCATCGTTGTGATTCCATCGGAACCGGCTGATTTGTTTGAATCTAGATTCTTCAAGATTTTCATCACTGCTCGCGTTCTAAAGTAAATTCTACCAAAGGAGCAGCCAACTTCTGGAACATTTGGTGGTCTTTGAGTTGACTGTGGCAGTGTTGAGTTAAAGGGGAAATTGTTTGCCAAACAAGTTCGCCTTTTCTTTTGAATCTGACACAATTGAGTTGTTTTTACGAATAAGCGGAGGGAAGGAGGACCCCTTAGTGTCCTCCTTTAGATTTTTTGCAAACGTCCAAAACGATTTGCAATTCTTAGGCATATGTAGGAATTTGCGTTTCAACCCTCGGTTGAATAAAAATTTTTGCTTATTAATAACTCTCTTGCATCTGTTTCGAACCACGATATAGCTGGCCCTGTCAGACTCCAACCCGCTGTTCCGGAATTGCTTAAAAGCCTCCTCCTTTTTACGAATAGCTTCTTTGTAAGTGCGATTAAACCATGCTCTGGATTCTCGTTTAATACTTTTCATGGAGTGAGGAATATACAACCTCATTCCAAGTAAAATTGTTTCACTAATCGCATTTGCAGCGAGGTTGACATTTTTACCGCGGAAGCACAATGAACAGTCGAATGCTTTGAAAAATTGTTTAATCCCTCCCAGTTAACACGACTATATTGCCATACTAATTTTTTGGGAGGAATCCTGCGGCTGGCTAATGTGCTTACCGGGAAGCTTGTGGTTACCAGGCAGTGGTCGGAGCCCCCCAGGGGACAACCAACTGAAACTACATATTTTTCAGGGTGAGTGGTTAAACAGATCCAAGAGGTGACCCTCTTGGTCAGCTCGGTCGGGGACCCTAGTAGGATTTTGGACAAGTTGAGAAAGATAGAACAGTGAGGAAAATAATTCAACTTGTTTCCCAATTGAGTTTTGACTCAAAGAAGAGTTAATTGAAAGATGAAGCTAGTCTTTGTTGTGTACGTTAAAATCCCCTGCCAGAACAATTTCGGTTTGTGGACATGATTCCAAAATTTCATTGATCTGGTTTGAAAGATTGTCAACTTCCACAGCAGTTTCTTGTTCATTAAAATTGGGTGATCTGTATAAAAAACAGAAATGTATTACATGCTTTTTAACGAGAATTTTAACCCAAATATAACGGAAGGTTGGGCTAGAAGGTTTATATTTATCTAGGGTGTTGAAAGCAATGTAATTTTTAATGTAAATGGCGATTCCTCTTTTGGGTACGAAGTGTGAAATAAGTGAGTAGCCAGTAATATTAAAATTATCATTTTGTCCACTGACTTGTGTTTCACCAAGGGCTAAAATTGCTGGTTTTGTGGAGTTAAGATGACATTCAACGACATGAGTATTAGCTTGTAGGCCTCGAATATTACAAAAATGAACTCGAAAATTGGCAATTTTTAATAGCAATTAGTAAAAATAGAGAAAAAAAAAAAAAGTTATGTTCTGGAAAAAAAAAAAATAATAATAAAACGTATAAAATTTAATTATATTATAATTTAAGTTAAATATTGTATGTGTATGATTCATACAACCCGAACAAGTTATCACCATTTATAAAAATAAAAATATTGCTAACAAGATTTACAAAATACCATCAACAATACCCTTATTTTATTCTGCTATGAGTGAGCAATCGGTTTATAACACCATTCAACAGTTTTTAACTAGACCTTAATGGACTTAGTTATAACCAAAAAACTCACACAGTAGATTATAGATTAAAAGTAATGTTCAATAACAAAAAAAAAGCAGTATTAAATTTAATGTAAACAAAACAAATCACGTGCCAGTATGAAATTAAAAGTAAATTCAAAAGTGAAATGTTATATAAAAAAAAAATTAGTATTAAAATTGAAAATTAAAAATAAAATTAAAAAACGATATTTTCAACACAAAATAAAATAGATTTTTAGCAAATTAAATTAGAATTAGTGCTGTGGATTTGAAATAATTAATTAAGTAAAAGAATTATTAAATTATAGAAAACAAAACAAACATTTTTTTTTAATAAAGAAATTATATTCATAAATAAAAAAAAATATATTTTTATATTATACGGCCATATTATGTTAAATTTAATTTTAAAATAAAATAAAAAAAACCTTAATCTTATTTGTTTTTATTATTTAAATACACAAGAAATTATAAAGAAAAAAGAAATGAAAATAAAAAATAAATATTTTGTGCTAAAAATTTTTTGAAACAGTGATAACCTGTTGAAGGTTGAAGAGACAATTCCTAATGCATTTGTTTGGATGTAATTTGTTTAAGAAGGAAAGGTAAACGGTTAATTTTATATAACACTTCCCCACTTAAAGAAGTTTGCAGCCAACGGACTGCTTACAGAAATGTTAATGTCTTGTGTTTTTTTATTATTATTTTTTGAATGGTTTTCGCGATTTTTTATGACCCGATTGCAAAATGTGATTCCCTTAAATTTACATATTACAAATGCTAAAAATACAATTATAGATAATACAATAAAAATTGTTACAAAAAAAGATGTACTTATAATATTGTGTTTGTATTCGAATAATTCAATTTTTTCTCTGTTTTTAATATTATTTTTATGTACAAATTCAAAGGTTAAATTGTTTAACACTGTATAATTTACACGCAAAGTTTGAATTACAAGAGCATTATTTGAATAATTTTGTACTTGATTATTAAAGTTAAATTCATTAATTTTAATTTTACAATTATTAATTTTGATAATGTTATTATTTTCTATTGCGATTTCGCATTTGTTACAAGTTGGATTTATATGGGTGACATTTAAATTTTTCATTATCAAAAGATCGTCTAATATTAATTCGATTAATTTTTCTTTAAAAATTTTTACTTTACAAATATTATTAATTTCAAAAATGTTCCTAATGCATTTAGTTGGATGTAACTTAAGGCTTTTCTTTAAGACAATACCCTCAATATCTTCGAAAATTTCGTTGTCTTGTACAAGGACCTTTTGGATGTGAGAATCTAGTTCTTCTCCTTGAGAGTTTGGAATTGGAATAACGGCAGCATTGTAGTATTTTTCTTTACAAAAGTTTGGAAGACCGATAGCAAAAATTAATGATTTCTCCATAAATAGAATTCCGTTTGTTATGTAGGGTAAAATTTCTACGGTGATTTTGTAATTATTTATTTCTTCGTCCCTAAGAATGTTATGGGCCATAATGTTTAATTTTATGTCATTAAAGAAAATAATGTCGGCAAAAGCTCGAAGTGTAAGGTAAAATCTTTCTGTTCCAGAGTTATGAGTAATAGATTTAAATATTTGGTTATAAGATTTAAGTTATGTTTAGCTAGAGTAAGGTACCTTTTTAGAAAATGTTCCTGATCCAGTTTATCGAGATTCGAAATTTTTATGGTGTTTTCGAAGTTTTTAATAGATTCCTCGAAAACCTTCAGGTCAATAATATGAATTATTTTTCTATAATTATCGACAATGTTCCTTTCGTTTAATTTTAGTACGGTACAGCCATTTTCATTTTTTATAGGGATTGCTTCTATGTATTGACTGCGAACGCACGGCATATGTACAGTTATTATTGCGATTGTGATTGCAAAATTCATCTGAAACAACAAATTTATTAATTTTGAAATTTTAAATTTTCTTTTTCTTTGGGTATTATTATATTTAGTATTACGTTTATTACTAATATCGATAATTTTATCATTTTCTATTCTATGCTCGTGTAACCTTTTATATTTATGTTTAATTTTGCCTACGCTACGGTTCTGTACAACGTTTTCTTGAACCATGTAGCTTTTATTTTTATTCTTATTTAGTTTATTGATTCTAGTTAGTTTATCTTCTCGAAATTTTTCTACTAATATCCTAATTTCTTCGCAACTAATATTTTTTTGAATTGGTCGTAGTTCCGTTGTGGAGTGAATTGTTTATTATAAAATATTATGGCTTTTCTGACTCTATCGACGAGGTCTTCTTTGTCTATTTTTTCTACTTCCATTATACGAAGGTGTTCATTTAACGTGCCGTGTAATCTTTCTATGTCGCTATTCACTGTTTTGCTACCCGCTGTAGTTACATGGCGCTACTGAGTTAAGGAGCATACAGCGTTCATTGTCATATATAAGTTTGTTCATTTTTCCTAAATACATTATTCTTTCTTTAAATGACTTCAATATTGAGATCCAAGTCCTGTAGTTTAGTTTATGCAGGGACGCGTATTTACTGAATTTGTCTATAGTTGTAAGATACATCACGTTTCTTATAGGAAACCAGATGTCGATGTGGACTATTTCATTAAAAGAGTTAGGACTTTCTGAAATTTCTAAAAAATTTTTAATGGTTATTTTATTGGATGTCGATCGTGTTTAGCTAGGGTACAGGTTTCGCAACTGTTAATAAGGATTGTAATAAGTTTCAGTAGATTGGGGTGATAGTACTTTTCTTTTAGTTCTTGAAAAACTTCGTTTATGCCTCGATGATTATTTTTTAAATGCTCTTCCTTTATAATGGATAGAATTTGTTCTTTATCGAATATATCGATAAGTTTTATATTTGATTTCAGTAATTTAAATTTTTTGTTGCAAGAAAAGTTAGAAACGTAAAGGTTAAATTCAGTATTGTCGCAGTAGACGCACATTATGCCTTTATTTATTATAACCCTCTTCATAATTTCAAGTAAATCGGTGTTAGTGTCAATAGTTATAATATTCTCGAATTTTTTTTTATTGATAATAGTTCCAATTTTCTCTTTTTCTCCTTTTGTAAGATATATCTGATTTTTATACAAATTAATAGCTCTATCGGTAATGTAGATGTAGAAGAGATTTCATTATTTTCATTTTCTAAAATTTCAATTGTTTCAGTTGTATTTGGTTCGTTTATAGTACAGTAATACCCCGCACTTACGTACACTTTGGGACCGGAGCGTGTACGTAAAACAAAAATGTACGTAAAATGAATCTACTGCTTTTATTGATGAATAATATGTTTGAAACAAAGTAAAACCATAAATATATAAATAAAAAGAAAAAGAGGGATATTATGTATGTCGTTTTATACTTTTATTTCATACTTTTTTATATCATATTTAATACTTAACGTGTATTAAAAAAACTTTATTATTTATAAATTAATTATGAGTATTATGTATTTATATTTTACAAAGGTTTTTATATTGATTTATTTCTACAAAAGTTACGTTTTTGTTCTTATTCCACTTTACATAGATTTTGTTTTGAGTTGTTTCTACATGCATTCGCTCATAAAAAAATTTAGGTTTCATAGAAATAATGTACACACATACAAAAACACGTTGTTACAAGTGTACATTCATAATTTGTTATTGTGGTACATACATAATTTTGCTTTCCATAAATTGCAAAATAGAAAAAATGTAAGTAAAAAAATGTATTTGTACGTAAGTGTGAATCATTGTACGTATAATGGGCAAATGGGGACAAAAATGAAATGTACGTAAGTGCGAGTGTACGTAAAACGAGTGTACGTAACACGGGGTATTACTGTAAATTTATTCTATGGTGTAATACGTCAGTCTCATTTTCTGTGTTGATAAATCTGCTTAGTCCGCCTGCAACGTCGTTTTCTTTACCTTTGAGATTTGTTCTAGTAAAATCATACTCGTTCAGCTGTAATTTCCACCGTTGCAATTTCATATTGGGTTAATTTATATTACTAAGCCAAACAAGTGGCTTATGATCGCAATTTACTACGAATTTTCTTCCACACAGATAAACGCGAAAATATTTTATTGCCAATTATATTGATAAAAGTTCTTTTTCGATAGTTTTTTTTTTTTTTTTTATTCAATTTTTATTTAATTTCAGATAATTTTATAAGAATATATAAAATTATGTATAAGAAATTAAGTAATTCTTAAACTACAGCTTATAACTAACATTTAATAACTTAAGATTTTTTACAATTTTTCTAATTTCTAGATTTTTTTTCTTATTTGACCATAATTTTGGAAAATATGAAAGAATATAGTTACGCTTCTTTTTATCTTTATTATAATCAATTTTGTTAGTCTTTTCACTGTTATGGTTAATATTATTATTATTACTATTATTATTATTATTTTCATTGTTATTATTTTCATTTTTTATATTAGTTATAACAGTGTTAGTGTCTCTAATATTATTAATACTTGGTTTAACATTAGTATTATTCTTATAAATATTATCATTAACATTATCAGTTCTGCATGCAGAATCACTTTTTTTATTTTCATTTACATTTATATTTAATTTGTTATCTTCCTCTTCTATTTTCCTTAATTGCTAGTATCCGATTTTTTGTTTTCTTATACTTAATTTATTTTTATACACTGGACATGATCTACTAAAAGTTTTATGATTAACATCCAACCCCAAACTGAATTTTTCGTTCGATTTTAAGCAATTAATGCATTTATTAATTTCCTCTTTGTGGCATTCACTTGTCTTGTGTTGTTGGTGGCACTTCAAGCATGTTTCTTTATTCGTGCATCCCGCAGCCCTATGGTTAAATCCTTTACATTTATAACATCTAGAGACTTTTATGGCATTAAAGACCTTGCACCTTTCCCATCCAATACATAATTTTTCGTTAGCTATTATTTTTGGGAATGATTCCTTATCCACTTCTATAATTGCATTAAACACTTTTTTGTTGTATTTTTTCACTGGATATATCTTTAATACTTTAAGTTCACTCATTTGTAGAAAAGAATTTTGTTTTTTAAGTTTTTACACAATATCATTTTCACTAAATTTATTATTCATGTGCACAATTTCTATGTTAGGTTTAATGACCACAGGTATTTTGATATCATAATTCTCTTTAATTTTTTCTTTTAATTCCTTTTTGATCTTTTCACGATCTTAGATGGTTTCCGTTTCTCTTAAAATCATCCCATTACTTTTGTTTTCAATATTCTTTATTTTCAAATTTTTTGGATCCACTTTTGTATTTAAATCACTTTTTGTTTTTTCAGTTTTCTGCTTATTTTTCGGTTTTATTATTAACTATAGGTAACTCTTTCTTCATTTTTAAATTTACACTTGCTTTAGTATTTTTAATTACATCAGCAAATGACACTGTTTGACCCATATTTGAATTTATATTATTTGTAACATTCATTTTTTTGCAGACCTCATCATTTTTTTTAATTGCACTAACAAATGATTAATTCACTTTTTCTGTTTCAATTTTGAAGACTTCAGTAAATTTTTGCATTTTCTCTATTTCTTTTTGTTGATAAATCTGCTTAGTCCGCCTGCAACGTCGTTTTCTTTACCTTTGAGATTTGTTCTAGTAAAATCATACTCGTTCAGCTGTAATTTCCACCGTTGCAATTTCATATTGGGTTCATTTATATTACTAAGCCAAACAAGTGGCTTATGATCGGAATTTACTACGAATTTTCTTCCATACAGATAAACGCGAAAATATTTTATTGCCCATTATATTGATAAAAGTTCTTTTTCGATAGTTTTTTTTTTTTTTTTTGTTTTTATTCAATTTTTATTTAATTTCAGATAATTTTATAAAAATATATAAAATTATGTATAAGAAATTAAGTAATTCTTGAACTACAGTTATAATTATATACATTATTGTTATAATTAACGTTTAATAACTTAAGATTTTTTACAATTTTTCTAATTTCTAGATTTTTTTTTTTTATTTTTTTTTTTTTAATTTTCAAATTTTAAAGATTAATTTCTAAGATTTTTTACAAATTTTCTAAGTTTACTTTTAAATATGTTTAAATTATGACTGTTTTTAATTTCTACCGGTAGCGAGTTGAAAAGTTTTATTGCGCAGCATTTTAGACTTTTTAGCTTCAATGTTGTTTTGACTTTAGGAATTTCGATATTTTTCCTGTTTCTGGTTAGATAATTATGAATATTCTCCCTATTTTGAAGTTTTACTTTTGACTTGATATTATTGTTCAGTATATTATACATGTATTACATTTTTCAAAGTAAATTAGTTGGTTAATATCCAGTGTATCAATTATTTTATATAAATTATTGGTTCTGGTTCTTATATTCAAATTAAATAAAGTTTTGAGGGCTCTATTCATTACCGCACTCATTTGATTTTTATGAAAATATGAACAATGACTCCAACTGCATATATTATACCTAATTCTTGATAATATATGGCCATTATATATAAGTTTAGCAGCATAATTCGGAATACTACCCATTCTTTTGACAGCCATTGTTATAGGAATAATTTTTTTTTTTAATGCTTTTTATATGTTTATCCCATCTTAAATTTTCATCAATTATCATTCCCAAGTACTTTACATTATCAACTTGTTCTATTATAGTATCCTTTACCTTATCCTTTACGTAATATTATTTATAAGCCTGTTTTTATTACTAGTTCATCACTTAGTACTTCATTAACTTTAGCACATTGAGTTCTATTTGTCAAATAACTTTTTAGTAAAAGATTACTGTTACCTCGAATTCCTAAGTTGTCTAGCAATCTGATAAGTCTGGAATGACTTACCATATCAAATGCTTTTGTTAAGTCAATAAAAACTGCGCCAACATAGTATCCGTCATCCAACGCATCGTAAATATGTTCCAAGGTTGCTGCGATAGCTGATTCTGTACCACTTTTTTCTAAGAAACCATATTGATTGGCATCAAAGCCTATTGTTTTAGTAATGAAACTTCTTATTCTTGAATTAATAACTTTTTCATATATTTTCGAAATTGAGTTTAGAATCGAAATTGGTCTATAGTTACCACAGTCTTCTTTTGACCCACTTTTGTGAATAGGAACTAAATATGATTTTTTTAACGAATCAGGAAATATACCATTAGTGAAACTTTCATTTATCAGTTTCACTAAAGATAGGGTTATAATATTGACCAACTCTTGTAGATCTCTCACTGTAATTTTATCCAATCCTGGAGTTGCATTTTTATTTAAATTCATAATAATTTGATGGATTTCTGGTTCTATAACTGGAATAAGAAACAACGAGTTGCTATTAAATAGATTTTGTGAACAGTTAGTAAAATCGTTGGTATTTAGAATGTTTTTTTCAATACGTTCTTCTATTTCAGTAAAAAAATTATTGAGAGTATTTGCAGTTTCATAATCATTTTTAGTTTTTTCACCATTACTTTTAATAACATGACTGACATTTTTCAGTTTATCTTCATTGGTATTTTTTATAGAATTATTCAATATTTTCCATAATTTCCTAGAATCGCTACCGACTTTTTCAATATTTCTATTAATATAATTTTTTTTTCTTCTCTTATTAATTGTTCTACCTTTTTCTTCTATTTTATATATTTTGCCTTTTTTTCACTATTGGTCGAATCATTTTTATGTCGATTATATAATGCTTTTCTTATTTTCAGCTTGTCATGAATAAAAGGTGTTATCCAGCTATTATTTCTCGTTCTCATCTGTATTGTTTTAGTACATAATCTTTTTGCTTCTTGTATAATTTTTACTAAGGTTTCGATTTCTGGTATATTATTATTTTCAATTTTGTATTTTACTATGGAACGCATTTGATTATAATTGATTTTGTTTATGTTGTACTTTTTCATTGGTAACTTCTCAATGTTAACTGCTTTAATAGTTACTATTGCCAATTGATGGTCCGATAGGCAGTTATTTTCTATTATATAATTAACATCATAATTGCCATTTATGTTTGTTATTATGTGATCAATTAAGGAGCTAGAGTTAGTTGTATTTCTTGTACTTTCCGTTTTATTAACTATGCTATATCCAGAAGTTGCTATAATATCCTTATACTTAATAATTATATTGGAGTTCTCAAATAGATTTAGATTGGTATCTGCAAAAAATATATGACTTGCCTTATCTACCAGTTTAGGTTCAAGAAACTCCATAAATAGGTTACTGTTTTCCACTGAAGCTTTATAAAATGTACCGATTTTTAATTTTGGTTTTGAGTTCAGGATTTCAATTACAGTAAAGTTATATTTTTCATCTTTACATATTTCATTGAAACTGATATTATTTTTATAAAAATGGCAGTCCCACCTCCCCTTTTTTTATTTCTACAGCTGTAAACTGCTTGATAATTGGGGATGTTGTAGGTATCTTTTTCATAATCATAAATCCAAACCTCTGTAATTATTACTATGTCTATTTCTTTATATTCATTAATTAATGTTTCCAGTTCCAGTATTTTATTTCTAATGCTATATATATTTAAATACAATATCTTTAGATCACCAATTTGCATTATGTTTTCTTGTTCTGCCATTAATTATCTGCTGATCAGGTAATTTTGCCAAGATTCTCTTGTCTTTTGAAGATTTTCCCTATGTTTGTTATAAACATGTCGTCTATATGTAGCAAGATCATTCGAAACATCTTTATTGCAGATTCCTATGTTTTCGTGGTATCTGTCATATATTCTCCGAAGTTCCGAATAGTCAGTTGGCAGTCCTTCTTGATTAATTAAAACCTTTATATTGTTTAGTGTTATACCATCAAAGCAAATATCATTTTGATCGTGGAAAAATGCCAAATATAATCGCACATTGTTATATATTCTGTAATCCCTTAATCTGGAAAGAACATATACACTATCTCCATTTTCAATTTCTCTTTTTGTAAGCCTTACAATTGGGGGTGCCATGGGATCAACAAAATTTTTGCTATCATCTTGGAATTTAGAGTAACCTATTTTTCTTTCAGTTGTGTTTTGTGGATTTATTGTTTCGCCTTTATTCCAGTTTGGGTATTTGGAGTCTTTTATTTCTACATTATTATTACTATTATCATTGGTTTGATTAATTGTATCATTTTTTATCTTACTAATACTATCATTTTCTCTTTTTTTATCGTTTTTAATTTTACTTTTTACATTATCATTGGTTTGATGAATTCTATCGTTTTTAATCTTACTTGTACTTTCATTTTCTACTTTTTCTGTATTATTAATATTATTATTATCATTTTTTTGGTTAAATTTATCATTTTTAATGCTACTTTTTGAATTATTATTAATAGTTTTATTTATTTTTATATTACTTTTAAGGATAGTGTTCTTATTTGACCATAATTTTGGAAAATATGAAAGAATATAGTTACGCTTCTTTTTATCTTTATTATAATCAATTTTGTTAGTCTTTTCACTGTTATGGTTAATATTATTATTATTACTATTATTATTATTATTTTCATTGTTATTATTTTCATTTTTTATATTAGTTATAACAGTGTTAGTGTCTCTAATATTATTAATACTTGGTTTAACATTAGTATTATTCTTATTAATATTATCATTAACATTATCAGTTCTGCATGCAGAATCACTTTTTTTATTTTCATTTACATTTATATTTAATTTGTTATCTTCCTCTTCTATTTTCCTTAATTGCTAGTATCCGATTTTTTGTTTTCTTATACTTAATTTATTTTTATACACTGGACATGATCTACTAAAAGTTTTATGATTAACATCCAACCCCAAACTGAATTTTTCGTTCGATTTTAAGCAATTAATGCATTTATTAATTTCCTCTTTGTGGCATTCACTTGTCTTGTGTTGTTGGTGGCACTTCAAGCATGTTTCTTTATTCGTGCATTCCGCAGCCCTATGGTTAAATCTTTTATGGCATTAAAGACCTTGCAACTTTCCCATCCAATACATAATTTTTCGTTAGCTATTATTTTTGGGAATGATTCCTTATCCACTTCTATAATTGCATTAAACACTTTTTTGTTGTATTTTTTCACTGGATATATCTTTAATACTTTAAGTTCACTCATTTGTAGAAAAGAATTTTGTTTTTTAAGTTTTTACACAATATCATTTTCACTAAATTTATTATTCATGTGCACAATTTCTATGTTAGGTTTAATGACCACAGGTATTTTGATATCATAATTCTCTTTAATTTTTTCTTTTAATTCCTTTTTGATCTTTTCACGATCTTAGATGGTTTCCGTTTCTCTTAAAATCATCCCATTACTTTTGTTTTCAATATTCTTTATTTTCAAATTTTTTGGATCCACTTTTGTATTTAAATCACTTTTTGTTTTTTCAGTTTTCTGCTTATTTTTCGGTTTTATTATTAACTATAGGTAACTCTTTCTTCATTTTTAAATTTACACTTGCTTTAGTATTTTTAATTACATCAGCAAATGACACTGTTTGACCCATATTTGAATTTATATTATTTGTAACATTCATTTTTTTGCAGACCTCATCATTTTTTTTAATTGCACTAACAAATGATTAATTCACTTTTTCTGTTTCAATTTTGAAGACTTCAGTAAATTTTTGCATTTTCTCTATTTCTTTTTGTTGACTGGCTTTAATTTCTTCCAATCTCTTCATGTAATTAGTTTCAATAGCCTTAAGTAATTCAACGACTTCATTTTCATTTTTTTTTATTGCACGTTCAAATTCTTCTTTATATTCCTTAAGGTACTTATTATTTTTTGAAACTGCACTGTCCATGTTTTGTAAGACCAAATCAACATTTTGTATATATTGAATACAGTCGTCACAAATAAACTTAATATTCCTGTTCGTGTATAGTAAGTTCACCGTAGACTGATCCATTCCTGAACATTTTAACGCCTCATGATAGAATTTTTTGCACACACCTGCACATTCTACACCCGTTTCTCCTTTAATTTTTAGTTTGCACTTTTGGCACGAAGCCATTTCGCGTAATTAATATATATAATAATTATTTTTTGCGTAATTGCTGATTATGCTTTTTTCTGTTTATCTTTTATTAATTAAAAATAATTATAATCTATTTAGATAAAGAAAAAAGTAAACACAACCGCACCGTACTGTAGTAAATTACTTACTGCGAACTTACTTCTAAAATTAGAAGAGTTATTATTTCTAGTAGAATTTTGGTTAGAGTTATCATAATTATTTCTCTTTTGATTGTGAAAGTTTTGATTATAATAATTTTCATTACTTTTTATGTTAGACAAAGAGAGATATCCGAATTCTCTTAATATTTCATAGGCTTCATCCAAAGTAGCTGGGTTTCTACATACAATAAGATTTCGAGCTAAAGGTGGTAAATTTTCTCTAAAATGCTTAAGAGCTATTCTACTATTTCCTTGTATTTCGAACTTATTTTCTATAGAAAATTTCTACGGTAGAAATGCAGCGTTTACTTCTCAATTCGTCTAATAATTCGGAAACAGGCGTACGTTCCCTATAATTTCGGATAAGACTTGCTTTTAAACTGTCCCAATTATTAATTATACCGTCTCATATAACGCATTCTTTAGCATTTCCTTCGATTTTATCTAAAATGTACCTATAACGATTGGTTCAGCGACATTATCTAAAACATTTATTAACGGAATTATTGTGTCATATCGGTTGAAAAATGACAGCAAATTATTTTTGCTACCATTGAAGGAAGTGACATAAGAGATTTGTTTGGCAACGTAAGTCACTGCATTAAGAACTTGATTATTCATTTTGTTTTGCTAAAATGACGGATCTTTTGATAAAAAAAATTCACAATTTAATAAATAATTTAATTAAAATGAAATTTGTAATTTTAATGAATTTAGATAAACAGCTTATTTTAAAGTTTTAAATTTTAAAGCTAAAATTTTTTTTTTTTCTAGTATCTATTTAATTTTATTTTATAGTTTATAATATAATATTATATTTAATTTTATTTTATAGTTTATAATATATATAAATATATATTATAATATATTATAAATTGATCTTAAAGTTAAAATTTTTTTAAAACTAGGATCTAATAAGTAAATTTATTTTAATTTTTTATTTTAATTATTTAAACTGATTTTGAAGTTGAAAAACAATTTTTAAAGCTAATATCTAATAAGCAATTTTTTTTTAATGTTTTGCATCTACGATTTTTTTTTCTTTTTTTGTTTGGTCTTATAAGCTATTAAAAAAGAAAATAAATATGAATATGTCTCGAGTCAAAATGAAAGACCTTCATGTTTTACTTTCTACTTAATACTCTCCTTTATTAAATTTAATTTTGTTATTTATAAACTTGAAACTAACGCTAATAATACTAATAACTTTTAGTTATTCTTATTATTAAATTGTGCAATATCAGTATATTCATATAAATTTGGTTATTAATATCATTTGCATTCCTTATCGATTATTATGGTATTAATTATGGTCATTGCCTTCATGTAGTATATGAAATGTGATTGATGATGATCAATCATTATTATCATTCTAAGTATTGCATACAATAGACGATTGACAATGATTAATCATTATGTTATCATGTACTAGATTCATATTTCTCAAAGCGGTAAAGCGGTCAATGTACTTAAGTATGTTAATCAAGTTATCAAAGGAATTATAAATTAAATGGGCAGTCCATTAAGATATACTTTATACATGTGCGATAAGTATTATATAATTTATACTACATCTCCCTCCGAAGGAAAAGGAAAGAGAAAAAAAAAATTACTTATCACAATAACTTTGTTTTGTTTACACAACTAATTGTGTGGTTTTTTTTTTCACTTTTCTTTTCGTTCAATTGTTTTTGTTTTTGAAATATTATACACTATTACTGTGAGGGTACCAAAAAAATATATTATATATGCATATACTGCAAACATTGTTGAAATTGCTTTTATATTTAAAAAAAAATTTAATAGAAATCAACGTTCATTTGAAATTAAAGAAAAAAATTTTATTCTAATACAAAATTATATATATAGTGTTTTTGCTGAGCTGGCCAACTTATTTAAGTTTATTAATCTAGTTCAGTTAAATTATTTTATGTTAAAACAAAATTAAGAATACTTTTAGTTATTAATCTTATACTAGGATATCGAATAATTGTTATATAAAAAGTTAACTTAGTATGGTTTTATTATAGAAATTATTGTTTATATTTTACTAATCTATTTTTATGTATATTTTCTTCTCTATTATTTGAATTTATAATTTTTATATTAGAACCTTCTATACTTTTTATTACATATGGCCTCTTATATAAGGCATCCAATTTATGAGCATTTCCTTTCTTGTAAAACCTCATCATTTACTTTAAAATCGTACCCTTTCACATTTTGGTCATACAATTTTTTGTTGTTTAATTTAGCTTTTTGTAGTAAGTATTGTGCGTTTTTGTTCATGACTTGTAAATTGTATTTAAGTTCTTTACCGTAATCGTCAAAGTTGAAAATTGGTTCAATTTTGCTGTTAAGAATAAATTCTGGTATTAATGGTGTTTAATCAAAAACCAATTCAAATGGAACATATTTTTCTTGAAAGCTCACATTTGGTGTTGAATTATGACAATAAGTAAAGTATGGTAAGTAACTGTCCCAATTGTCTTTATTTTCGTTTTTATATGAACATAAGTATTCATTAAGAACTCTGTGATTTCTTTCTACAGTTCCTAAAGTTTCATGGTGGTAAGCTGTAGAACACTTATGTTCAATATTTAAAAACGAAAGAACTTCTCTCATTATTTGATTTTTATATTCGGTTCCTGTACCTGTTAAATTATTTTTATTAGATCCGAATATCAAAACACAGTTCTCAACTATGGCTTTTGCAACTGATGCTTAACTTATATTTTTATTGTCTATCTTTAAGTTACTATCTAATATTAATATCAAAACATCTTGTTTTACATTAAAAAAGGTAAAAAAAAACTTTATAAGCATATTACGTATATAGTAAATAATATTTTCACTTATCTTTTTTTTCATTCGATTTGTGGTGCTCGTGTCTGATACTTGCGTTTAATATTTTTCCTTAGGCTGTTGTAGATTACTATGATGATTTCTAACACTTTGATGACTGCGATTATCAAGATTAACAATTTGATGTCTTCGTGGTTCTCTTGAAGGGTTTCCACTATAACGGTGTTTGTTATTTCGCCGGTATTTTCAATGGATGAGGTTTTACTACCCACTTTAGCACTGTTTCTTTCATATATTTTTACGAAAGAGATATTATTTTCTCACTGTTTCTTTCCTTTAGTATTTAAAAGAGAATAAAAATAATAGAATAGTTTTTTTTTTTTTTTTGATATAGTTTTTTTTATGATTTTAGGTATAGTTTAACTGTTTTAGCCTCTTTGTTGGGAATTGGTACTGTTATTAAGAATTTAGTCAAGTCACAAATAATTGTTACCGCATATTGATTGTTATTTATAGTCCTTGGTAACGGGCCAATTGTATCAATTACTACTACGTCAAACGATTTTTGTGGGGTCTCTGTTAATTGTAATGGTTTTTTATGTTTCATTTTTGTCTTGTTTAGTTGACATTTTCTACAATTTCGTATAAATTTTGCTATGTCTTTTGCCATATTTTTCCAATAATATTTTGTTCTTAGCTTGGCATATAGTCTTTTCTGTCCAGCGTGTCCTCCAAATATAGGATCATTATGATATCGATTTAATATTTCATTTTTATCTAGTGTCTTTTCAACCGTTTTTGGTGTATTTATTATCGCGATTTTTAATTTGTATAACACTCTATTACCTATTTCTTTAAATTCCTTTATGGTATACTGAGTAAATATGATATTATTATTATCTATTTCTTTTTCGTTTATATTTAAATTATTAGTTTTTTCTTCTAATCCGCGGAAAAATAACTCTTATGTTATTTTCTTTTTAACTATAAATTTACTCATATCAAAACTAATTGCGCATTTTCGTTTGTTAAATATTTTACCTAGGATTTCCTTTTTATATTTCATTAATTTTTTTTTTTTTAATTTTCCAATTTTTGAGTGCTTCATATATTTTAATATTTCTATTTTTATTACAGTCTTCCTTAGAAGATTGTATTCTATCTTTAATATAGTTATTATCATTTTTATTTTCATTATTATTCTTATTATTGTTGTTGAACGATCTTGTTTGTACTTTCATTATTTGAACAATTTCATTATTTTCATGGGTAAATCGTAAATCTTTTATATTTATGCGTGATAACGCGTCAGCTACTGCATTTAGTTTTCCTTTAATATACTCTACTGTAAAGTTATATTTTTCTAAGTCTAATCTCATACGTGTTAATTTGGATGATGGATTTTTTAATGAAAACAGATAAGTTAATGGTTTATGATCACTTTTTACTGTGAAATGTGTACCGTAAATATATGGTCTATAATGTGTAATTGCAAAATAGATTGCTGCTAACTCTTTTTCGATCGTGGACTTATTTGATTCACCTTTTGTAAAAGATCTTGAGGCGAATGAAATTGGTAAATCCGTGCCATTATAGTTTTGAGTTAACGCAACTCCTACAGCATCTTTTGATGCATCTACTACTAAAGTAAATTCTTTTGAAAAATCTGGGTAATCTAAAATAGGTGGTTTTAATAATAAATTTTTTAATTTTTGAAAAGCCTTTTGACAATCTTCATTTTAAATGAAGGTTGCCTTTTTTCTAGTTAAAGCATTTAGTGGTTTTTAATAATTTGCGAAAGCTACGAAACGTCTAGTTTCGTCTTTATCTTTAAGTGTTGGATATTTGGTTATAACGTCATATTTAGAGTCATCTGGCTATATACCTTGATCCGTACATTTATGACCTAAATATGTAACTTCTGATTTGAAAAATTTACACTTTTCCGGATTTAATTTTAAATTATATTGTTGACATATTCTGAAAACAGATTTCGAATTCTTTAAATGATGATTTTCTGAACACCCTGTTACTATTATATCATCCATATAAAGAAAACATTGTAAGGGTGTTGCACCTACGAAAGCAAGTGACATCATTCTTGAAAATGAATTCGGTGAGACGTTAAGTCGGAATGGAAGACCTTTTCATCTATAGCTACCGGATTGTGTGCTAAAAGAAGTTATATCTTTAGATTGTTCATCTAGTGGTACTTGATGAAAACCAGAGTATAAATCCAATACTGACAAAAATTTAGTTCTACCTAAGTTATCAAGAATATCTTCTATTCTTGGTAAAGGAAATTTATTGGCTATTAGTTTTTTATTAACCATCCTATAGTCAATACACATTCTCCATTTATTTTGATTCCCTTTTATCGGTACTAATATAATGGGGCTGTTATAGTTAGATTGACTAGGTTCAATCAATTTATTTTTGAGTAACTTATTAACTTGTTTATTTTTTTCTTCCGTTTGCGTATGAGCTTGCCTGTAGTTTTTAAAGTATACTGGATTATCATCCATAATCCTTAGTTTTTGTTTTTAAAAATTGTTAACAGACATAGGGTCTGTTTCTAATTGAAAAATATTGGAATACTCATCACATAGTTTAAGCAATTTGGGTAAGTATACTTTATTTAAATTTTACCAATAATGTCATTTAATTCTTTTGTTCTCATATTATTTTTATTGAAATTTTGTTTTAAATTAATTATTTTAAAATCAGACAACGGTAAAGTTTTTAATTTGCTATCAGATGATATTATTTTATTTTCTGAATTTGTATTCATAACTCGAACAAAAGGTTTCTTAGAGGCCACTATTGTTCTAGGTATGAATACTCCTTCTGAAATTTCCAGATCTAAAATTAGACATTCTTCCTCTGAGGGTAAGTAGAGTTTCCTTAGAACTTCTGAACGTGCTGGTAATACTATTGTTTGTGTATTAGGTCCGCTCAAAATTGGAATTAGTAATATATTACAATTTGTTTTCATTGCCACTGACATATTTTCACAGTCAATATTGCATTTATAAAATTTTATAAAGTCTTTACCGAGTATTCCATCTGCTGGTATATCGAAATTGTGTGGTACAACGTGTTGTTCGCACGACAGTTCGAAATTTTGTACATAAACTTTTGCATATACAGTACCCAAAGATTCGATATATGAATGAGTTATTCCTTTTATTTTTATTGTATTATTTTTATTTAGATTAAAATTGTTGTTAATAGATGAGATTTTTATTAACGAAATGTCTGCCTGAGTGTCTATTAGAAAATTTAATTTTGCTTTATCTAATTTAGTGAATATTGAAATGTAATCTGAAAAATTAAGATTTAACGTATAGATATTTTTAATTGAGTCATCTACTCTTCTAATTCTTGTATTTCTGCCCCCTGTGCCGATGCCATTGAGCGGTTTTCCATATACCCAACACTACCATAATATTTATTATTGTTTCTTTTGTTATTATTTCTATTTTGTTGGTTGTTAAATTGTTGGTTATTATTAGAATTGTTTTATTACGAAAATTGCTATTTCTATTTTTATTAAAGTTATTATTATTTTTATATTTATTTTTATTAAAATTGTTATAATTATTATTAGGTCTATTATTAAAATTATTATTAAAATTTTTATTCCTAAAATTACGATTTGACGGTCTTGAATTAAATGATAAAACCGGTTTTTCTTTATTTTCTGTATTAGTTTCTACTATAAATTTAGCAACGACTTCTTTAGGATCTTCAAATTTTGAAGATGCTAACACTAATTTTACCAAATCAGACCTTGCTGATGCTCTACACATATCAATTTTTTTTTCAACTGATAGTTCAACTGCCTTAGGGTTACTGATCCCTTCCATTACTAAGGATCTTCGAAACACTTCAGCTAGATCTTCAGCCAGTTTTGCAAAATCTTGTATTGCAACTCTATCGGCTTTTAGAGCTTGCATCCTACTCTCTATGATTTTAAAATTATCTGTTTTAATTTTTAATCTCAGAGTTTCTACTATTTTTTCTGAGTTTTCTTCGTCGGTGATTAACTCTCGGGCTTTGCCTTCTAGTTTTGACAATATAATAGATTTTGAGAGTACTTTCAGAGGTGTTGTTGATTGCAAACTCAGCGGGTCACCATTATAATTTTTGCTTATGGTGCACGACGCTAGTTTTAAAAACTCAACTGATGAGAGGGCCATTGTTTCTTTTATTGATTTCATACTGTCAGAATCGGTATTGGTATTAGGGTCAGATTTTCCTAACTTCACTAAATGAAATACATTATTTGGTATTGTGTATTCAAAATTCAATATTTTGTACATCCTTCTTAGTCTATCTCTTGCGAAATGAAAATCTTCTATTAGGTTTCTTTGGTTGTCGGTTTTAACCCACAATATTTGTAATGTTTTTATTAAATTATTGTAACTTTTTGTGATTCTGATTTTATTTTTATTTAGTATGACTGGATTCTTTGACCTGTTCTGTTTTAATATTGTCTGTGTGGCCTTCAAAAAGTCCTTCTTAGCTCTTTACACATAGATTTTGATAGAAAGTGGGACAAGGATATTTTCAGATAGTCAAATGCTCATAAAAAAAAATTTGAATTCCTTTTAAACCATAAAAAATTTTCCTTTTAATTTATAAGAATTTTGCTTTTAAATTTTAATTTTTAATTTTATTTTTCTCTTTTTAGCACATTTTTAAAGAATTTTGTAAAAATGTGCCTATATAGCTTCACTCTGTCCGTCCGTCTGTCCGTCTGTCCGTCTGTCCGTATGTCCGTATGTTTACAAAAACTTTTACATCGTTTGAAATAGAGAAAAGAAGTTTTAACCACTAGTAGGTATTACAAAAAAAATAATTTCGTAGAAGAATTTTTTTCTGTAGCCCCTCCAGTTACGGAGGTGCAGCCCCACAAAGTTTGAAAAAGCCCTATATTCAAATTGTTATAACAAGAGTTCTATTAGGTATATTTTCAATCTGAAAACGTTAAAAGATAGCTGGTTTTATAAACTTTATAAATTTTTAAAAAATAAATGTTTAGGGTTGCCATACGGTACTAAAATTTACCATTATGCAAAACTCAATTTTTGCAAAATTTTTGGCCACACATATCTTCTAAACGGTTCAAGCTAGGGTCTTGAAATTTTGGGAGTAGTTAGATCCTCTGAAATAAGTAGAAGTCGGTTAATAAATTTTTTTTGTCACGTCCCCTGTTTTGCAGCTATAAGGGCTCGAAAATTGAAATTTTGCTATTTTTAAACACCTGTAACTTGAATACCTGTCCAAATTTTTTTTTAGTGATATACAAAATTCAAAGCACTATAATTATATTTCAAGATGTGTCAAAGGTTTTTCTTAATTTTTAAGGGTGACGAAGCTACAGCCCCTGCAAATTCCGAAAAAGCCCTATATTTAAATTGATATAACAAGAGTTCTGATAGGTTTATTTCCAATTGAAAAACGGTTGAAGCGAGCTGCTTTTATAGACTTTACAAAAATACTTCGCTTAAATGTTTAGGGTTGCCATACGGTACTAAAATTTACCACTGTGCAAAACTCAATTTTTGCAAAATTTTTGGCCCCACATATCTTTTAAACGGTTCCAGCTAGGGTCTTGAAATTGTGGGAGAAGTTAGATCCTCAGAAATTAGTAGGAGTCGGTTAACAAAATTTTTTTGTCAAGATGGTCAGGAGCTATAAGGGCTCAAAAACTGAAATTTAGCTATTTTTAAACACCTGTAACTTGAATACCTGTTTAAATATTTTTTCCTTAATATACAAAATTTAAAGGTCTAACATTATATTTTAACATATGTTAAAGGTTTTTCTTAAATTTAAAAGGGGTTCTTTAAATTGAAGAAAGTGCCTTTCAGTTTTAACCATTTTTGCCTAAATAGTAAAATTCTAAGAAAAATTCCAAATTTTGGTGGAATTCACAATTTAATTCCTAGAACCTAAAAAAGTTTGGGGGAAGGGAAGTAGTGAGCATTATATCCTTGAGAAATTTGGCAACCTTCCCCATACAAGGGCTACTGGGACTTAAAAATTTAATGTTATTATAGGTAAAAAGCAGTAACTTAGTCACCAACGTATATATTTCCTAAATTAAACGTTAATATTGAAGCTTCAACATTATATTCCGATAAAATACTTAATATGAAACACTATATTATTTTGAAAATGTGCTTTTTTAAAAACCCTTGGTTTTTTTTCATCACTTGTTTTTTATAATAACAGAGTTTGTATTTTTTTCAATTTGTTCATAGTAGTAAAGAAACTTTATAGTTTGTTAATATACTATTTGTACATTATTTTATAATATAATGGTTATAATTAATTTAATAAATAATTGCAATTTTAATTTTAATACTTATAATGATGTACATTTAATAAAATTTGTTTAAATAAAATGAACATATTGTATTTTCATATTTTGTCTTTTTTTTTTCTTCTTCATATATCTAATTTAAAAAACTTTCTGTACTGAGACTTCAAAACAATTGAAAGAGATTTCAATTAAAATAAAATTTTATATATCTTAGTTTTAATATTCAATTAGAGAGAAAGAAAGAAAAGAAAAAAAAATGTAAGTCAAAGTTAAAATTTTAGTAAGTGTTTAATTAATTATAATAAGTAGTATTTTTAATGCTTAACTTATATTTTTATTGTCTATCTTTAAGTTACTATCTAATATTAATATCAAAACATCTTGTTTTACATTAAAAAAGGTAAAAAAAAACTTTATAAGCATATTACGTATATAGTAAATAATATTTTCACTTATCTTTTTTTTCATTCGATTTGTGGTGCTCGTGTCTGATACTTGCGTTTAATATTTTTCCTTAGGCTGTTGTAGATTACTATGATGATTTCTAACACTTTGATGACTGCGATTATCAAGATTAACAATTTGATGTCTTCGTGGTTCTCTTGAAGGGTTTCCACTATAACGGTGTTTATTATTTCGCCGGTATTTTCAATGGATGAGGTTTTACTACACATTTTAGCACTGTTTCTTTCATATATTTTTACGAAAGAAATATTATTTTCTCACTGTTTCTTTCCTTTAGTATTTAAAAGAGAATAAAAAATTTTTCTGGTTTTTTTTTTTTTTTTTTTTTTTTTTGATATAGTTTTTTTTATGATTTTAGGTATAGTTTAACTAGTTTTTTTTTTCTTAAACCCAATTTTGGCATAATTAGTTTATATTTATTTATTTTAACACAAATTTGATATAAATAGTTTATATTTATTTATTTTAACACATCATTAATTTATGGATATATTAAAGATTTTTTTTTTTCGTTATTTCCTTTAACTATTTTTATTTCATTCAATGTTAGTTTTATTTTAATTTTTTATCGTTAAAATTTTCTTTTTATTAAATGTTACCTTTAACACGTAACTTTCTGTGCTTGATAACGATATGAATTCCTCTCTTGGAATTTCTACAGATGTACAGCATAATACCTCGCACTGGGTTTCTCTGACGTACTGTACTCTATCGCGTTTTTCTGCAAATTTGAAGAGTCCTTCATCTGTGATAACTGGTAGTTTTTTGTAATATCTTATTGTTTTTAGTTTAGTCATTTTTATATTTAAATTATTTATAATTACGTATAATATTTATAATATATAATTAATTTATATTATTTAGTTTATTAATATTTAATTTATTTTTATTTTCATATTTTCTTAATTTAGTTTCATAGATTATAGTTAAAACAAAAAAAAAATAATTTTCCCCGTCTAATATCTTTTCACTTTTTCTTTTGCACAGTTTTTAGTACAAAAACAAAATAATTTTCCCCGCCTAATATCTTTTCACTTTTTCTTTTGCACAGTTTTTAGTTCAATATGTTATTTCAATTTAGTTAATGGTTAATATTCCCCTTTTTTCATTCTAATATATTTCACTTTTATTTAGTTTAATTTTAATTTAAATTAAATCTAAAATGCACTTTAACTTTTTAAAATTTTCCGATCATATAACATTTGTCATGGTCGCCATATAATAAATATGTCTCGAGTCAAAATGAAAGACTTTCATGTTTTACTTTCTACTTAATACTCTCCTTTATTAAACTTAATTTGGCTATTTATAAACTTAAAACTAACGCTACTAATACTAATTAACTTTTAGTTATTCTTATTATTAAATTGTGCAATATCAGTATATTCATATAAATTTGGTAATTAATATCATTTGCATTCCTTATCAATAATTATGATATTAAAGCATATCATAATTATTATTGCATTCCTCTGGGGCATTGCCTTCATGAAGTATATTGACAATGATTAATCATTATGTTATCACGTACTAGATTCATATTTCTCAAAGTGGTAAAGTGGTTAATGTACTTAAGTATGTTAATCAAGTTATCAAAGGAATTATAAATTAAATGGGCAATACATTATGATATACTTTATACATGTGCGATAAGTATTATATAATTTATACTACATGTACTTGCATTTTATTCTAGATTTTTTATTTTCGGTTGAAACATGATGCCTTATTTGCATTTATTTCAACCATAAAAGCTGTTATTAATTTGATCGTAAGACATAGCTAACCAAATTACCTTTATAATACTAAAAACATCTCTTAAAAAATTATACAAATTCTTACTAATTTATCTATTTAAAAATATTTATAAACCAAAACACTTGAAATAAATGAAATTATATTTATTCCAATTCAATTACAAAATGAAAAAATTCTAATTATTAAATTCTGTGTTTAATATTTTAAATGGCTAGTTTATATACCTAATAGAAAAGCTTATAAACGCAAAATATGCAATAAATGTATTTCTAAAATAAAATTACAAATTTAGACCTTTTCATATATATTTCATTTAAATATAAAAATAAATTTTACATAAATGCAGCAAGTACCTTTGAACATAGCTGATCCAATACAATTAAGTCTAAATTTCGGGGACACATAGGAAATAGGAAATATATTCTTTGGTTTCGAAATTATACTCGTTTGGCCTAAAATCGATCAAAAGCTTGTAGAATCAGAACTCATTGACCAAACTCGACCAGAACCAATTCCCATGGTACTTTCATTACTAGTAACCTAGAGTTTAAATTTCATCAAAATAGCGACATTATTTTTTGAGTTATGGTATTTTTAAGATATATGTTTGTTACCCCTTGAACTTTTCAAGGGTTCCAGAACCCGAAACCATGGTACGATTTCGCCCATATGCAGTCCCCGTCGTACTTTCAATACTAGTTAACTCTTGTACACAATTGGAACGTGTTATCTTAATTTTAAGTTACTAGTTTTATTAATTTCGATGATAAGCTTTTAAACCTTTGAGGGTCTAAGAGAGGTACTGAACCACCACGCCAATTGATCCAAAATTAGAGGGAATACGCAAGATATAGTAAAGAACTTTTTACGCAAGTTAGTAAAGAATTACGCAAGAGATAGTAAAGAACTTCTACATTTTTTCAAGTTGCTATCTTTATTAACTTTAAAGATATGCTTTAAGGTATTCGGAAATGTGTGGCTGGTCCCCGACCCCCTACTCCAATGGGGCCCAAATTTCAAAGACACTAAGGAAATAGGAAGGGACGCCCTGATACCAAATTTGGAGGTTCTATCTTCATTTGTCTTGGAATAATGCTCGTTTGGCCTAAATTCGATCAAAAAGTTCTAGGTTCCGAACCCATGGTCCAATCCGAAACTACGCAATCCCCGAAATAGTTTCATTACTAGTAACCTACAGCACAAATTTGATGAAGATAGCGTCATTAGTTGTTGAGTTATCATGATTTTTTATATATGTTCGTTAGCCCTTCGATCGATTAAAAGGTCATATGCAATCCCCGCCGTACTTTCAGTCCTAGTAACCTACCGTTAAAATTTCATCAATATAGCTCCATTATTTTTTAAGTTATCATGCCTACGGACGGACATGGCTATATCGACTCAGGAGGTCCCGCTGATCACAAATATATATACTTTTCCATATCTAGCTCGCTTCTTTTAGGTGGTTACAAACACCATACAAAGATAATATACCCTTTTACCTATTCTATTAGGTGTAGGGTATAATAAGGTTCTTGTTCTTTGATTCGCTTTTATTCTTCTGTTTTATTAAAAGTTTATAAAATTTCCAATAGGTATAAAAATTAGTTTGTTAAGCAAATTTGAATTTTAATAATTAAAACGCGTTGCAATGTGATCACTTTATAACGTGGTCACTATGCAATGAGTTTTATATATGTTAATTTATGGGAATTAAAAATAGCATTACACCGGATACGCGTGTTATTATAAATGCGCGTAAGAATTTGTTTAAGGAGGAAAGGTGAACGGTTAATTTTATATAACAATATAAAGCTTTATAAAAATGTAAAAATTAAATATTTAGTTTTTACGAAAAGTAAAACAAGTGAGGAAAAAAACCAAGCGTTTTTAAAAAGCATATTTTCAAAATTATATACGGTTTCTTACTTTGTATTTTATCAATGATAATATTATAATTTAGTTATATCATTAATTTATTAATTATATGAATAATAGTGAAATACTTAGAATATAACCCCAATGCACTCAAGAAAATTGGTTAACAAGTGGGAAATATAATGTTGGAGCTTCAATGTTAAGGTTTAGTTTTGGAAAAACATACACTGGTGAATAAGTTACTGTTTTATAAAAACATAAAAGTATTAATTTTTAAGACCTAGTAGCCCTTTAATGGGGAAGGTTCCCAAATTTAGCTTAGCAAACTTATAATGAATCTGCCCACCCTCATCCTGTCCTCACCCTTCCATTTTTTGCAGTTTTGTAAATCTATTGTCCACCAAACCAAATTTTGAATTTTACCTAGAATTTTATTATCTAAGCAAAAATGGTTAAAACTAAGAGACAATTTCTTCAATTTAAAGAAACCCTTTCAAATTTAAGAAAAGCCTTTAACGTATGTTGAAATATAATGCTGCAGCTGTAAATTTTGTGTATTTGTAAAAAAAAATTTTAACAGGCTTTCAAGTTACAGCTCTACAGGTAAGATATTTCAATTTTCGAGCCCTTACAGCTCCTAAACAGGGGACGTGACAAAAATATTTTGTTAATGCACTCCTACTAATTTCTGAAGGTCTAATTTCACCCAAAATTATGCAAGAATTGAGTTTTGCTTAATGGTAAATTTTAGTGCCGTATGGCAACCCTATACATTTTAGCCTTACATTTTAGTAAAGCCTATAAAATCAACTCTCTTATACCGTTTTTAGATTGAAAATAAATTTTACAGAACTTTTGTTTTATTCATTTAAATATCGGGCTTTTTTGCAATTTTCTGGGGCTGTAGCTTCGGCACCCTTCAAAATTAAGGAAAACCTTTGACACATGTTGAAACATAATTAAAGATCTTTTAACTTTATATATTACTAAAAAAAAATTTGAACAGGTATTCAAGTTACAGGTGTTTGAAAATAGCAAAATTTCAATCTTCGAGCGCTTATAGCTCCTAAGCGCGGGGCGTGACAAAAAAATTTTGTAAACCGACTCCTACTAATTTGGGAGGACCTAACTTCTCACAAAATTTCAAAACCCTAGCTTAACCGGTTAAGAAGATATGTGTGGCCAAAAATTTTGAAAAATTGAGTTTTGCCTAATGGTAAATTTTAGTACAGTATGGTAACCCTAAACATTTGTTTTTCTGAAATTTATAAAGTTTAAAAAACCAGCTTCTTTTGCCGTTTTCAGATTGAAAATACATCTAACAGAACTCTTTTTATAACAATTTAAAAAAAGGGCTTTTTTCAACTTTGGGAGGCTGTAGCTCTGTGGGGCTACGGGTGGGGCTACAGAAAAAAATTCTTCTACAAAATTATTTTTTTTGTGGTAACACGTGGTTAAAATTTCTTTACTCTATTTCAAACGGTCTAAAAGTTTTGTAAGCATACGGACGGACGGACGGACAGAGTAAAGCTATATAGGCACATTTTTACAAAATTTTTTGAAAATGTGCTGAAAAGCGGAAATATTGAGAAAAAGAAAAAGAGCAAAAAATGTGTAAATGTGTAAATATGTAATTATGTAAATTTTATTATAATACAATATTGTAATACAAAATATTTAAACAAATCTTTGTAAATATAATTAAAAATACTAATTAACTAACTAACTACCAATCAAACTAAAGTCATAATTTAACAATTGTTAATAAAGAAAGGTTAATTAAAAATATAAAGTCGGATGGCTATGGCAGCGTATTTTGGCTATGGCAGCGCATTTAAAAATAAAATAATAAATAATAAAGAGAAGAAAAAAATATATATATTATATATATATATTTAAATATTTAATATAATACAAATATATTTGTTCATACTTTCTCTTTTTATAATATTTAACTTGAAAGTTAAATTGAAGTAACAAATAGAAATAAAACCTAATAGGTAATCTTTGTTTTTTCCAGTATTAAATGTTTTTTATATACGATACACATAATTCAAAAATTTTTAAATACCTACATAATAAAAAAAAACCAAAACAAAAAAAAAAAAAAAGAACCACAAAATCAGTTTTTTTTTGTATTGGTAATTAAATCAGGTGTTGCAAATAAAATTTGATGGCATCGAAACCGATTTTTGTGAATACAGAAAATAATTACAACAAATTTAGTTTTAAGGCGAAAGAGTGTAAAACGAAAAAAGAGATCTCGTAAATACAGTTGCATTAATTTTCGTGTGCGCCGTGGTAATAAGCTTACTATAGCTGTTGTTATACCCTACACCTATAGAATAGGTAAAGGGTTTCGGCCTAACCACTAAAGGAAGTGAGCTAGATATGGAAAAGTATATATATTTGTGATCAGCGTGACCGCCTGAGTCGATATAGCCATGTCCGTCCGTCCGTCCGTCCGTAGGCACGATAACTCAAAAAATAATGGAGCTATCTTGATGAAACTGTAGGTTACTAGGACTGAAAGTACGGCGGGGATAGCATATGGGCGAAATCGGCCCATGGGTTCGGATTCTGGACCTTTTAATCGGTTTCAGGGCTAACGAACAAATATAAAAAATCACGATAACTCAACAACTAATGACGCTATCTTCATCAAATTTGTGCTGTAGGTTACTAGTAATAAAACTACTTCGGGAATTGCGTAAGTTCGGGATTGGACCATGGGTTCGGAACCTAGAACTTTTTGATCGAATTTAGGCCAAACGAGCATAATTCCGAAACCAATGAAGATAGAACCTCCAAATTTAGTATCAGGGTGTCCCTTCCTATTTCCTAAGTGTCTTGTGAATTTGGGTCCCATTGGAGTAGTGGGTCGGGGACAAGCCACACATTTCCGAAGACCTTAAAGCATATCTTTAAAATTAATAAAGATAACAACTTGAAAAAATGTAGAAGCTTCCAATTTGCCACAAGGGTGTTCTTAACTATCTCTTGCGAGTTCCCCTAATATGGGATCAATTGTAGTGGTGGTTCAGTACCCCTCTCAGACCTCCCAAGTTTTAAAGGCTTATAATCGAAATTACTAAAAATAGTTACTTAAAATTAGGATAGACCGTTCAAATTGTGTACAAGGGTTAACTAGTACTATAAGTACAGCGCGGACTCTATAAGGGCGAAATCATCCCAAGGGTTCGGATTCTGGACCTTTTAATCGATCGAAGGGCTAACGAACATACATAAAAAATCACGATAACTCAACAACTAATGAGGCTATCTTCATGAACTTTGTGCGGTAGGTTATTGGTAATGAAACTACGGTGGTGATTATGTACAGTGAGGATTGGACAATGGGTTCGGAACTTAGAACTTTTTGATCGAATTTAGGCCAAACTAGCATAATTCCGAAACCAATGAAGATAGAACCTCCAAATTTGGTATCAGGGTGTCCCTTCCTATTTCGTAAGTGTCCTGGAAATTTGGGCCCCATTGGAGAAGTGGGTCGGGACCAGAGACTCAGTTCCGAGGACCTTAAAGCATATTTTCGAAATTAATAATGATAGTAACTTGAAACAAATGTAGAAGCTTCAAATTTGGCCCGGGGTGTTCTTTACTATTTCTAGCGTGCCCCCCTTATTTGGGATCAAACGAAGTGGTGGTTCAGTACCTCTCTTAGACCCCCCAATGTGTACAAGCTTATCATCGAAATTAATAAAACTAGTAACTTAAAATTAAGATATAACGTTCTAATTGTGTACAAGGGTTAACTAGTATTGAAAGTATAACAGGACTGCATATGGGCGAAATCGTACCATGGTTTCAGGTTCTGGAACCCTTGAAAAGTTCAAGGACTAACAAACATATATCTTAAAAACACCATAACTCAAAAAATAATGCCGGTATTTTTATGAAATTTAAACTCTAGGTTACTTGTAATGAAAGTACCATGCGAATTGGTTGTGGTCGAGTTTAATTTTGAAGCCAAAGAATATATTTCCTATGTCCTATGTGTCTCCGAAATCTAGACTTAATTGTAGTGGTTCAGCTATGTTCAAAGGTACTTGCTGCATTTATGTAAAATTTCTTTTTATATTTAAATGAATTATATGAAAAGGTCTAAATTTGTAATTGTACTTTAGAAATACATTTATTGCATATTTTGCGTTTATAAGCTTTTCTATTAGGTATATAAATTAACCATTTAAAATAATTGCAATTTCTAAAAATTTTGGTTATTAAATATATTATGCTTTGATTATCTTTTTATCACAAAACTTAATAATTAGAATTTTTTCATTTTGTAATTTAATTGGAATAAATATATTTTCATTTATTTCAAGTTTTTTTGTTTTTTAATATTTTTAAATAGATAAATTAGTAATAATTTGTAATATTTTTTAATAGATAGTGTAATTAGAAAATATTTTTAGTATTATAAAGTTAATTTGGTAAACTATGTCTTACGATCAAATTAATAACAGCTTTTATGGTGTTAAAATGACTTACGGATATGTCCTTAAATTTGAACAAAATAGGTGTAGGGTATTTCTAAGTCGGTTGCACCGACTGACTGTTTCTTTACTTGTTTTTTCTTTATATTGATCTATTTTTATATAAATTTGAAATTGTATGGTTATGAGAACGTTGAATTCAACGTTAAATTAAAAATAATTTCATCTTGTTAAAAATTCTTTTAATTTTTTAATTTCTATTTATTAAATAAGAATATTGAAAAGTAAGGTATAAAAATTATAGTTGAACTGATTTTCTTTTTCTTCATATCACCATTGAAAGAAATAGGTTCGTTCTTTTTGTGGTATCACAAAGTGAGCTAATCCGGTTTATTGAAAATATTTACATATTTACATAAACAACTAACATACATACTTATAAATAAAATTAATATAAACTAAAAATAAATACAAAATTCACAAAATAACAACTCTGCAACTCAACACAATAGCAACTCTGGGATCTCAGTATGACCGTAATATAAACATTATATCATCCAGTTAATTACTTTTGTCAAAATTTCAAACATTCAGCTTTATTAGGTGTAGAGTAATGCTCATTTAAAAGAAGGGGTTGTACGGAAGCTACTGGAACCCTCTGCAGCAGACCAACTAATTTTGCTGTAATTTTGCCCATTATACAAAACTATTTTTGGCAAAATTTCAGACATCCAGCTTCCAAAGGTATAAAGTAAATCTCATATAATATAAGAAGTTGTATGGAAGGTACCCGAACCTGTGGACCAAAATGGCTGGATTTAAATAGCGATAGCGGTTATTGCGTAAAAACAAATTTGTGAAAATTTCAAAACCCTAGTTTCTTTATGTTTGGTATAATAATTATAATAATTAATAATAATAAAGATAATTATTATAATACCTAGTATGTATTATAATAATTAATAATAATAAAAAATAAAGTTTAAAAATAAATTAAAAAATAAAAATTTTTTGTCAACATTTTTTATTCATTTTTTTTTATTAAAAAATAAAATATATATTTAAAAACAAAACAAAATATTTTTCAATTCAATTAATATAAGAAAACAAAAAAAAACAGTCTTATTATTCGTCATCAACATTGCATTATCTTATGTAATACATATTATTTTTATATATAAATATATTTTTTTTAAAGTGTCTATCTATAGACTACAAATTTTATGTACGTAATTTACATAAGAATTTTTTTTAATTAATTTTCATTTTAACCTCCATTTAAATGCAAACTAAATTAGAAAAAACGTAAAATAAAATTAATAATTCTTTCAACATAAAAGAATATAAAACATTCTATAACATAAAATATAAATCACATTTTTTTTTTTCGAATATTATACTAATATTAAACTTAGTTATATTTTGACTTTCATTTTAAAATAAGTTCATAATAGTCACTATCTTTTTTAGGGAGGTAAGGGAATAATGATTTTATATCAGCTATTTTTTCTTTTGATATTAATTTAGATTTTTGATTATCGTTAGGTAAATTCATGAAAAAAAGGTTTAATAGTGTTCCTAATTTTTTTTTATTAGCTTTTAAATGTGTTTTTATTGTTTTAAATGCTGTTTCAAAAATTGAAGTTTTATATTTAACTTCAAATAAATCGTCACGATTATATTGTAAAATTTTAATCTTAGTGAATGGAACTGCACTAAAATTTAGTTGCAAAGACAATTTTGAAAAGTTTTTGAAGTCTTCAGGTTTCATTTGTGTAATTTTAAGTTGAATATTTTTTGACTTAAAAGTTTTTAACAGAGCAAGCAATGACAGAATACTAAATATTTCCAAATTTTTCAAATATTTATCAAGAGCACTATAGACACAGTCCACATCTTGAATTTGAGAGTGTCCTGGTTCTGAATATTTTTGTGTAATGCATTTAACTCTTGGGTTGTCAGCTAAAAATTTTAGTAATGCTGTTGTCATCATTTTATTTTTATTTTGCGCAACACAAGAGTCGCTCCATAATATTATTTGTTGAATATTTGGGTACTCTTGAAGTAAAATGCCCAATATTTTATAAATGGAGCTAGCAATTTCATTTCCGCCTGGCCCACATCTAATTTCATCCCATACACAACAGTATGTAAATTTTTTTCCGTTATTAATAATAACCGTAGCTGTCATATTGAAAACATTTACTTTCCTTTTATAATAGAAGGACGACGCGAATCCTTTTGGCAGAGAAAAAACGCTTTAAAGATCAAAACAAATAACTACTGTGTTAGGATCTGGATTCTGATGATCAATATCCCGCTCAACTTTTAATCCTCTTGACTCAGTTTTGTGTTTTTCATAATTTAATATTTCATCGTCTTTTGGATTTTTTGTAGCTTTGTATTGAACACAGCGATCACACTGATCTTTCCTGGGTTTATAAAACGATAAATTAAAATTATAGTTAAATAGGTTTCTGTAAAACTTTTCAGATACTGGTGAGGATGAATTTGTTTGTAAATAAAGCGAATACATTTTTAATAAAGATAAATTAGAACTTAAATATTTTCGGCCTGAAGAGGCTCGGCAATAATGCGAATCGATTGTGGGAAAGCTGTTAATATGGTTTTTAACTTCTTCCACCCTTTCAGGTTCGATGAAATGTTTTGTGTTTTTACCTTTTCTCAACGATCTAGGTACTCCGAATTTTTCATTGTGTAAATGTTTAAAGTAATAGTAAATTCTTTTCTCATTAATACATAGTGTTTAAAAAAAAAATTCTACAAACAGAATGTAATTTTTTCCGAATATTTTGCTTCCACGTATCGGGTAAGTAACGTTTCTTTTTTGTGTAAGTAGGTGTACCAGCTTCTGCAAAATACAACGTAATCAAATGAAAATTCTGGGTTTTTGTAAATTACCTGATGGTATAATACTCTGATGGTATAATTCGCTGAACGTCATTATCATTTATTCCATCTTTATTATTTAATAATATATTTTTTTCTGCTTTTTTCTTCTGTATAATATATTTAGACATGTCGAAGTCTTCATCGTTAATTGAATTATCTTTAAAATATAAATACTTAATTAATTTTTACAAATTATTAGGTTTTTCTATTAATACCACTAGGAAAATCTAGCTGCTCTTTGTCAGAATGCTCTACTGTTTGATAATTTTCAACTTTTCTATTTCTTAATGTGGGTTTCTCCTTTATTGCAATAATATCATTGTTGTCTTTTAATAATATAAAAATTACTAAATATTTTTAAATTTTGGAATATTTAATTTAATTACCGCTGGAATTTTCAGAACTGGAAGAATCTCCAGTTAAGATTTCAGAAAAGATTTCAGTTAAGCTAAAATGCGAATAAATTAGATTCATAAGAATATGTATTTAAATGTAAATAAAAAATACCTCAATAACTCCTGTGGCAATTCTGGACAGGGCGATGACATTTTATATGTCTTACCACTTTGACAAACAAAGTAACACTGATCGTGAATAATCAATATTTTAGTTTATTGTTATGTAATGCAAAATAACATTTTGCTGTATGTATATACATTTTTATACGACAATAATGCAATATATTATACAACACGTACGTATAATGTTTTGCCGTATGTAACATACAATTAACGAACATACGGCACAATAATTCGCTTTTAAAAAAGTTTGTATTTTGCTGTATATGTAAGAACTAAAGCACGTAAGGCAAATAAAGAATATTCTTTTAAAAATATTTTGCAACTTACGGGTACGTAAGGCAAATCAATTTTTTTTAAATAAAAATATTATTTTGCACTGAACATTTGCCGTATATCCTAAATTTTGGATTATACGGCAAAACACTTCTAAAATTTATGTTTTTGTGTTACATACGGCAAAGTACATACTAATTAATTCCAAAACTAGAAAAGATAGGACAAAACGAATTGAAATAAATAAAAATATATGTCTTTTAACCTATAATGGCATTCTAAACACAAAAATGCCAAAATGGCGTATACGGCAAGTAATTGTCCGGACGACGTTTTGACTTATTTATGTCATACGGGTATAAAAATTTCATTATAATCGATAATAATAATAACTATTATGTTCATTTATGAAAATGGCAAGTTTATCGTGACAACACTTCATGGGGTCCTATGGAATAGGTTAAGGGGTATATTAACTTTTGTATGGTGTTTGTAACCACCTAAAGGAAGCGAGCTAGATATGGAAAAGTATATATATATTTGAGATCAGCGTGACCTCCTGAGCCGATAAAGCCATGTCCGTCTGTCCGACCGTCCATAGGCAGATAACTCAAAAAATAATGGAGCTATCTTGATGAAATTTTAACGGTAGGTTACTAGGACTGAAAATATGGCAGTGATTGCATATGGGCGAATCGGTCCATGGGTTCGGATTCTGGACATTTTAATCGGTCTAAGGGCTAACGAACATATATAAAAAATCACGATAACTCAACAACTGTTGACGCTATCTTCATCAAATTTGTGATGTAGATTACTAGTAATGAAACTGCGGCGGGGATTGCCTACAGTCGGGATTGGACCATGGGTTTGGAACCTAGAACTTTTCGATCGAATTTAGGCTAAAAGAGCCTAACTCCGAAAACAATAAAGATAGAATCTCCAAATTTTGTATCAAGGTGCCCCTTCTTGTTTTCTTTGTGTCCTTCAAATTTGAGACCCATTAGAGTACTGGGTCGGGGACCAGACACACAGTTCCAATGATTTTAAAGCATATTTTCGAAATTATTAATGATAGTAACTTAAAATTAAGATAGAACGTTCCAATTGTGTACGAAGGTTAACTAGTGTTGAAAGTATGGGGGGGACTACATATGGTTCTGGAACCTTTGAACAGTTCAAGGGCTAAAACTACCATAACTCAAAAATTAATGACACTTTTTTGATGAAATTTACACTCTAGGTTACTAGTAATGAAAGTACCGCGGGGATTGGTTCTGGTCAAGATCGAACAATGAGTTCGGATTCTAGAAGCTTTTGAGGCAAAACGAGTATAATTTCGAAACAAAATAAGATAGAACCTTAAAATTTGGTACATAGGTGGTTCTTCTTATTTACTTTGTGTACGTGATATTTTGGATAAATTGGAATAGCGGTTTTTGTACCACCCCCACTACTAGCAATACCTTAAAAAATATATTCGAAATGAATAAACATAGTAACTTAAAATAAATATAGAACCTTTAAACTTGGTATAACGGTAACGGTAACTTGGTATAAAACATATTATGTATTATATTTTATAAATTAAAAACAAAATATTTTTTTAATAAACGATAAATTTTTTTGTTTTTTTTAATTTTTATTAAATCTAGATAAACATTTTCATGTTAAAAATTTGTATGAAATTTTATTCGCATATTTTTTCAAATTTTCTTTTCACATATGTATTGTAAATGTATTGAACCTATTGATACTTTAACATGTAATAATGTATTTTTATACCCGTGCATACATATATGACTTTGGCTCTATTAAAATTGCTCCTCCGTTTGTAAGGCATCGATCTAGACGAGCTAGATATAGTGTCAAGGGTACGTATCGGATCAGCATTGTAAAGTAAATTGATCTAGCTATGTGTGTCTGTCCGTCCGTCCGTCCGTCCGTCCGTCCGTGTGTCAGCACGATAACTCAAAAAATAAAAGGGCTAGAGTTTTGAAATTCACACAAAGTCATTTTAGACAATTTCTAGGTTCCCTATTGTTTTTGGTTAAAATCGGACCAAGGCTTCGGGGAGCTGCCATACAACTTTTTGCACCAATATGAATTTTTCAAAACTAATTATACTACGAGGATGAATGGACTAATTATAACACGGTCAGTTTTATAATTAATCCAACACTTATATGAAGTTTCAAAATGTTACGGCTTCATTTTCGGGGGGCTGCCATACAAATCAATTTTTATCAAACCTTATAGCTTACGGAAAATAAATAATGGTTTATTTTATAGTATACATCATAGTGGGTATGCACTGGTATCTAAAAGTTGACAAGGACAACTATAATATTCCTCGTTTATTTCTATTTTATATCCTTTATTTTTTTTTTATCCCTCAATTTATACCTATTTAGTTTTTATACCATTTTTCACTCTCATTGTACATGTAACATGATTCGTGAATACAATAGCAAAGAAAAGATAAAAATCACAAGAATAAGAAAATAAAACAATCATTTTTTCAAATTCATATTTAATTTTTTCGAATTCATTTCTTTTTTTCTAAAAAATGATTTTATTTTTTGTGTACATGCATACATACCTAAATAGATATGTACGCATATAAATGTTCTAAAATAATTATTTTAAAATCTAACTTTATGGATCTCGAAAACAAATTATGAATTATGAATATTTGAAGGTGACCAAATATTTTATTTTCAATTTCTCATGAGGTTCAAATTGTAACGGGAAACTTTTTGTTTTGATTTTTTCATTTTTGTTAAAATAAATACATTTTTCTAAAACTTGCAATGTGCATAGTTGAGGATGGAATGTATGAAATTTTATAAAATGTTTATATATAGATGGGTCATTCTTCAGAAACATGCCTATTTGTTGTTCCTAAATATTTTTAACTGAAAAACCAAATAATTTAAAATTTTATAAACCTAATTAATTTACGTGCCCCTTAATAGTTTGTTACCACTAAAAATATTTCATACATTTACATTTTTTATAAAGAAAATCTTCTGATAAATCATTATTTTGTCATTAGCATGGTTGTCGTCACGCCAATTGTAAAAACAAAACATTCAAAAATTCGTTATTTTAAATTTGAATTGAAATTTCTAAGAACTTCCAATTGTAAGAGAATTATATAAGTTTCACTTGAACTATTTCGCACTCATAACATTCTACATGTTTAAGACTAAATTTTTATTTTTTTACTTGTCGCCAAAAATTTATCGCTCTCTCACTTTCTTCATTAAAATTTAATTTTTTAAGAGATAAATTTTTTGAACTTTACAAAATTGAAGTATTGATGTTAGTAAGTATTTACTTTTTTATTGCAAGTCTATGAGTTGTTGTTGGTTTTTTTTTTAGTGAAAAATTAAACAATTTAAATAAAAAACGTTCAGTGTCACAAAAGTAGTGGTCATTTTCATGGTAAGTAATTTTACTTTAAAATATTTGAAACTTGCTATTTTTTTGTTATCATTTGGATATTTAAGAAAAATTGTTTTTATTAAAATTTTTATAGCTAAAATAATTTTCAAATTGTTTGATTTATTTAAAAAAAACCCGTAATTTGTCATTAGCGTGGTGTCATTCAAGTGGCGAATGTATATCCACGCGAATGACATGTTGACACGTTAATGACTTTTTTTTAACAGCTTACTTAACATTTGAAAATTAATCGGTTATTTATGTTAGTTAGTGGGTTATTTAGGCTAATAAATTGATTAGTTATATAATTAAATTTATATTTTATATTTATGTAATGAAGCGAAGAAAGAAAACAGGGAGCAAATTCTCCAAGCTAAACGGGAAGCAGAACGAAGACGTCGTCAAAAAATTAGGGAAAACCCGGTTCTTGATGAAGAACAAAAACAAAAAAGTCATCTACGTTACTTAAAATCAAAAAAGGAAAAAAAAATTGTACTGATTAAAGAAATGAGTAAACGAAAACAAAGAGTACAAAGAAAAATTTGGAAAATAAACAAAAGAAATTCAAGATCAAAACAAAAGGTGCAACAGGAACTTAATGAAAACTTAAGACAAAATACTCCATCAGCCAGCGATGAGGAATCTATGGAAATTCAAAGAATTTCTATATCAGATGATAGATTAAAACGAATTAAAGCGAATAAAAGAAAACAAAGATCAAGACATTTACTAAGTGAACCTCAAGAATATACAGAGAATGGACTAAGAATTTTTGAGTTCAAAAAAAAAATACAAATAAATGAACTTTAAGTTTTTAAATAGTTACCTATAAATAATATCATTTTGTTTGTTTTGTTATCTTTTTTTTTTACTTTTTTTTTATTTTTCTATTTGAAGTTCCTATTAATTAAGTTAAATTTGGTTAAATATATTAATTAAATAAATGTAAAATAAAATAAAAACTTTATAAATCAATGTGTATGTCATTTTCGTGGTATCCTTGTCATTACTGTGAAATTTCCTTATAATTTTCTTAAAATTAGCAGAATGGTGTGAACCTTTTTAGGAGATATGTTAAAATGCTATAGGTAACCATAAAAACCCTTTTTAAAATCTAAAAACGCAAATTTTTTATTAAAAAAAAATTATCCACTTTCGGCTAGTTTCTGTATAATGACCCAGATGTATGTATGTATTCAAATTTCTATTTCTAAATTCTTTAATCTTTAAAGGTTTTTTGTTGGATTAAGATCAATTGTAATTTTTTTCTAACTGAAAATTTCTAAATTATATAAATTATTAAAATCTTATTTATTATGGCATTGATAACAAAAAAGTTTAAAAAATACTTAATCCCTATGGTAAAGAATTGTGTTTCTAATTTAAATAGAAACATAATCAGGTGTTTTTATTGTTTGTAAATAATGAAGAAAGGAAATCTGCATGGCTTACAGCATTAAATGTTTGCCCAACGTCTGTTTTTAAAAAGAGGTATTATAATTAGGTACTTGGAATATTGAAGCTAGGTGTCTGAAATTTTACCAAAAGTAGTTAAGTGTAATGTTTTTGCAAAAATTTGGTTGAGGGTTCGAGTGGCTGTTGTACAACTTCTTCTTTAAATGAGCATTACCTAATAAAGCTGGGTGTCTGAAATTTTACCAAAAATAGTTTAGTGTAATGGCCAAAGTTATTTAGTTGGTCTCCTGCAGAGGGTTCGAGTAGCTGCCATACAATTCCTTCTTTTATACGAGCATTACACTACCCATGATACAGCTCTATGTTTGAAATTTTTCCAAAAGTAATTAACCGGATTATATAATGTTTATATTGCGGCCTTACGGGTATCCCAGAGTTGACACATTCTACTCTACTACACTCTTTCTCATTTTTCTTATTCTTATAATTTTTTTCTTTTATTTGGTATCGTATTTTGTAATCATGTTACATGTACTATGTACAGTGAAAAATGATCTAAAAACTAAGTAGGTATAAATTGCGAGAATCAAAATAAAACAAGTAAAGAAACAGTCAGTCAGTGCAATCGACTTAGAAATACCCTACACCTATTTGGTTCAAATTTAATTAAATATCCATAAGTCATTTTAAAACCATAAAAGCTGTTATTAGTTAGATCGTAAGACATAGTTATCCAAATTAAATTTATAATACTAAAAACATTTTCTAATTACTTTATCTATTCAAAAATATTACAAATTTATCTACCTAAAAATATTAAAAAATAAATTTTTTCAAAGTTACAAAAGTGGAAAATTTGAATTATTAAATTTTGTGGTAAAAAGCTAATCAAAGCATAATATATTTAATAATTCAAATTTTCAAAATTCCAATTATTTTAAATTGTTAGTTTATGTATCTTTTAGAAAAGTTGTAAACGCAAAATATGCAATAAATGTATTTCTAAAATACAATTACAAATTTAGAACTTTTCATATAATTCATTTAAATATAAAAATTAATTTAACGTAAAGTACCTTTGAATATAGCTTAAGTATCGTACACAATGTCTTAATTATATATCACTTATGGTAAAAATTCAATAAAATATATAATATAATAAAAATTATAAAAAAAGAATTTAATCGTTTATTAAGAAAATATTTTATTTTTAATTTATAAAATGTTATACAAAATATGTTTTATGTTAAAACCCTTAGCCTTTTAAAACTATAAAAGTGTTAGATAAAAGCGGCAATAGGAAAGAACCATCGTGTATCGAAATTAAAGTATCTATCTTCATAAATTTTGAAGATAAGCGGAATTAAATGAATTTTAATTTTAGAATTTCTTAGGAGGCACCTGAATCACCACTACAATTAGGTCTAAATTTCGGGGACACATAGGAAATAGGTAATATATTAGATAGATTAGCAAAATTTTAATTTAGGAAGCTACTAAATTTTTTCAAGTTGCTATCTTTATTAATTTTGAAAATATGCATTTAGGTCTTCGGAAATCTGTGGCTGGCCCCCGACTCACTACTCCAATGGGGCCCAAATTTCAAGGTCACTAAGAAAATAGGAAGGGACACTGTGATACAAAATTTGGAGGTTCTATCTTCATTGGTTTTGGAATTATGCTCGTTTGGCTTAAACTCGATCAAAAAGTTTTAGGTTCCAAACCCATGGTCCAATCTCGACCGTACGCAATCCCCGCCGTAGTTTCATTACTGGTAACCTATAGTTAAAACTTCATCAAGATAGCTCCATTATTTTCTAAGTTATCGTGACTACAGGCGGACGGACGGACATGGCTATATCGACTCAGGAGGTCCCGCTGATCACAAATATATATACTTTTCCATATTTAGCTCGCTCGCTTAGGTTACAAACACCATACCAAAGTTATTATACCCCTTTACCTATTCTATAGGTGTATGTTATAAAAATAAAGGGTATAAAGCAATTTCATTTCCGCCTGGCCCACATCTAATTTCATCCCATACACAACAGTATGTAAATTTTTTTCCGTTATTAATAATAACCGTAGCTGTCATATTGAAAACATTTACTTTCCTTTTATAATAGAAGGACGACGCGAATCCTTTTGGGAGAGAAAAATGCTTTAAAGATCAAAACAAATAACTACTGTGTTAGGATCTGGATTCTGATGATCAATATCCCGCTCAACTTTTAATCCTCTTGACTCAGTTTTGTGTTTTTCATAATTTAATATTTCATCATCTTTTGGATTTTTTGTAGCTTTGAATTGAACACAGCGATCACACTGATCTTTCCTGGGTTTATAAAACGATAAATTAAAATTATAGTTAAATAGGTTTCTGTAAAACTTTTCAGATACTGGTGAGGATGGATTTGTTTGTAAATAAAGCGAATACATTTTTAATAAAGATAAATTAGAACTTAAATATTTTCGGCCTGAAGAGGCTCGGCAATAATGCGAATCGATTGTGGGAAAGCTGTTAATATGGTTTTTAACTTCTTCCACCCTTTCAGGTTCGATGAAATGTTTTGTGTTTTTACCTTTTCTCAACGATCTAGGTACTCCGAATTTTTCATTGTGTAAATGTTTAAAGTAATAGTAAATTCTTTTCTCATTAATACATAAAGTGTTTAAAAAAAAAATTCTACAAACAGAATGTAATTTTTTCCGAATATTTTGCTTCCACGTATCGGGTAAGTAACGTTTCTTTTTTGTGTAAGTAGGTGTACTAGCTTCTGCAAAATACAACGTAATCAAATGAAAATTCTGGGTTTTTGTAAATTACCTGATGGTATAATACTCTGATGGTATAATTCGCTGAACGTCATTATCATTTAATCCATCTTTATTATTTAATAATATATTTTTTTCTGCTTTTTTCTTCGGTATAATATATTTAGACATGTCGAAGTCTTCATCGTTAATTGAATTATCTTTAAAATATAAATACTTAATTAATTTTTACAAATTATTAGGTTTTTCTATTAATACCACTAGGAAAATCTAGCTGCTCTTTGTCAGAATGCTCTACTGTTTGATAATTTTCAACTTTTCTATTTCTTAATGTGGGTTTCTCCTTTATTGCAATAATATCATTGTTGTCTTTTAATAATATAAAAATTACTAAATATTTTTAAATTTTGGAATATTTAATTTAATTACCGCTGGAATTTTCAGAACTGGAAGAATCTCCAGTTAAGATTTCAGAAAAGATTTCAGTTAAGCTAAAATGCGAATAAATTAGATTCATAAGAATATGTATTTAAATGTAAATAAAAAATACCTCAATAACTCCTGTGGCAATTCTGGACAGGGCGATGACATTTTATATGTCTTACCACTTTGACAAACAACCCTTGTAACACAGGCTCATCACTTTTCGAATATTTTTTGAAAGGGGACGGGGGATTTTATCCAAAAACTAACACAAATACAATTTTAAATTAAAAATTAATGTGTATTGTACATAAGCCTCCCTAGTAACACACTCATCAAGAGCTCATTAATGAGCTCATTAATGAGTTTTTAATTTACTCATGCAACGGCTCATTGACAAATTTTGTTTTTCTTTGTTATGTTTATTATAAGTTTTTCTGAAGCACATTTTAAGCAGATTAGAGAACTGATGAGGCAGTTGATGAGCATTTTATTAAACTCATGCGGTAACTCATCATTATTTCATACTAGACTGACTGATTATTGGAATCGGTTGAATTATTTGACCTCGTATACTTTTCGTAATAATTTCGTATGCACCGCTATTTATTATGTTTGAAAAAAAAATTGTGACTTTTATTGCATTTCAATTGAGTTATTTGATGAATAATAAGTATAAAATTTAATTTATCAAAAGTGCTTTTAAAAATATTTTAAAAAAGTATAAAAACTAAATAAAAATTTTTGAAAAACAAAAAAATACTATGGGTAAGTAAAAAATGTTTATTTAATTAATTATTGCAAATCATTAGTAAATACCCGATCAACCATTTTTCAAAATTCGTGAAGAATATTTAAAAGAAACATTAAATTACTTGTTTCACTTCAAAGTTATAAAAAAAAAATACTATGGGTAAGTAAAAAATGTTTATTTAATTAATTATTGCAGATCATTAGTAAATACCCGATCAACCATTTTTCAAAATTCGTGAAGAATATTTAAAAGAAACATTAAATTACTTGTTTCACTTCAAAGTTAAAATACTTAAAATAAAGAATATAATATAACACATAATTAAAAAATTAAAATGCCAAAAAAGAAAACTATTTATAATCGAATGAGTGAGGAGCTTATTAAATATAATGAAAGCGTTGAAAGATATAAGCAATTAGGATCCAACAATAAATTAGTAGATAATTTAAATGATGATTCCTCAATTCATCTTTCTAATATTAATTGTGTAACACTTAGTGACGTGCACGGAAATTCTTCATCTGGCACAAATGATAATGTAATTTCAGAATCATCTTACAGTGACGAGGAATTAGAAAGAGCAATGTCGGAGGATGAATTGGAAGCAGAAGATTTTATTTCACCAATTAATAAAAATATTAGAAGATGGGCGATTGGATGTAAAATCTCCCATTCACATGTAACAAAACTTTTAAAAGTTTTAAAAAAATCTGGTGTTAAGGAGATACAATCGACCGATGCTAGGACCCTACTGCAAACTCCAAGAAAAATGATAAACACACAGAAAGTTAACCCTGGCGAATATTACCATTTTGGAATTCAAAATGGATTATTATCCAGTAAATTTAAATTACTTGAAAAAGCAGAACAAATAGAAATGGATGTAGGAATCGATGGTGTCTCTCTTTTTAAAAGTTCAAAGAAAGGGTTGTGGCCAATTATTGGTGCACTTTCAAATTACAAGAATTTAGACTTAATTCTAATTGGCTGTTATAGTGGGATTTCCAAACCACATAATGTTAACTTGTATCTAAAAGAATTTGTAAATGAAGTTAAGGAGTTGCAAAAAAATGGGATAAAAGTTGGTAGTAAACCAAATATTAAACCTTTCAACATACGATTGTTCACATGTGATGCTCCTGCCAGAGCATTTATAACCGGTATTACTTACCATACAGGAAAAAGAAGTTGTCCCAAATGTACACAAACCGGTAAATATATAAATCATAGAATGATATTTCAAACCAATAGTGAACTACTAAGAACAGATGAAAGTTTTACTCAAAGGCAAGATACAAGGCATTACCAACAAAACTTTTTGAATACACAGAATATATTGGAAACTATTAATATTCGAATGGTATCGCAATTTCCAGTTGAACCTATGCATCTTATAGATTTAGGAGTGGTTAAAAAATTGCTTACTTTAATTTCAAAGAGAAAACCTTCTAAAAATATGATTAATATAAAAGATATAAATGAAAAATTAAAAAAATATTCGAAAGAAACGCCGTCCGAATTTTCACGAAATTTGAGAACATTTGACGATTTGCCTGTGTGGAAAGCCACAGAATTCCGAAATTTTCTTTTATATACTGGTATATCAGTTTTAAAAGATTCAGTTCATGAAGATATATACTATCATTTTTTATTACTACATTCAGCTATTAGACTCCTGTCATGTGAAAAGTCGTGCCTACCTAATTTGTCTGCAGCACAGGAGTTATTAAATGATTTTGTTAAATATTTTTCTCCTATATATGGGGAAAATACCGTAACCTATAATGTTCATTGCTTATTACATTTATGTGATGATGCTAAAATGTTTGGTGTTTTAGATAATTTTTCTGCATACAAATTTGAAAACTTCATTCAGTACTTGAAGAAATTGATAAGATCTCCCAACAGAATTCTACAACAATTGCATAGAAGGTTATCTGAAGGAATTCATGCAAAACAGAGTTGCTATGACACAAGAAGCAATTTTACCATAAACCATAAAAAACGTGCTGATTCATATTGCCTGGTAAAGCCGGACAAAAGATTTCATGTAACTGGTTGTGGTTCATTAAACGGTAGAGATACTGTTATCGGATATGAATTTGATTGCACTAATGACTTTTTCATCGAACCTGTCAAATCATCTGAAGCTCTAGGAATTGTGCTATGTTCCAAGCAGAGAACTGAATTAACAACTTATTTTAGAACTGATATTCTTTACAAATATTTTCCAGTAGATTTAGAAAACGAAATTTTATTAATACCAATTCTCCACCATTGTTTTACCAGATTTGAACACTAATAAGAGTGAAAATACTGAAGATATAGAAATATACAGACCACCATTATCACCAATCATTGACGGATTTTATAATGCCCTAAATAGCGAAAACATATATGGCTTTGCAACGTCAACGCAAAGAAGTCCTTCCATTTTAAAACGGAAAAACATTAAAACAAAAAATTATGGTAGGTAAATTATTAAAAATGAAATAAACACATTATATTTATTACTTTTTTATCTTTTACAGAACCGCGATCAGTTATATCAGTAAATAAATCACCTAAAACCTATGAATATTTAACAAATGTATACAAGTCTTTTTATACATATTACTTAAACTCAATTTTATTTTTTTATTATAAAGGTCCACAATATTGAAAAAGATTTAAACACAAATGACAATAAAGAACTAGACTGGATAAAAAAAGAAGTTACGGAAATAAAGCAGGTTCAAAACAATATATTGGAAAAGGTAAAATGTATTACAGAATAAAATAATACACATGATGTTTGATATGTATATAGTATATACCTATATTTATATCAAAATTTTTTATTAGTAATTCGTGATATCTTCACAACTTGTTAAACTCATTTTCGTTATTTAATTTTTACTTTAAAAGGTACTTAACAATTTAAAATTAAATTTTAGATGACAAATTATGAAGCCAAACAGAAGGCAGACAACAAATTACTAAGGCACTCTTTGGTCCTTTTGAAAAGAATAAATAAAAGCTTGACAAAATTAAATGGGGAAGAAATTAATACATTTGAACAGGAATTAAGTTTTATACTTCCATTTAAAAATAACGATGATTTAAATGAAACTGAAAACAAATTAAACGACTCTTCATTTACATCTAATATAGTAACTAATAACATTTTTATTTCTAATATTTTATAAAATACTTTTTTTTAGATAACTTATTTTAAAAAACAATTAACCAAAAAAACTTTGGATGCAGTGTTTAGAATGATTGCTACTGATAAAGTGTATATACACTACAATATTGATGGCAAGTGCAATAAGAAAACACTTATAAAATTACAAGTGTTCAATGCATTATACGGTACGTAAAATTACAAAACAAAATTTTTAATTGTTTTAATTATTCTTATGACAATTATTTTTAATTTTTATTAATTACAATTGTTTCCAGAATCCTGTAGGGATAAATATTCTTTTGATGAATATGTTGCAGAAATAAGAAAAGCAATCAAATTATCCCACAACAGGTATAACAGAGCCCAATGCAGTGCATTAAAAAAGAAACTTTCTTTTACAGATGCAAACAATGAAACGACACCTGACAATTTATATTAATTTTTTCATATTTTATATTTATTATTTTATTTGAAATTAAAAAAAAATAATTATAATTTTTAATTCTGAAAATCAGGACTTGTTTTTTATTATTTCTTTAATAGATAATTTATTTAACTTAAATTAATCGTTTTGATTAAAAAAAAAAAATTGCACCTATTTTATTTTTAATTTTAATTTAGAAACAGAAAAAAATTTGTGATGACCTTAGTGCACTCAATTGATGACTGTAGTACATAAGATCTGTATGCACTCATTGATTAGTTCATTAATTTTCTCATCGATACAGTACTGATGATTTCAGTACATAGCTCATTAATGAGCGTAGTAAATACAATCAGCAATCGCTCATTGATTAGTTCATTAATTTTCTCATCGATACAGTACTGATGATTTCAGTACATAGCTCATTAATGAGCGTAGTAAATACAATCAGCAATCGCTCATTGATTAGTTCATTAATTTTCTCATCGATACAGTACTGATGATTTCAGTACATAGCTCATTAATGAGCGTAGTAAATACAATCAGCAATCGCTCATACAATCGCTCATTATTTACAACAGAAGTATATAAATGAGTTTAGTCCCGCCGCTAGAATAAAATTCATTACTACTTTCATCTAAGCGCTCATGATGAGCTCATCGATGAACTCATGATGAGTGTGCTACTAGGGAAAGTAACACTGATCGTGAATAATCAATATTTTAGTTTATTGTTATGTAATGCAAAATAACATTTTGCTGTATGTATATACATTTTTATACGACAATAATGCAATATATTATACAATACGTACGTATAATGTTTTGCCGTATGTAACATACAATTAACGAACATACGGCACAATAATTCGCTTTTAAAAAAGTTTGTATTTTGCTGTATATGTAAGAACTAAAGCACGTAAGGCAAATAAAGAATATTCTTTTAAAAATATTTTGCAACTTACGGGTACGTAAGGCAAATCAATTTTTTTTAAATAAAAATATTATTTTGCACTGAACATTTGCCGTATATCCTAAATTTTGGATTATACGGCAAAACACTTCTAAAATTTATGTTTTTGTGTTACATACGGCAAAGTACATACTAATTAATTCCAAAACTAGAAAAGATAGGACAAAACGAATTGAAATAAATAAAAATATATGTCTTTTAACCTATAATGGCATTCTAAACACAAAAATGCCAAAATGGCGTATACGGCAAGTAATTGTCCGGACGACGTTTTGACTTATTTATGTCATACGGGTATAAAAATTTCATTATAATCGATAATAATAATAACTATTATGTTCATTTATGAAAATGGCAAGTTTATCGTGACAACACTTCATGGGGTCCTATGGAATAGGTTAAGGGGTATATTAACTTTTGTATGGTGTTTGTAACCACCTAAAGGAAGCGAGCTAGATATGGAAAAGTATATATATATTTGAGATCAGCGTGACCTCCTGAGCCGATAAAGCCATGTCCGTCTGTCCGACCGTCCATAGGCAGATAACTCAAAAAATAATGGAGCTATCTTGATGAAATTTTAACGGTAGGTTACTAGGACTGAAAATATGGCAGTGATTGCATATGGGCGAATCGGTCCATGGGTTCGGATTCTGGACCTTTTAATCGGCCTAAGGGCTAACGAACATATATAAAAAATCACGATAACTCAACAACTGTTGACGCTATCTTCATCAAATTTGTGATGTAGATTATTAATAATGAAACTGCGGCGGGGATTGCCTACAGTCGGGATTGGACCATGGGTTTGGAACCTAGAACTTTTCGATCGAATTTAGGCTAAAAGAGCCTAACTCCGAAAACAATAAAGATAGAATCTCCAAATTTTGGATCAGGGTGCCCCTTCTTGTTTTCTTTGTGTCCTTCAAATTTGAGACCCATTGGAGTACTGGGTCGGGGACCAGACACACAGTTCCAAAGATTTTAAAGCATATTTTCGAAATTATTAATGATAGTAACTTAAAATTAAGATAGAACGTTCCAATTGTGTACGAAGGTTAACTAGTGTTGAAAGTATGGCGGGGACTACATATGGACGAAATAGGAGCATGGTTCGGGTTCTGGAACCTTTGAACAGTTCAAGGGCTAAAACTACCATAACTCAAAAATTAATTACGCTTTTTTGATGAAATTTACACTCTAGGTTACTAGTAATGAAAGTACCGCGGGGATTGGTTCTAGTCAAGATCGAACAATGAGTTCGGATTCTAGAAGCTTTTGAGGCAAAACGAGTATAATTTCGAAACAAAATAAGATAGAACCTTAAAATTTGGTACATAGGTGGTTCTTCTTATTTACTTTGTGTACGTGATATTTTGGATAAATTGGAATAACGGTTTTTGTACCACCCCCACTACTAGCAATACCTTAAAAAATATATTCGAAATGAATAAACATAGTAACTTAAAATAAATATAGAACCTTTAAACTTGGTATAACGGTGTTTTTTCTTGTTTATTTTTTGTCCCCGAAATTTAGACTTAGATGTATTTGTGGTTCAGGTGCCTACAAAAAAATCCCAAAATTAAAAAGCTCAACTTCGAAATTAATAAAGATAGACAAATTTGATACACTATTTCCTCTTTTCGTTCTTATTTAGCTCTTTCACATTTTTAAATGGCTAAACATTTTACTATAAAACATATTATGTATTTTATTTTATAAATTAAAAACAAAATATTTTTTTAATAAACGATAAATTTTTTTGTTTTTTTTTAATTTTTATTAAATCTAGATAAACATTTTCATGTTAAAAATTTGTATGAAATTTTATTCGCATATTTTTTCAAATTTTCTTTTCACATATGTATTGTAAATGTATTGAACCTATTGATACTTTAACTTGTAATAATGTATTTTTATACCCGTGCATACATATATGACTTTGGCTCTATTAAAATTGCTCCTCCGTTTGTAAGGCATCGATCTAGACGAGCTAGATATAGTATCAAAGGTACGTATCGGATCAGCATTGTAAAGTAAATCGATCTAGCTATGTGTGTCTGTCCGTCCGTCCGTCCGTCCGTCCGTCCGTGTGTCAGCACGATAACTCAAAAAATAAAAGGGCTAGAGTTTTGAAATTCACACAAAGTAATTTTAGACAATTTCTAGGTTCCCTATTGTTTTTGGTTAAAATCGGACCAAGGCTTCGGGGAGCTGCCATACAACTTTTTGCAACAATATGAATTTCTTTAAAACTAATTATACTATGAGGATGAATGGACTAATTATAACACGGTCAGTTTTATAATTAATCCAACACTTATATGAAGTTTCAAAATGTTACGGCTTCATTTTCGGGGGGCTGCCATACAAATCAATTTTTATCAAACCTTATAGCTTAAGAGAAATAAATAACGGTTTATTTTATAGTATACATCATAGTGGGTATGCACTGGTATCTAAAAGTTGACAAGGACAACTATAATATTCCTCGTTTATTTCTATTTTATATCCTTTATTTTTTTTTTATCCCTCAATTTATACCTATTTAGTTTTTATACCATTTTTCACTCTCATTGTACATGTAACATGATTCGTGAATACAATAGCAAAGAAAAGATAAAAATCACAAGAATAAGAAAATAAAACAATCATTTTTTCAAATTCATATTTAATTTTTTCGAATTGATTTCTTTTTTTCTAAAAAATGATTTTATTTTTTGTGTACATGCATACATACATACATACTCCGCCAATGCCGGTCCCAAGCCCGGATGAGAAAGGAGGAGGGGGAGGAGTACCAACCTCGTTAAAAAACCTAGGTTTAGCTGTTCCGGCTGATAGCACCTTGTGAGGGCTCCTGGCGAGGATACACGTGAAAACTGGTCAACGGCTTCGGAGGCGGATGAGATGAAAATCCAACGGCGAAGAAGGCGGATGAGCCACCCGTATGGGTTGCGCAGGGTTTGTAGCCCGGCCGTAAAATTAATTTACACATGAAACGGAATCAAGCCTCGGATATTTAACAGATTCTTCGGTAACGACTTTTGGCTTTCGTAAAAGGACAAGATTTGCAACATGGAATGTTCGAACGCTCACGGAACCATCAAAACTTGCGCAAGTATGTCGGGAAATGGACCGTTATTGTCTCGAAATATTAGGATTAAGTGAAATGAGATGGAAGGGACACGGAAGCTTTCAAGCACAATCCGGACACTACCTCATGTATAGTGGAAATAACATCTCCCATGTAAACGGGGTGGGAATTTTAATAACACGAAGAATGAAAAGGGTGCTAATGGAATTTAAACCTATATCCGACCGTATCATCACAGCACGTTTTCATTCCAAATTCCGAAACATCGCTGTTATTCAGTGTTACGCCCCCACTGAAACCGATGAAGATGAGAACAAAGAAAACTTTTATAGCCAGCTAGAAGCTGCGTTAAACGACACGAGGGAAGGCGACATCAAAATCATCCTTGGCGATTTTAATGCCAAGGTAGGTAACAACAATTCCAATCTCCAAAGAGTCATGGGTTGTCATGGACTCGGGCCTACACGGAACAATAATGGAGAAAGATTGGTCGACCTGTGCGCAGCACATAATCTCTTCATTGGAGGCACTAGATTTCCGCATCGCGACATCCATAAATATACATGGCAGTCTCCAGATGGATCGACGCGAAATCAAATTGATCATATCCTGATAAGTAGAACATATCACAATTCCCTACTAGATGTCAGAGCTTGTAGAGGCGCTGATATTTACAGCGACCATAACCTACTACTTGGAGAAATTAGATTACGCCCAGCTGCGATTCGTCAACGTCATAATCGTAGAACAAAATATGATGTTTCAAAACTTCAAGATTCGGGTAAGATGGAGGAATATAAAGAATCAGTTAACAATATACTGCACAACATGGATGAACCGATCACCTGGAACAATATTGAAAGTGCTTGTAAAACAGCTGCCCAAAGAACCCTTGGCACTCAACAACACCAGAAAAAGCCTTGGATAGAAGAGGATACGTGGAAGCTAATAGAAAAACGTCGCAAGCTTAAACCACAGCTTGGTCAAGCTCGATTGCCAGCGGAGAAACAACGACTAAAAGGGGAATATAATAATATCGAACGTCAAATAAAATCTTCAGCGAGAAAAGATCGGGAGCGTTTTGTGAATACCATCGGCTCAGAGGCGGAAAGAGCTGCATACCGCAACAACCTACGCGGCATCTAATCTGCTATAAACAAACTTTCGAGAACAAGAGTCGAAGCACTTCCACTTAAAGATTGCAACGGAAATATTCTCACAACAGAGGAAAAACAGCTGAACCGTTGGAAGGAATTTTTCGAGACTCTACTGAACTGAGGGGGGAAAGCAGTTTGCCAGTTGAAATCACAAGACGACGCAATCCCAGACGTAATATCTCTACAGCACCACCCAGCAGAGAGGAAATAGCAAATGCCATTGCAAAATTAAAGATCAACAAATCTCCGGGCCCTGATAATTTACCAGCAGAGCTGTTGAAAAGTGGTCCCGAGGTACTAACCACATCCCTGGTTCCAATTATCCGGGAAACATGGACAACTGGAAGAATCCCAAGAAGCTGGAAAGAAGGGATCATTGTACCAATTCCAAAAAAAGGCGACCTTAGCAACTGCAGTAACTGGCGAGGAATTACACTTTTAAATTCTGTCGAGAAATTACTGGCATTCATCATTTTAGACCGTATTTCTCCAACCGTCAACAACTTACTGCGTCGCGAGCAAGCGGGATTCAGACCTAAGAGATCTTGTGTTGATCACATAAATACCCTACGAATCATCATCGAACAGTCGGCTGAATGGCAATCTCCATTGTTCCTTCTCTTCGTCGATTTTGAATGTGCATTCGACACCGTTTCAAGAAATGCCATTTGGGAAGCGCTAAGAGTTCTGGGAATCCCTGATAAGTTAACAGAACTAATAAAAGAACTTTATAGGGATACCGCTTGTACAGTACGATTTAAAGGGAAAACAAGCGCTGAATTTGCAATAAATAACGGAGTTCGTCAAGGTTGCGTACTCTCCCCCATACTGTTTCTAATAGTTTTAGACAGTGTAATCAGAAAAACCGACGCTGAAACATCTGATGGAATACAGTGGCGCCCATTCGAAAAACTAGGGGAACTTGATTACGATGATGATATTTGCCTCATGTCGCACAGTTTACCATCTATTAGCTCAAAATTAGAAAAACTTATTATTAATGCTAAAAATGTTGGGTTAAAAATAAACTTTAGCAAAACGAAGCTAATGCGACTAGAAACAAGTATTCAGACACCACTTACAATTGATATTAACAACAAATCTATAGTAATCGATGAGGTTGATGAATTTTGCTACTTGGGAAGCATGATAACAAAAAGCGGTGGCGCGGAGGAGGACATATCGTCCCGGATAAATAAGGCCAGGCATGCTTATCATAAACTCAGCAACGTTTGGCGCTGTAGAAACAATAGTAGAAAAACCAAACTAAAAATTTTCAATTCGAGCGTTAAACCAGTTCTACTATACGCTTGCGAAACCTGGAAAGTCACAGATAACATATCCAGAAAACTACAGACTTTTTTTAATAGGTGTCTGAGGAGAATATGCAGGATATTTTGGCCTAATACAATTTCAAACCAGGATCTTCTAACCCTTACTGCCAGCAAACCAATAGCAACAGAAATCCTATGTAGAAAATGGCGGTGGATAGGCCACACCCTGCGGAAACCGGACGATGATATTGGCAAGCAGGCATTTCAATGGAATCCTCAGGGAAAACGAAGACGCGGAAGACCACGCAACACCTGGGTCAGAACGGTCTTAGCAGAGTCCCGGCAGCAGAGTTGGGCAGAAGTCAGGCGAATAGCGCAAGATCGAGATAGATGGAAGGAGTTTGTTTCCGCCCTATGCTCCGACAGGAGTGGCATTTATTGAAAATACGTGTATTGTAGAATTTATAGTTGTATCTGTAATTTTATTTTTACTTGTAATTGTAATTCTATAATTATTATTGGTGTTTTGAAATAAATGTAAAGGAAGAAAAAAAAAAAAAAAATACATACCTAAATAGATATGTACGCATATAAATGTTCTAAAATAATTATTTTAAAATCTAACTTTATGGATCTCGAAAACAAATTACCTTTATGAATATTTGAAGGTGACCAAATATTTTATTTTCAATTTCTCATGAGGTTCAAATTGTAACGGGAAACTTTTTGTTTTGATTTTTTCATTTTTGTTAAAATAAATACATTTTTCTAAATCTTGCAAAGTGCATAGTTGTGGATGGAATGTATGAAATTTTATAAAATGTTTATATATAGATGTATGTATGTATTCAAATTTCTATTTCTACATTCTTTAATCTTTAGAGGTTTTTTGTTGGATTAAGATCAATTGTAATTTTTTTCTAACTGAAAATTTCTAAATTATATAAATTATTAAAATCTTATTTATTATGGCATTGATAACATAAAAAGAATTGTGTTTCTAATTTAAATAGAAACATAGTCAGTTGTTTTTATTGTTTGTAAATAATGAAGAAAGGAAATCTGCATGGCTTACAGCATTAAATGTTTGCCCAACGTCTGTTTTTAAAAAGAGGTATTATAATTAGGTACTTGGAATATTGAAGCTAGGTGTCTGAAATTTTACCAAAAGTAGTTAAGTGTAATGTTTTTGCAAAATTTGGTTGAGCGTTCGAGTGGCTGTTGTACAACTTCTTCTTTAAATGAGCATTACCTAATAAAGCTGGGTGTCTGAAATTTTACCAAAAATAGTTTAGTGTAATGGCCAAAGTTATTTAGTTGGTCTCCTGCAGAGGGTTCGAGTAGCTGCCATACAATTCCTTCTTTTATACGAGCATTACACTACCCATGATAAAGCCCTATGTTTGAAATTTTTCCAAAAGTAATTAACCGGATTATATAATGTTTATATTACGGCCTTACGGGTATCCCAGAGTTGACACATTCTACTCTACTACACTCTTTCTCATTTTTCTTATTCTTATAATTTTTTTCTTTTATTTGGTATCGTATTTTGTAATCATGTTACATGTACTATGTACAGTGAAAAATGATCTAAAAACTAAGTAGGTATAAATTGAGAGAATCAAAATAAAACAAGTAAAGAAACAGTCAGTCAATGCAACCGACTTAGAAATTCCCTACACCTATTTGGTTCAAATTTAATTAAATATCCATAAGTCATTTTAAAACCATAAAAGCTGTTATTAGTTAGATCGTAAGACATAGTTATCCAAATTAACTTTATAATACTAAAAAAATTTTCTAATTACTTTATCTATTCAAAAATATTACAAATTTATCTACCTAAAAATATTAAAAAACAAATTTTTTCAAAGTTACAAAAGTGAAAAATTTGAATTATTAAATTTTGTGGTAAAAAGCTAATCAAAGCTAATATATTTAATAATTCAAATTTTCAAAATTCCAATTATTTTAAATTGTTAGTTTATGTATCTTTTAGAAAAGTTGTAAACGCAAAATATGCAATAAATGTATTTCTAAAATACAATTACAAATTTAGAACTTTTCATATAATTCATTTAAATATAAAAATTAATTTAACATAAAGTACCTTTGAATATAGCTTAAGTATCGTACACAATGTCTTAATTATATATCACTTATGGTAAAAATTCAATAAAATCTAATATATAAAGAAGAAAATTTGTTTGTTTATTTGTTTGTTTGTTTGTTTGTTTGTTTGTTTGTCCAGGATTCACGTGAAAACCACTGGTCCGATTGACACCAAATTTTAGAGGAATAATTTTGGGAGTCCGGGGGGTGACATAGGCTATGTCGCATTTTTATAAGTCAGCAGGTTGCGGCTCCAGAGCCGTTTTAAGCTTTTTCGTTTTTTTGATGTCGAGTCGAAACGGTTTGACCGATTCACTTGAAATTTTGCACGAATGTTCTTCTTATTACACGGAATTAATGGTATAAAACTGGTTGGAATAAATTAACCCCTTTCGGCCCGGCGGGCTTCCAAAAAATTTTGTGTTTCCGATTTGTGTCCAATTTTACAGGGTGGTTTTGCAGTCAAAAAGAGAGGCTGGCACAAATTTTTGTTGGGTTCGGTTAACCCGTTTGGGCACGACGGCCCAAAGAAGCTTTTTCAATGTTTTTGATGTCGAGCTGAAACAGTTTGACCGATTGACTTGAAATTTTGCACAAATGTTCCTCTTAGCAACAGCAATTAGTTGCATAAATTTGGTTGGAATAATTTAACCCATTTCGGCCTCGCGGGCTTCCAAAAAATTTTGTGTTTCCGATTTGTGTCCAATTTTACAAGGTGGTTTCGCAGTCGAAAATAAAGTCTGGGACATATTTTTGTTGAGTTCGGTTAACCCGTTTGGGCACGAGAGTGCAAAGAAGCTTTTTCAATGTTTTTGATCTCGAGTCAAAACTGTTTGACCGATTGACTTGAAATTTTGCACAAATGTTCCTCTTAGCAACCGCATTTAGTTGTATAAATTTGGTTGGAATAAATTAACCCATTTATTTCGTCGTGGAAAATGGCGGACTTTCAAAAAATTTTGTGTTTTCGATTTGTGTCCAATTTTACAGGTTGATTTTGTAGTCTAAAAGAGAGGCTGCAAAAAGTTTTAGTTAAGTTCGATTAACCCATTTTCCACGACGATGATATGAAGTTTTCTATATATTTTATTTTCTTATACGATTAAAAGTATTTTATTGAAAATTTTGTACCAGCATTTTAATTAAAACCCACAGGGTTAATTTGGTTTTGACCTGTTTGTGCGTTTTTAACAAAGATTCAATGAAATTTTCAGTTTTCTTCAAAATTCAATTTGTTATAAATAATGCTTAAATACATAGTATTTTAAAACAGTTTTTCCAAAACATAAGCCTACATTTCTCTCATAAAATCATAAAAAAACGAGGAAGAGCGTATTACAACTTTCAGGTGAGTACTAAACAAAATATAAGTTGAAAAGCGAATTTTTAAACCTTTTCTAAACCATCGCCTATATTTTATTCAAGCGTTGGCAATTCAAGAAAATCCCCTTTTGATCTATAGTCATTTTAATTCAGTTAACTTTATTCGTCGGAAACCCACCATCCTCAACTCTATCGTCAAGGAGCACCAAATTGTCAAGAAGCACAACGTATAGAAAAATTAGAGATAATCGTTCAAACTGTTTTGCAAACTGTTTTTTAAAGTTTTTGTTTCGCAATCGATTAAAAGAACTCGACAAACCTTTTTTTTAAGTATTCCCCTAATTCAAAGAAGTTGTACCTACTTTCAAAAATTGGACGTAATTTACTTGCAAATTTTTTTTTGAACAATCGTCGGCAGGGGTTAACAACTTTCAAGTCTGTTAGTAAATTGAACTTCATTTTCAAAGAAAAACACATATACGAAATTTGAAGTTAATCTGTTAAATCATTTCTAATATATAGCAAAGCAACGAAAAAACCTATAAAAAGCTGTTGGGCCACGATGGGTTAACGGAACTCCACAAATATTTTTTAGGATTTTTTAATAGGCAAAGTAGTATCTCAAAAAATTGGCTGAAACTTGCTTTTTTACAATTTTCAAGCTTCCGGGCAACGCCGGGTAAATCTGCTAGTATATAATATAATAAAAATTATAAAAAAAGAATTTAATCGTTTATTAAGAAAATATTTTATTTTTAATTTATAAAATCTTATACAAAATATGTTTTATGTTAAAACCCTTAGCCTTTTAAAACTATAAAAGTGTTAGATAAAAGCGGCAATAGGAAAGAACCATCGTGTATCGAATTTAAAGTATCTATCTTCATGAATTTTGAAGATAAGCGGAATTAAATGAATTTTAATTTTAGAATTTCTTAGGAGGCACCTGAATCACCACTACAATTAGGTCTAAATTTCGGGGACACATAGGAAATAGGTAATATATTAGATAGATTAGCAAAATTTTAATTTAGGATGCTACTAAATTTTTTCAAGTTGCTATCTTTATTAATTTTGAAAATATGCATTAAGGTCTTCGGAAATCTGTGGCTGGCCCCCGACTCACTACTCCAATGGGGCCCAAATTTCAAGGTCACTAAGGAAATAGGAAGGGACACTGTGATACCTAATTTGGAGGTTCTATCTTCATTGGTTTTGTAATTATGCTCGTTTGGCTTAAACTCGATCAAAAAGTTTTAGGTTCCAAACCCATGGTCCAATCTCGACCGTACGCAATCCCCGCCGTAGTTTCATTACTGGTAACCTATAGTTAAAACTTCATCAAGATAGCTCCATTATTTTCTAAGTTATCGTGACTACTGGCGGACGGACGGACATGGCTATATCGACTCAGGAGGTCCCGCTGATCACAAATATATATACTTTTCCATATTTAGCTCGCTCGCTTAGGTTACAAACACCATACCAAAGTTATTATACCCCTTTACCTATTCTATAGGTGTATGTTATAAAAATAAAGGGTATAAAATAGAAATAAAAACTATATTATTAAGTTAAAGTATCAATACTTACAATACATTTACAATATGTGAAAAGTTTTGAGAGAATTTGAAAAAATATGCGAATAAAATTTCATACAAATTTTTAACATGAAAATGTTTATCTATATATAATTCTTAATCAATGGTAATATATAATTAAGAAATTGTGTACGATACTTAAGTTGTATTCAAAGATATTTCCTGCATGTATGTAAAATTTAGTGTTTTAATTTTTATTATATCATATATTTTATTGAACTATTACCAAAGGTAATATATAATTAAGAAATTGTGTACGATACTTAAGTTGTATTCAAAGATATTTCCTGCATGTATGTAAAATTTAGTGTTTTAATTTTTATTAAATCATATATTTTATTGAACTATTACCATAGGTAATATATAATTAAGACATTGTGTACGATACATAAGCTATATTCAAAGGTACTTGATGCATGTATATAAGATTTATTTTTATATTTAAATAAATTATATAAAAAGTTCCAAATTTGAAATTGTATTTTAGAGGTACACTTATTTCATATTTTGCGTTTATAAGCTTTTCTAATAGGTACATAAACTAACATTTTAAAATAATTTGAATTATTAAATATATTAATGCTTTGATTAGCTTTTGATAACAAAATTTAATAATTCAAATTTTATCACTTTTGTAATTGGGTTGGAATAAATGTATTTTCATTTATTTCCGGTGTTTTTGTTTTTTAATATTTTTAAATAGATAAATTTCTAAGAACTTGTAATATTTTTGATTAGACACCCTTGTGCCGCTGTAATTGAATTTCATAGCCGCTGTAATATTAATCATCAGGTTAATACAACAGCAAAAAATTTCACTATCAGTGAGCTAAATAATGATTTAACAAAAATTCATAAATGGGGCGGATGTAATCGTGTTCAGTTTAACACGAAGAAAACCCAATGTCTCATCTCGCGAAAAATAGCAACTTCTATACCCAACCTGATTTTTCACGGAGAAGATTTGCAGCACTCAACGGATTTAACATTTTGGCCATCGAGTTAAACCAAAAATTTACCTGGTCAAATCACATTTTTTTTTGTAGCTAAAGATGCAGTAAGATGTTTGGGCTTTTTGTATAGCTGTAAAACTTACTTTTTGCCACTTGATCTTCTTAATATATATTAGACAAACAAAAACATATTTTAGACTAAAAATTGAGGATAATTCATATATTTGAGCTGGCGTTGGGGTATCTTGATAGAGTGCAAAACAAAGCTATTCGTCTTATAAATGATCCTCATGTTAGCTCAACGCTCACTCCACTTAGCTATCGGTGCACAGTCTGGTCCCTTACCCTGTTCTATAGATATCTAGTGGGGACGAACACCTGTTCTAAAAAAATAAAACATCCCATCCCTACTGCGTCGAATTGTTAAGATGGCATAATACGACTTATGGAAATTCGTTTGTTATGTGAATGTCGAGACTATGGAACCATATTCCGTCCAATGTGTTCCCTAAAGCTGATAGTTCGTATTTGAACGACTTAATTAAATTTAAGAACAATATTAACATCTTTCTCTTTTATATCCGTCCAACTTTTCTTTTAAGTATAATGAGTTTTTCTGAATATTCTACTATACTACTAATTAATTTTTTTTTCCTTGTTGTGCTGTTACTAATACTGAAAGTATGCCAAGGACTGCATATTGGCAAAACCGAACCATGAGTTCGGCTTCTGGAATTTTTGAAAGGTAAGGGCAAACGAAATCCAAAAAACAAGATAACTTAAAACTAATGGCGCTATATTGATGAAATTTAAACTCTTTGTCCCTACCAATGAAAGTACCACGGGGTTGGTTGAGATCTGTCCTTGAAATTTTATTCCCAAATTTGGGAATAATTGAGCTAGGGGTTTGGATACCATCCCCACTACTCCCAAGACCTTAAGCATATCTTCAAAATTAATAAAGATAGGAATTTGAAATAAATATTTGACCTTTCAATTTGGAATAGTTATGTTCTTTCTTATTTCCTTCGTGTCCCGAAATTTAGACTTAACTGGTGGTGGTTCAGCTACGTTCTAAGACCTCCCAACATTTAAAAACATATAATTATCATCGAAATTAATAAAAATAGGATTTTATAATAAAGATTAAACCTTCAAATTTGGTAAAAAGGTTTTCTTTCCTCGAACTGCACCTCCCAAGGTCTAATAAACATATCTTCAAAATTAACAACAAGTAAAGAAACAATCAGTCGGTAAAAATTTAATGAGATATCCATACGTCATTTTAACACCATAAAAGCTGTTATTTTAAAACATTTTCTAATTACACTATCTATTAAAAAATATTACAAATTCTTACTAATTTATCTATTTAAAAATATTAAAAAACAAAAAAACTTGAAATAAATGAAAATATATTTATACCAATTAAATTACAAAAATGAAAAAATTTGAATTATTAAATTTTGTGATAAAAAGCTAATCAAAGCATAATATATTTAATAATTCATATTTTTCAAAATTGCAATTATTTTAACTGGTTAGCTTATGTACCTATTAGAAAAGCTTATAAACGGAAAATATGCAATAAATGTATTTCTTAAATACAATTTCAAATTTAGACCTTTTCATATAATGCATTTAAATATAAAAATAAATTTTACATAAATGCATCAAGTACCTTTGAATATAGCTTATGTATCGTTCACAATGTCTTAATTATATATAACCTATGATAATAATTCAATAAAATATATGATATAATAAAAATTAAACAAGTGATGAAAAAAACCAAGGGTTTTTAAAAAAGCACATTTTCATAATAATATAGTGTTTCATACTGAGTATTTGATCGGAATATAATATTGAAGCTTCAATGTTAATGTTTAATTTATTAAATATATACGTTGGTGACTAAGTTACTATTTACTTATAAAAACCGTAATTTTTTCAATTTTTAATTTCTAATAGCCCCTCCATGGGGAAGGTTGCCCTATTTTTCATAGATCTAATCCTCACTACTCCTCTTCTCCCAACTTTTTTAGGTTCAAGGAATTAAATTGTGAATTCTAGCAAAATTTGAAATTTTATTTAGAATTTTACTATATAAGCAAAAATGGTTAAAACTGACAGACACTCTCTTCAATTTAAAGAACCGCTTGTTAATTTAAGAAAATCTTTTAACATATGTTAAAGTATAATGTTGGACCTAAAAAGTTTGTATATTAACAAAAAAAAATTTGAACAGGTATTCAAGTTACAGGTGTTTAAAAATAGCAAAATTTCAATTTTCGAGCTCTTATAGCTGCTGCACACGACTCCTACTAATTTCTGAAGTTCTAACTTCTCCCAAAATTTTAAGACCCCAGCTGGAACCGTTTAACAGATATGTGGGGCCAAAAATTTTGCAAAAATTGAGTTTTGCACAGTGGTAAATTTTAGTACCGTATGGCAACCCTGTTCACTTTAGTGATATATTTTTGTAAAGCCTAAGAAAGCAGCTCTCTTTTACCGTTTTTAGATTGAAAATAAACCTAACAGAACTCTTGTTATATCAATTTAAATATAGGGCTTTTTTGGAATTTGCGGGGGCTGTAGCTTCGTCACCCTTCAAAATTAAGAAAAACCTTTGACACATGTTGAAATATATTTTAAGAGCTTTCAATTTTGTAAATCACAAAAAAAAAATTTAAACAGGTCTTCAAGTTACAGGTGTTTAAAAATAGCAAAATTTCAATTTTTGAGCCCTTGTAGCTGCAAAACAGGGGACGTGACAAAAAAAATTTGTTAACCGACTTCTACTTATTTCTAAAGATCTAACTACTCCCAAAATTTCAAGACACTAGCTTCGCCCGTATAGAAGATATGTGTAGCCAAAAATTTTGCAAAAATTGAGTTTTGCATAATGGTAAATTTTAGTACCGTATGGCAACCCTAAACGTTTGTCTTTTAAAAATTAATAAAGTCTTTAAAACCAGCTATCTTTTGCCGTTTTCAGACTGAAAATACACCTAATAGAACTCTTCTTATAACAATTTGAATATAGGGCTTTTCCCAACTTTGGAGGGCTGCAGCTCCGTAACGGGTGGGGCTACAGAAAAAAATTCTTCTACGAAATTCTTTTTTTTGTAATACCTACTTGTGGTTAAAATTTCTTTTCTCTATTTCAAACGATGTAAAAGTTTTTGTAAACATACGGACAGACAGACAGACAGACAGACAGACAGACAGACAGACGGACGGACAGAGTGAAACTATATAGGCACATTTTTACAAAATTTTTTGAAAATGTGCTAAAAAAGAAATGTAATCGTTTATTATCGAACTCATTGTCCGAAATCGCCCAGAACCAATTCCCATGGTACTTTCATGGGAAAGTTTAAATTTCATCAAAAACTAGAGTTTAAATTTCATCAAAATAGCGGCATTATTTTTGAGTTATGGTGTATTTAAGATATATCTTCGATAGTCCTTGAAGTTTTCAAAGGGTCCAGAACCCGCACTCATGGTACGATTTTGCCAATATGCAGTCCCCGTCATACTTTCAATACTAGTTAACTCTTGTACACAATTGGAACGTTCTATCTTAATTTTAAGTTACTATTTTTATTAATTTCGATGATAAGCTTTTAAACCTTTGAGGGTCTAAGAGAGGTACTGAACCACCACTCCAATTGATCAGAAATTAGGGGGACAAGCAGGAAATAGTAAAGAACACCCATGTGCCAAATTTGAAGCTTCTACATTTGTTTCAAGTTACTATCTTTATTAATTTCGAAAATATTCTTTAAAATCTTCGGAATTGAGTGGCTGGTCCCCGACCCGCTACTCCAATTGGACTCAAATTTCAAGGACACTAAGGAAATCGAAAGCGACACCCTGATACCAAATTTGGAGGTTCTATCTTCATTAATTTCGGAATTATGCTAGTTTGGCCTAAATTCGATCAAAAAGTTCTTAGTTCCGAAACCATTGTGTAATCCTTATTGTACGCATTCGCCGCCATAGTTTCATTACCAATAACCTACAGCACAAAAATCATGAAGATAACGTCATTATTTGATGAGTTATCGTTATTTTTTATATATGTTCGTTAGTCCTGAAACCGATTAAAAGGTCCAGAATCCGAACCCATGGGCTGATTTCGCCCATATGCAGTCCGCGCTGTACTTTAAATACTAGTTAACCCTTGTACACAATTGGAACGTTCTATCTTAATTTTAAGCTACTATTTTTAGTAATTTTGATTATATGCTTTTAAAACTTGGGAGGTTTAAAAGGGATACTGAACCGCCACTCCAATTCATCCCAAATTAGGGGGGGACGCAAGAAATAGTATAGGACACCCTTGTGCCAAATTTGAAGCTTCTACATTTTTTCAAGTTGCTATCTTTATTAATTTTAAAGACATGCTTTAAGGTCGTCGGAAATGTGTGGCTGTCCTCTGACCCACTACTCCAATGGGGCCCGAATTTCAAGGACATTAAGGAAATATGAAGGGACACCCTGATAACAAATTTGGAGGTTCTATCTTAATTGGTTTCGGAATTATGCTCGCCTAAATTCGATTAAAAAGTTCTAGGTTCCAAACCCATGGTCCAATCCCGAACGTACGCAATCCCCAACAAGCATAAGAAAGATGATCGCCTTTGTTTCAGATGAAAGATTTAGCAAGCATAACTTCAAAATTAATTTAGATAGAAATCTGAAATCTGGAGCACGAATGTTCTTAATTTTTTTACTTAGTTTATATTCTTTTTAATTTGTATCCACTTGACTCAATTAATGTTTTTTATGTAAGTATTCTCTAAATTGACAATTAGTCAAAAGGGTTTGCTAAATTTGCCATTACGTTTGTGACGCAGAGAAGTAGGGCGGGTAGATATAGACTCAAGTGTATGGATCGGATCAGATGGAAAAATAAATAAATTAAGCTATCTATGTACGTCCGACATCACGAAGGTTATCTAATTAATAATATAATTCAATAAATATAGGAGCTAGGATTTTGAAATTTTCACAAATTCGTTTTTATGCAATAACCGCCATCGCTATTTAAATCTAGCCATTTTGGTTCACGGGTTCGAGTAGCCATATAACTGCTCCTTTTATATGAGCATTGCACTACACCAAATGAAGGTGGGTGTCTGAAATTTTGCCAAAAATAGTTTAGTGTAATGGCCAAAGTTACTGCAAAATTTGGTTGGTCTACTGCTGAGGGTCCTAGTAGCTGCCCTACAACTTCTTCTTTTATATGAGCATTACACTACACCAAATGAAGAAAGGTGTTTGCAATTTTGCCAAAAATAGTTTAGTGTAATGGCCAAAGTTGCTGCAAAGTTTGGTTGGTCTATGCAACGAGTAGCTGCCATACAACTCCTTTTTTTATATGAGTATTAATCTACCCCTAATAAAGCTGAATGTTTAAAATTTTGCCAAAAGTAATTAACCAGATAATATAATGTATAAGTTAAATTCTTTAAATGTTCTTAATGTTCACAATTTTATTTTGAAAGTTTTTTGAAAAATAATTTTAAATAAAAAACTTGACTTTATTTTCCTTTAAGACTAGTTTTTCCAACTTTTTTATTTGACGAACCGAATTAATCTGATTTTACAATATTTTAATTTTAATAACTCTGCTTGCATTTATGCTGACTCACGTGTTCATTCCGCGGGATTTCAAAGCGTTTGAAAATGTGTTGCAATTAGTTTCCAATAAAATTAATGTGTTGGCCAAATTTCGAAATTGATATTTGATATCTGTTTTTTATTTCGAAATTATATTAAATTAAGTTAATGGTTATTAACTCTTCCCCTCTTAAGACCAAATGTCCCCATTTAGCTGTTGGTGATAAGCTTTCTTCCCGGAACACATGGTTTTGTTTACATGGCTGTCTTTAAAAGAACTGCTGCTACTGTTGTCACTGCGATTCGTTTTGGTTCTTGATAAATAACTGCGGTGGTTGATTCTTGTAAATTTTTCTCACTGTCGATTTTCGCCTTTGTTTCAGATGCATTATTAATGATTAATTTAGTCCTTCTTCTCTGTGTTGTAATATGGTAAGAGATAACCAATATTATGACTATTGCTATTGGTCCGTAGTTTACTATAATTTCGATGACTCTATCAAAATTGTCAGCCTTCAATATTTCTATCTCTTTCGTGTTTTTTATGTGAATCTCTTCAAGTAGTTCCAATGATAATTGCTGATGCAGTTCGTTTTTCGTAAAGTGTGGTTGCAGAATTACTGGCCATACTTTTGCAACAGAGACTTTTTTTGAAGTGAAGATTTGGTTGTTAATCTGTATAGTAGCATTACGAAATTTTATGATATAAGTTCCATCTAGCTTTTGAAGTTCTTTGTTAATTAATATTGTACCATTGAACTGATTTAATAGGAGTATTCCGCTGTCTATTTCCTCTACTGTTGGGATGTGATGATTATTTACCAGATCGCATGTCTAATGTTTTCCTTGAAGTAAGTTTTTAATGCAAGTAGAACTTTTTTTATTTACAATATTGTGTCTTTTACAAATTGATACATGATTTAATTTATTACAACAATTTTTTATTCCATACATTCAACTTTATTTGACAATTTTTTTCATAAACAATTTTTACAATAGCATTATTTATTTTCACAGGTTTAATTTTTAATTTTTTATAAATATTTTTATTTGTTACCGGTATTTCTAAAAGATAGAATAAGCAAGTACCATTAATAAAATATTGATAAAATATTTACTAAAATGGGATTAGCTATACCGTTTTTTACCCAATGTATGGCATATTTGATTTTTTAGAACATCTTGGTTTCCTAAATTATTTTCTATTTTTATATTTTGTAGTATTTGGTTTGTTATGTGGTTGATATTGTTGATTCTGTCGTTAAAGACCTTATTAATTATGGTTTGTTTGTTGTTATTTTCAAGTAAGTTTTGTATCTTCCTTTTGATCATGACAAAGTCATCATGATCTGGTGAGCCTGCTATCCATTTCCACGTACTACCGAGAAAATCAAGAGATCTTCTTAGCCAAACTGGTTTGAATTCATCCAAAAATTCGTGTATTTGTAGAATCTCATGATGTAAGTATGTATACCATGGTTGAGTTCTTGTAGTTTCATCTGAGAGGACTGATTTAAATTGTTCCATCGCATTTTGAAGGGAAGTTGAATCCGTTACATGTATTAGCCTGTGTTTTTCTTCCTCTATTTTGGCCTCTCCAAGTTCGATAGTAATTATGTAGGACCCTGTGTGATCGAGTAATTGAACTTCTGCCAAGCATTTACTCGCCACAAAGCTAAAATGAGGAGTTAAAATATAAAATACGAGAAGAGTGAGAAAAATTTGTTAAAAGTGAAAGGAAAAGAAAAGACAATAGGAAAATAAAAATTAATACAAAGAAAAATTGTTAACTAGCATTACAATTAAGGTTTTAGATTTGATTTATGAACAACTCTTCCTGATTGAGTAAGAATTGTTGTTCTTTTTTTTTTTTCTTTGATTCTTTTGAGTTCAAATGGTTTTCTGTTGGTAACAGAGTGAATAGAGAAATTGTACTCGTTCACCGCTCTTTGCAGTAGTTCTTCGAAATTCTTATATTCTTTCTCTACTCTTAAGCAACGTATAATTATAATATAATGTCGAGTGAAACCTTTCCACCCGACCATTTACTTCACCCTTGTATGATGGTACAGTATAGACTTTTATCTTCATTTCGTCCTCCATCATGGCCTTAATTGAAGCAGAGTTAAGAGACATTTCGTTGTCAATGACCACGTATTCAGGTATGCCATAATATAACAATACGTCTCTTAATGCTAGTCTAATATCTTCGGTTGATCTACTTTTTATGGCTCTTATCTGGGCGAACTTGGTAAGTTTATCTAATGCGGTGATGGAAAGTTTTGACTCTGTTGAGTAGATATCTATATTTAAAGTGTGCCCTGTGTAGTTCAGTATTGGAGTGTTCAATATTTCTTGTCTATTGGGGTGACGGTCGTATTTATTCTCTTAACCAATTGAGCAGCTTTTTACTAAGTTATTTATTTTCCTAGACATTTTTGGGAAATAGTATTTCTCAATAATTTGTTTTTGTTTTCTATTGCATTTCGATGGGCACGTCTATGAGTTGTAATGATGATTTCTTCCTGTTCCAGTTCGTTTACAATGTCCTTGACTATAATTCGCGAGAATCTAATTTTATAAATTCTAAAATGTGTTCCATAAACTGGTTGAATTTTCCCTATAATACTTTCTTCTGTTTTAATAACGTTTAATATATTTGGATTTAAATGCTTTTTTAAAATGTCTACTAAATCTTTCTCTGAAAATTGTATTTTAGTTATTAAGTGTCTGTTGTAGCTCGGAAATGGATTTATTAATTTGTAATCTTCTTTATTATTGAATTCCAAAATTATTTGTTTACAATATGCATTGATAGGTGTCTCAACGAATTGTATGTAGTCATGAGAAGGGCTTTCTGCGCTATGCTCGGCGCTAAATAAAGTATTTACTTGCGATTGTGGTACAAGTCTGGATAACGTATTTGACACCACGTTAGTGTAACCTGACTTATATCTCAACTCGTGGTTAAATTCTTCTATTATCGCCTTCCATCTTTTCATTTTACTATTATAATATATAAATGAATTTTTGTTAATTAAGGCGCATGTATCTAGTTGATGATCAATAAAAATCACTACTTTTCTTGCTCCATAAAAATAATTTCTTAAAGAAGTTAGTGCCCAAACAATGGCTAATAGTTCTTTTTCGTTCATTGCATATGCCTCTTCGGTTTTAGATAATGTCCTGGATAAAAAATAATAGGTTTTTTGCCTTGGGACAGCACTGATCCAATTGCATAATTAGAGGTGTCCGTTGTTACCTCGAAGTCATTCTCAAAGTTTGGGTAACTTAAAATTACTTCCTCGGAAATGAGAGCGTGTTTCAGCTTAAGGAACGATTCTTTTGCTTCCCCATCTAGGATTATTGGTGTATTTCGTGACTGAGATTTGGACACACGTCCACCCTCCCGTCTTAAAATGGATGTCAGGGGTTTTGCGATTTTTACATAATCACAGATAAATCTTCTGTAATATCCTGACATTCCTAAAAAGGATCTAAGTTATTTTAAATTTTTTTTTAACGGCATTTCACACATAGTTTGGACCTTTTTTGTGTTTGTTTTTATCCCTTCTCCTGTAACAATAAATCCCAAAAACTCTACCTCCTTTTTGAGAAATTCGCACATATCCAATTGTACTTTCATGTTCGCGTTTTCTAACGCTTTAAATACGTCCTTCAAATTCTTAAAGTGTTATTCATAATTTTCGCCCAGTATGATTATGTCATCAATGTGAACATAACATTTATTTCCGATGTGTTGTCTTAGAATGTTATCAAGAGCCCTTTGGAACTGCGATGGTGCGTTTTTCAATCCGAAAGGGAGTCTGGTAAACTCATACTTCCCGTTATTGATAGAAAGCTGTTTTTTCTATGTCGTTTTCTTTAAGAGGTACTTGGTGGAATCCACTCTTTAGGTCAATAACTGAAAATACTTTACTTTTGCCAATACTTCAGCTATCTCGGGTATGGGGTATTTATCTGGTATCGTGATTTTATTAATTTTTCTGTAGTCTCTGACCATCCGGTACTTCTTCTTCCCTGACGCATTTTCCGGTACTACCCATACCGGCGTGTTGTAAGGCGATCTAGATGGTCTTTAGTGGTATAAGTAAGTTTTTCGCCAGGATCTGCGAATAAGTTATTATATTTTTCCACGATATAGTTACTTTTTTGTTTCTGTAATGTACTAAGGTAAGTAATGCGAAGTTCTATTTTATTGACAGACTCTGAGGCATGTTGTTTTATTGGAATCCTTATGTTTTTTCCTACTTCTAGGTAGTTCTCCATTGCGTTAGTATAAATTATTGCATCTAATTCTTTCATAATATCGTTTCCTATAATACCATCAAATAATATTTGGTTTATTAAGATACAGATTTTTAATTTTTGTAACTTAGGGTTTAAAATGTTTATAAAGGCATGATGTGTAACAGCAATGTTTCCTCTAATTGACCTTGCTTCGAAAATTTCTTCATTTGGAATTGGGTTTTCTATTAATCGAGGGTGTATATAGTTTTTATTTTCCACGTTGTATGCGCAATATAGAGGAGCGAGAAGGTCTTTAATCTAAAAAATTATTATTGTTGTTTTGGTTGGAGTTGTTAAAGTTTTTGTTATGACTGCAAGAACATTGGTCGCATTTTTTCCTTGTATCCTGTCTAAGTTGACTTTCATTTTCTTTTTTATTGGATTTAATGTAGTTAATCCTTTGGGTTTTTTGCTATAGTAATTCTAATTTGGATTTGGTCTTTTATTATTATTAAAATTTTTTATTTGGGTATAATTAGGTCTGTAACGGTGCTGATATTGTTGGGATGCCGGTTCCACTTTAGTGTGAATTAGTTGATATTTCATTTTGAGGTATATCCTGATTTTGTGCCCAAGCAGTTTGTTGCGGCTTTGGATAGAAGCGTTGTTGAGGATTTGGATAAAAACGTTGTTGTTGATTTGGAAAATAACGTTGTTGTTCATTTTGTTGGTAAAAATTGTTTCTCTAGTGGTTTTGATTATAGGGATTCCTATTTGATTAGTAGGGTTGATAAGTATTATTTCTTGTTGGATTATGTTTATAATAGGTACTTCTAGGATATTTTTGCTGATTTGGATTATTTCTTGGAACTGCCGTGAGTGAATTTACTGTTTGCTTGTTGTTATAGTTTGTGTTGTTTTGGGTTTCTTTTTCATGTTTTCAATTCTTAAACTTATGTGCAATGCTTTCGGCAAACTCTGTGGTTCTCTAATTTCCAGTAATTCGCCAAAAATAAAACAAAGAAAAAAAAAACTTTATTGCTATATTGCGAAGCAAAAAATAATAAAATGATCGTTAGCGATGACCTTTTTTTTTTTTTGGTAGTTGTGAAAAATATATTAATATGTGTAAATTAAAGTGTTTCTTCTCCATTGTAATAGATAATCTTTGGTTTTAATTAATTTTAAAAGTGAATTTGGGATAATATAATTGAATAAGATAGACTAGAAATGAGCAGTGTTAAAAGTAAAGGTAAGTTTAAAATATTGTTTTAAATTTATTTTATTGTTTAAAATATATATGTCTAATAAATTGAAATGACAGTTTAAACAATTGAAATTTTGTCAGATGGAGAAGATGTTTATGAATTATCATAAAGATAGTAACTTGAAACAAATGTAGAAGCTTCAAATTTGGCACATAGGTGTTCTTTACTATTTCCTGCGTGTCCCCCTAATTTTGGATCAATCGTATTGGCGGTTCAGTACCACTCTTACACCTCCCAAGTTTTAAAAGCTTATTATCGAAATTAATAAAAATAGTAGCTTAAAATTAAGATAGGAACGAAATTAGGATAATAACGTTCCAATTGTGTACAAGGGTTAAATAGTATTGAAAGAATTACGGGGACTGCATATGGACAAATTGTACCATTGTTTCGGGTTCTGGAACCTCTGAAAAGTTCAAGGGTTAACAAACATATATTTTAAAAACAGAATAACTCAAAAAATAAAACCGCTATTTTGACGAAATTTAAACTCCAGTGGACTAATAAAGAAAGTACCATGGGAATTGGTTCTGGTCGAGCTCGGACAGTAAGTTCGGATTCTAGAAGCTTTTAAATATGATACACGAGGGTTCTTTCCTATTTCCGTATTTTATTTAGGTAAGAGGTTAGTAAAGAGTATTTAGGTTAGGTAAGAGATAACCAATATTATGACTATTGCTATTGGTCCGTAGTTTACTATAATTTCGATGACTCTATCAAAATTGTCAGCCTTCAATATTTCTATCTCTTTCGTGTTTTTTATGTGAATCTCTTCAAGTAGTTCCAATGATAATTGCTGATGCAGTTCGTTTTTCGTAAAGTGTGGTTGCAGAATTACTGGCCATACTTTTGCAACAGAGACTTTTTTTGAAGTGAAGATTTGGTTGTTAATCTGTATAGTAGCATTACGAAATTTTATGATATAAGTTCCATCTAGCTTTTGAAGTTCTTTGTTAATTAATATTGTACCATTGAACTGATTTAATAGGAGTATTCCGCTGTCTATTTCCTCTACTGTTGGGATGTGATGATTATTTACCAGATCGCATGTCTAATGTTTTCCTTGAAGTAAGTTTTTAATGCAAGTAGAACTTTTTTTATTTACAATATTGTGTCTTTTACAAATTGATACATGATTTAATTTATTACAACAATTTTTTATTCCATACATTCAACTTTATTTGACAATTTTTTTCATAAACAATTTTTACAATAGCATTATTTATTTTCACAGGTTTAATTTTTAATTTTTTATAAATATTTTTATTTGTTACCGGTATTTCTAAAAGATAGAATAAGCAAGTACCATTAATAAAATATTGATAAAATATTTACTAAAATGGGATTAGCTATACCGTTTTTTACCCAATGTATGGCATATTTGATTTTTTAGAACATCTTGGTTTCCTAAATTATTTTCTATTTTTATATTTTGTAGTATTTGGTTTGTTATGTGGTTGATATTGTTGATTCTGTCGTTAAAGACCTTATTAATTATGGTTTGTTTGTTGTTATTTTCAAGTAAGTTTTGTATCTTCCTTTTGATCATGACAAAGTCATCATGATCTGGTGAGCCTGCTATCCATTTCCACGTACTACCGAGAAAATCAAGAGATCTTCTTAGCCAAACTGGTTTGAATTCATCCAAAAATTCGTGTATTTGTAGAATCTCGTGATGTAAGTATGTATACCATGGTTGAGTTCTTGTAGTTTCATCTGAGAGGACTGATTTAAATTGTTCCATCGCATTTTGAAGGGAAGTTGAATCCGTTACATGTATTAGCCTGTGTTTTTCTTCCTCTATTTTGGCCTCTCCAAGTTCGATAGTAATTATGTAGGACCCTGTGTGATCGAGTAATTGAACTTCTGCCAAGCATTTACTCGCCACAAAGCTAAAATGAGGAGTTAAAATATAAAATACGAGAAGAGTGAGAAAAATTTGTTAAAAATGAAAGGAAAAGAAAAGACAATAGGAAAATAAAAATTAATACAAAGAAAAATTGTTAACTAGCATTACAATTAAGGTTTTAGATTTGATTTATGAACAACTCTTCCTGATTGAGTAAGAATTGTTGTTCTTTTTTTTTTTTCTTTGATTCTTTTGAGTTCAAATGGTTTTCTGTTGGTAACAGAGTGAATAGAGAAATTGTACTCGTTCACCGCTCTTTGCAGTAGTTCTTCGAAATTCTTATATTCTTTCTCTACTCTTAAGCAACGTATAATTATAATATAATGTCGAGTGAAACCTTTCCACCCGACCATTTACTTCACCCTTGTATGATGGTACAGTATAGACTTTTATCTTCATTTCGTCCTCCATCATGGCCTTAATTGAAGCAGAGTTAAGAGACATTTCGTTGTCAATGACCACGTATTCAGGTATGCCATAATATAACAATACGTCTCTTAATGCTAGTCTAATATCTTCGGTTGATCTACTTTTTATGGCTCTTATCTGGGCGAACTTGGTAAGTTTATCTAATGCGGTGATGGAAAGTTTTGACTCTGTTGAGTAGATATCTATATTTAAAGTGTGCCCTGTGTAGTTCAGTATTGGAGTGTTCAATATTTCTTGTCTATTGGGGTGACGGTCGTATTTATTCTCTTAACCAATTGAGCAGCTTTTTACTAAGTTATTTATTTTCCTAGACATTTTTGGGAAATAGTATTTCTCAATAATTTGTTTTTGTTTTCTATTGCATTTCGATGGGCACGTCTATGAGTTGTAATGATGATTTCTTCCTGTTCCAGTTCGTTTACAATGTCCTTGACTATAATTCGCGAGAATCTAATTTTATAAATTCTAAAATGTGTTCCATAAACTGGTTGAATTTTCCCTATAATACTTTCTTCTGTTTTAATAACGTTTAATATATTTGGATTTAAATGCTTTTTTAAAATGTCTACTAAATCTTTCTCTGAAAATTGTATTTTAGTTATTAAGTGTCTGTTGTAGCTCGGAAATGGATTTATTAATTTGTAATCTTCTTTATTATTGAATTCCAAAATTATTTGTTTACAATATGCATTGATAGGTGTCTCAACGAATTGTATGTAGTCATGAGAAGGGCTTTCTGCGCTATGCTCGGCGCTAAATAAAGTATTTACTTGCGATTGTGGTACAAGTCTGGATAACGTATTTGGCACCACGTTAGTGTAACCTGACTTATATCTCAACTCGTGGTTAAATTCTTCTATTATCGCCTTCCATCTTTTCATTTTACTATTATAATATATAAATGAATTTTTGTTAATTAAGGCGCATGTATCTAGTTGATGATCAATAAAAATCACTACTTTTCTTGCTCCATAAAAATAATTTCTTAAAGAAGTTAGTGCCCAAACAATGGCTAATAGTTCTTTTTCGTTCATTGCATATGCCTCTTCGGTTTTAGATAATGTCCTGGATAAAAAATAATAGGTTTTTTGCCTTGGGACAGCACTGATCCAATTGCATAATTAGAGGTGTCCGTTGTTACCTCGAAGTCATTCTCAAAGTTTGGGTAACTTAAAATTACTTCCTCGGAAATGAGAGCGTGTTTCAGCTTAAGGAACGATTCTTTTGCTTCCCCATCTAGGATTATTGGTGTATTTCGTGACTGAGATTTGGACACACGTCCACCCTCCCGTCTTAAAATGGATGTCAGGGGTTTTGCGATTTTTACATAATCACAGATAAATCTTCTGTAATATCCTGACATTCCTAAAAAGGATCTAAGTTATTTTAAATTTTTTTTTAACGGCATTTCACACATAGTTTGGACCTTTTTTGTGTTTGTTTTTATCCCTTCTCCTGTAACAATAAATCCCAAAAACTCTACCTCCTTTTTGAGAAATTCGCACATATCCAATTGTACTTTCATGTTCGCGTTTTCTAACGCTTTAAATACGTCCTTCAAATTCTTAAAGTGTTATTCATAATTTTCGCCCAGTATGATTATGTCATCAATGTGAACATAACATTTATTTCCGATGTGTTGTCTTAGAATGTTATCAAGAGCCCTTTGGAACTGCGATGGTGCGTTTTTCAATCCGAAAGGGAGTCTGGTAAACTCATACTTCCCGTTATTGATAGAAAGCTGTTTTTTCTATGTCGTTTTCTTTAAGAGGTACTTGGTGGAATCCACTCTTTAGGTCAATAACTGAAAATACTTTACTTTTGCCAATACTTCAGCTATCTCGGGTATGGGGTATTTATCTGGTATCGTGATTTTATTAATTTTTCTGTAGTCTCTGACCATCCGGTACTTCTTCTTCCCTGACGCATTTTCCGGTACTACCCATACCGGCGTGTTGTAAGGCGATCTAGATGGTCTTTAGTGGTATAAGTAAGTTTTTCGCCAGGATCTGCGAATAAGTTATTATATTTTTCCACGATATAGTTACTTTTTTGTTTCTGTAATGTACTAAGGTAAGTAATGCGAAGTTCTATTTTATTGACAGACTCTGAGGCATGTTGTTTTATTGGAATCCTTATGTTTTTTCCTACTTCTAGGTAGTTCTCCATTGCGTTAGTATAAATTATTGCATCTAATTCTTTCATAATATCGTTTCCTATAATACCATCAAATAATATTTGGTTTATTAAGATACAGATTTTTAATTTTTGTAACTTAGGGTTTAAAATGTTTATAAAGGCATGATGTGTAACAGCAATGTTTCCTCTAATTGACCTTGCTTCGAAAATTTCTTCATTTGGAATTGGGTTTTCTATTAATCGAGGGTGTATATAGTTTTTATTTTCCACGTTGTATGCGCAATATAGAGGAGCGAGAAGGTCTTTAATCTAAAAAATTATTATTGTTGTTTTGGTTGGAGTTGTTAAAGTTTTTGTTATGACTGCAAGAACATTGGTCGCATTTTTTCCTTGTATCCTGTCTAAGTTGACTTTCATTTTCTTTTTTATTGGATTTAATGTAGTTAATCCTTTGGGTTTTTTGCTATAGTAATTCTAATTTGGATTTGGTCTTTTATTATTATTAAAATTTTTTATTTGGGTATAATTAGGTCTGTAACGGTGCCGATATTGTTGGGATGCCGGTTCCACTTTAGTGTGAATTAGTTGATATTTCATTTTGAGGTATATCCTGATTTTGTGCCCAAGCAGTTTGTTGCGGCTTTGGATAGAAGCGTTGTTGAGGATTTGGATAAAAACGTTGTTGTTGATTTGGAAAATAACGTTGTTGTTCATTTTGTTGGTAAAAATTGTTTCTCTAGTGGTTTTGATTATAGGGATTCCTATTTGATTAGTAGGGTTGATAAGTATTATTTCTTGTTGGATTATGTTTATAATAGGTACTTCTAGGATATTTTTGCTGATTTGGATTATTTCTTGGAACTGCCGTGAGTGAATTTACTGTTTGCTTGTTGTTATAGTTTGTGTTGTTTTGGGTTTCTTTTTCATGTTTTCAATTCTTAAACTTATGTGCAATGCTTTCGGCAAACTCTGTGGTTCTCTAATTTCCAGTAATTCGCCAAAAATAAAACAAAGAAAAAAAAAACTTTATTGCTATATTGCGAAGCAAAAAATAATAAAATGATCGTTAGCGATGACCTTTTTTTTTTTTTGGTAGTTGTGAAAAATATATTAATATGTGTAAATTAAAGTGTTTCTTCTCCATTGTAATAGATAATCTTTGGTTTTAATTAATTTTAAAAGTGAATTTGGGATAATATAATTGAATAAGATAGACTAGAAATGAGCAGTGTTAAAAGTAAAGGTAAGTTTAAAATATTGTTTTAAATTTATTTTATTGTTTAAAATATATAATATGTCTAATAAATTGAAATGACAGTTTAAACAATTGAAATTTTGTCAGATGGAGAAGATGTTTATGAATTATCATAAAGATAGTAACTTGAAACAAATGTAGAAGCTTCAAATTTGGCACATAGGTGTTCTTTACTATTTCCTGCGTGTCCCCCTAATTTTGGATCAATCGTATTGGCGGTTCAGTACCACTCTTACACCTCCCAAGTTTTAAAAGCTTATTATCGAAATTAATAAAAATAGTAACTTAAAATTAAGATAGGAACGAAATTAGGATAATAACGTTCCAATTGTGTACAAGGGTTAAATAGTATTGAAAGAATTACGGGGACTGCATATGGACAAATTGTACCATTGTTTCGGGTTCTGGAACCTCTGAAAAGTTCGAGGGTTAACAAACATATATTTTAAAAACAGAATAACTCAAAAAATAAAGCCGCTATTTTGACGAAATTTAAACTCCAGTGGACTAATAAAGAAAGTACCATGGGAATTGGTTCTGGTCGAGCTCGGACAGTAAGTTCGGATTCTAGAAGCTTTTAAATATGATACACGAGGGTTCTTTCCTATTTCCGTATTTTATTTAGGACTTTTATATTTTTAAAAGGCTAAAAATTTTACCATAAAACATGTTTTGTATAATATTTAATAAATTAAAAACAAAATATTTTTTTAATAAACGATTAAATTAATTTTTTTTTAATTCGAATTATATAATATATTTAATTGGATTATTTCCATAGGTGATATATAATTAAGACATTCTGTAAGATACTTAAGCTATATTCAAAGGTCCTTCATGCATTTATGTAAACTTTATTTTTAAGTTTATAAGCTTTTCTAATAGATACATAAACTAACAGTTTAAAATAATTGCAATTTTGAAAAATTTTAATTATTAAATATATTATGCTTTGATTAACTTTTTATCACAAAATTTAATAATTCAAATTTTTTCACTTTTGTAATTGAATTGAACAGTTTCTGAAAATGATAGTAGGTGGTGAGAAACAACAACAAAGAGACTCCGAATGGTTTGATAATGAATGCAGAGAAGCCATAAACATTAAAAATGAAGCTCATAAAAAACTACTACAAAGATCTACATATTTTATTTATTGACTACTAGCAGATTTACCCGGCGTTGCCCGGAAGCTTCCAAATTGTAAAAACGCAAGCTTCAGCCAATTTTTTGAAATACTACTTTGCTTATAAATGAAGCCACAAAAAATATTTGTAGAGTTCCGTTAACCCATCGTGGCCCAATAGCTTTTTATAGGTTTTTTCGTTGCTTTGTTATATATATTAGAAATTATTTAACCGATTAACTTCAAATTTTGTATATGTGTTCTTCTTTGAAAATGAAGTTCAATTTACTAACAGACTTGGAAATTGTTAACCCCTGTCGACCCGACGATTGTTCAAAAAAAAATTTGTAAGTAAATTACGTCCAATTTCTGAAAGTAGGTACAACTTCTTTGAATTAGGGGAATGCTTAAAAAAATGTTTTGTCGAGTTCTTTTAACCGATTGCGAAACAAAAACTTTAAAAAACAGTTTGAACGATTATCTCTAATTTTTCTATACATGGTGCTTCTTGAGAATTTGGTGCTCCTTGACGATAGAGTTGAGGATGTTAGGTTCCCGGCGAATAATGTTAACTGAATTAAAATGACTATTGGTCAAATGGGGATACTAAGTTTGCCATTATGTCATTATACTATGTCAATAGTAGTTATCTTGAATTGCCAACGTTTGAATAAAATATAGTCGATGGTTTAGAAAAGATTTAAAAATTTGCTTTTCAACCTGTATTTTGTTTAGTACTCACCTGAAAGTTGTAATACGCTCTTCCTCGTTTTTTTATGATTTGATGAGAGAAATGTAGGCTTATTTTTTGGAAAAACTGTTTTAAAATACTATGTTTTTAAGCATTATACATAAGAAATTGAATTTTTTGATTTTTAGATTTCATTTGAAGAAAACTGAAAATTTCATTGAATCTTTGTTCAAAACGCACAAACAGGTCAAAACCAAATTAACCATGTGGGTTTTAATTAAAATGTTGGTACAAAATTTTCAATAAAATACTTTTAATCGTATAAGAAAATAAAATTTATAGAAAACTTCATGGCGTCGTCGTGGAAAACGGGTTAATCGAATTAACTAAAACTTTTTGCAGCCTCTCTTTAGACTGCAAAATCAACCTGTAAAATTGGACACAAATCGAAAACACAAAATTTTTTGAAAGTCCGCCAGGCCGAAATGGGTTAAATTATTCCAACCAAATTTATACAACTAATTGCGGTTGCTAAGAGGAACATTTGTGCAAAATTACAAGTCAATTTATCAAACGGTTTTGACTCGAAATCAAAAACATTGAAAAAGCTTTTTTGCGCCCTCGTGCCCAAACGGGTTAACCGAACTCAACAAAAATTTGTGCCAGACTCTATTGTCGACTGCGAAACCACCTTGTAAAATTGGACACAAATCGGAAATACAAAATTTTTTGGAAGCCCGCCACGTCGAAATGGGTTAAATTATTCCAACCAAATTTATACAACTAATTGCGGTTGCTAAGAGGAACATTTGTACAAAATTTCAAGTCAATCAGTCAAACCGTTTTGACTCGACATCAAAAACATTGAAAAAGCTTCATTGGGCTATCGTGCCCAAACGGGTTAACCAAACCCAACAAAAATTTGTGCCAGCCTTTCTTTTCGACTGCAAAACCACCCTGTAAAATTGGACACAAATCGGAAACAAATAATTTTTTGGAAGCCCGCCGGACCGAAATGGGTTAATGTTTTCGAACCATCATTATACAACTAATTCCGTTTGCTAAGAGGAAGATTTGTGCAAAATTTCAAGTCAATCGGTCAAACTGTTTCGGCTCGACATCAAAAACATTGAAAAAGCTTCATTGCGCCCTCGTGCCCAAACGGGTTAACCGAACCCAACAAAAATTTGTACCAGCCTCTCTTTTTGACTGCAAAACCACCCTGTAAAATTGGACACAAATCGGAAACACAAAATTTTTTGGAAGCCCGCCGGGCCGAAAGGAGTTAATTTATTCCAACC